>VXBP01010243.1:0-175587 GCA_013400115.1 Rhinopomastus cyanomelas
GCTCTGCGGGAAAAGGGGGGGTTCTCTGGGAAAAGCCTCTTCCAGCTGCTCCGCCTGTCCAGTCCCAGCCACGTCTCACCTCGGTGCTTGCTCTCAGCTCCACGTTCCTGGCCACAAGCACTGCGCAGCGGAACTGGGAGGCAGTTCGGAGTCCGGTGCAGCACCCCAGCCCCACGCCGTGCCCCTGCGGCCCTGCCAGGAGAAGCGCAGTGCCCTGCGTGAACCCCGCCATACTCGGGCAGGGCACTGGCGGGAGCCGGGAGCGTGGCAGGACAGGGGGTACGGCGAGAATAAAGCCGGGAGGGACAAGGCAGCCAGAGTGACTGTGCACCTTCTGAGCCAGAACATTGTCTGAAACTGCCAGCGGGGTGGGGAAAAAAGCAGAAGTTTCTCCATGTTTGTTTATTGGCTCCCAGTCCGTAACTGGGGCCGAACTGGGGCCGCCCGCCCACGCGGGTTCCAGCCCTAGTCCGCGCCCGACGGAAGACAGGGGGTGGGGTGGGGGCGAACCCGCACCGTGTTCCGCCCGCGCTGAACCCCCTACCCGTTACACACCGCCGCTCCCCGCGTACCTGTCCGTCCGTCCCCTGCTCGGTCCGTGGGTCCGACCAGCCTCTTCCTCTCCGCCGCCGCCCGCCCCCGCCTCAGCCGCGGCTCCGCCCGCCCCCCGCGCTCACGCCCTCCCCCCCACTGGAGCGGGCGGGACCAGGGCGGGGTCTCGGTACCGTGGGTTTGGATCTCCATCCACTCTGCTGCTTCGTTCCTGTGAGCGGCAAAGAGGGACAGACCGGGCGGAAGCCCTTACAGACACGAGTCTGGGCTCAGCAGCGGCTTCTCTCCCCTCCTCTAGGCGCTATTTTGACTGTTTTTCCTCAACGGCCACTTTCTGGGCTCATTTCCTACAGCGAGATGTGGTAAATGGCAGTATGGGCTTGTGTCAAGCAGCCCCTGTTGTCTGTTTTTCTGCCACACTTTTTCTCCACAGGTGAGCAGAGGGTTGTGGAGATGTGAGGATTGGTCTCCTCGCACAGGGGAAGTTTAGGTTGGACATTAGGAAAAACTTCTTCATTGAAAGCATCATCAGGCCTTGGAACAGGCTGCCCATGAAGGGTGTTGAATCCCCATCCCTGGACACCTTTAAAAGTCATGGAGATCTGGAGCTTAGGGACACGGTTTAGTGGTGGGGTTGGGACAGTTGAATTAATGGTTGGACTCTATGATCTTAAAGGTCTTTTCCAACCACAACAGTTCTATTAATGTTTTCATTAATGTTTTCCTCTCCCATGCAGAAGGAGTTGGAAAGTATCCACAGTCACTGCACAGGTGTTTCACAGGAGAAGGTGGAATTCTGATGCAGACTTGAAGGAGAACTAGTGCAGCCTGAAGGAGTATCCCACAGCATCCCCCTTGTGACTTTGTTTTTGCAGAACCTCTGTGTCTCTGGTCTTTCATACATGTTGGACCTAAGTTCCATCTGAAGGTCCCTAATGCTACGTCATCCATATTAGGAAGCACTAAACCTAGGAAATCTTTAGAAGGTTGGTCTCAGTCCTGCTGCCAAGCAAAGGAGCTGATAGACTGCCTCAGCTGTTCCATCATCTGTTTGCTCCATTGTTTGTTTTCTTTTCTTGCACACATCCTTGCAGACAGGTTGGTCTGTTTAGCTACACACAGGTCTGTGTCTCACCAGATCACCACAAAGTAGCAGCCAACACAGAAAGAAAACGGGAAATGGACAGTGATGACACACTGCTCTTAAAGCATAACGAAACTCTTGTCATCCTCCTGCACATGCTGAGGGCAGCGTGGTTGTGAAAACTCTGTGTGCTCTGCCTTACCATGAGGGGTCAAGGCTCCGAGAAGGATGAAAGCATCTTTTGCAAGGTCACCATTACCTCTTGCTATTATTCCTTCTTTCATTTTCATTGTTGATTCATCAATTTGCACGTCTCCACCTTTCTTCCCTTTGCACTCCTTCCCCATGGCAACTCTGTATCCATACATCCTACTTTTGCCTCCTCCCACATCGAGAAGCTGCATAATAATTCGGGCACAACTTCAGAAGGGAGGATCACACAGACCAAGTGTAGTTAGCTGATGCAGACCCATAGTGAGCTTTCTCGTTCTTTGGGGTATGAGCCAAAGTAGGGAGAAAAGAAACAGAGATAGACAAAGGACCAGCAGAATAAAAGAAGTTAAGAAAGTTTAGGCAGCAGAAAGTTAGACAAGGTGATCCTTGCCCTGGGACTGTTCAGCAGACCTGACAGTACATGCTCAGGCTAGTTAGATCCCCCACAACCATGTACTGGCAAGGAAGTAAATCAGTGATTACATACCAGAGGAGAGGCTTGTTGTGGCTTGGTGTTCATCTGCCACCAGGTCCACATTCATGAAGAGGTTCCTATCTTCAGGCACACAAATTCCCATTTCTTCAGAGCAAGTTCCTGTAGGAACACTCAGGTTGCTCTTCACTGTAACGTTTAAGCAGATGGCCAGTCAGTAAAATCTTAAGTCTGTTCTTGTGTCTTCCAAAAGTTTTATAAAATGGAATTGGTATTGAATCTTGGTGGTACAGGGAAAATACTCATCACGTGATGTAACAATAAAAGTCTCTGAGAAGTTGAACTTGAGTTGCCTTGACAACATTTCAGTGTAAGAAAACATCCTGCTTAGAAAATACGTTTATTTAATTAAGTGGGGGGGTTTGTTTCTTCTCTCTTTTCATTTTCATTCCAGCTGTGGTTACAGTTTTGAGGAACAAGAAAGTCCTGGCCTCAGATGTTTCCCATGAGTTATCAGGAAGTACTAAAGATGAGGCAACAGCTTTCCCAGAAATAAAATCTTGGAACCTACCACAGACTGATGGAGATGTTTGTCTTCAGACAGGAGTTGCAGTGTAAAGTCTCTAAAATAAAAGAAGAAGCCTTTTTAGCGGGCAAGAGTTGAAGGCCTTGAAGGAGCAAAGTTACCCATTTCTAAGTGAAGCAGAGGGGTTGATAACATTTATAGATGTGAAGTCTCTTTTATATATGTACGAATCACAAGTGTTGTGGCTTAACATTCCCTCCTCACTAACACAGGTACTTTTCAACCCTGCTGACAGTACAACTGAAAAATTCAAATAAAATGTTTGTTTTCCCTCAGTTTCACTCTGCTTTCTCAGCTTTACTGTCCTCCGTTCTGTGAACCTTTCTGCACTACAGAAATGTGATGAAATCTCATCTGTAGAGTAAGCTGGGAAAGACCTGGAGGTAACTTTTGTTTTATAAACTTGCACACAGGCATACACACACTAAAAAACACCAGTAGCTGTCTGCAGCCGAGGTGGCTGCTTTGCTACTGGAACTGCTGGGAGTTCACAAGAACTCATCCACACACCTTTTGATACGGGTTAGCTGCTTGTGAAAAGTCTCTTTGGGAAGTGTCTGTAGACACAGGAAGTGATTGCAGCATAATATTTAAAGCAGAGATTAGATAAACATAAACCAATGTTCAACCAACAATAAAAGTTGCATGCTCTCCAAAATATTCTCAGATCCTGTTTCTAAAAGGTTGGAAAGAAGAGTTTGGGGAACTTTGCCTCTCCAACACCCAGACTTGAAAGGCAAAGTTTTTGTTGGTTAGACATCCTCTCTTTTCTTGTCCATCATTGTCAGACAACTGTAGTAAAAATACCTGCCTGAAGCCCTTCTCTGGGGCTCTGGTATTGTTCGGCAAGTCTGAGGAATTGCCGAGACTCCCTTCCCGAGGAGCTGGCATTCCCGACCCTGTTTAGGTTGTCTCCCTGTACCAGAGCTCCCGTGTGTGTATCTTTCCCCTTTCATTACTCTATCGGTTCACTGAATCTTTTTAGTCCCCTGATCCTTTAATTAATTTTATCTTCATGGAAGGAAACATGTCAGAGAGCTGGTGAAGTTTCAGAAGAACTGAGCTGGTAATAATGTTCTTGGAAGAGGTAATGGTTTTGCTCAACTTTTCTTTGATCTCTAGACACAAAGCTGTTTGCAAGTCTCAGCTCTGCTCACTCCATACAAGCAGATTCATGCTCAGTCTTTTTTCCTCCAGTTCTCATTTTGCTCTTTTCCAGTTTTCAACACAGTCACCATGATGTTGTTTGGCTTCGTCAGGAACATTGCCCCAAATTTCAGTTCCCTTTGAGTGCTGGGCTGCCTGCTCCTGGTGTTAAGCAGGAGGTGACTCAAACGTAACTGTTAGAGGAGTGGACTTAGCAATCATGCACACAAAAAGAACTATAGAGAAGGGCTGGGAGTACAGCAGAGCAGTAATCATGGAGCAACAGAAACTCTTGTATACGTTTTCTCATATTCTCTGAATTTGTATCATCTTTCGTTACTGATCTATTGACTCTTACTTCAGTTGATTACCTCACTCTTGCATGGTTCAATAAGATCATCCATTCTTTCTCTCAATTTTTCCCAGGATCACAATAATTTTTTGTTCACCTTGCTTGGGCTTTTTCCGTTGGTTCAGGCACTTCTGGAAATAAGGTATCAACACACGCTGGGCTTGCTGTCAGTTGCCATGTTGATTGTTTTGTCCTACCTGGGACACTCATGCTCTGAGGACTTGCTTTTTAATATCAATAAAACAGGGTTGACTCAATCAGTTTCACTCAATGATTCAGATTCACTCAATGCCCTGATCCTTTTTGAAGAATATTTCCAATACATTTGTTCCTTTGTATTGTGATTTTAAGTGAGAACAAATTATTATATATGCTGATTTCTAATCCTATTTATTTCACCAGCTTGTCAAGATACTTTGGAACTATAAAATTCTCTCTCACATGCTTGCAACCCCTTCCAGCTTAGTGTTTCCAACAAGTTTGAAAAGTACAATCCTGCATGTGATTAATATGCAGACTTAGTGTCAAATCTAGAAAGCCTTCCTGATACGATGT
The DNA here is from genome assembly GCA_013400115.1 of Rhinopomastus cyanomelas. Taxonomy (NCBI): domain Eukaryota; kingdom Metazoa; phylum Chordata; class Aves; order Bucerotiformes; family Rhinopomastidae; genus Rhinopomastus; species Rhinopomastus cyanomelas. The sequence continues at coordinate 4,922 of VXBP01010243.1, forward strand.
CTTACAGCTTCTACCCAAACCCTGCTAGCCCAGTTTCTCCCACTGTATATATTTACCAGTGCACATCTCTTAATTTCAGTAGTGACCATGTGGTAAAGAAGGAGCTTAGTACATTTGGGTTCTTTTAATCTTCCCCTTAAAATATCCCCTGAATTTTCACAGAATCACAGAACATTGGGGATTGGAAGGGACCTCGAAAGATCACCTGGTCCAATTCCCTTATGCAGTGTCATTCCACAGTGGGATCTTTTCTCCATTTTCTCTTCACCTCCAGTTTGTTGTAGTTATTTGAGCAGATCTGATGAGTTCTGAACCTTAGAACAGGCACTCATTCTCATTGTGCACATCATAGTTTCTCATGGTTCTTCAGCATGTAATGTTCTTCTGTGCCGGTAGTATCTTGTGAACTACCCTACCACACTTGCTCTACTGCTGGAACCTTCCTGGGTGAGCAAAGCCTGTCCTGCTTATTTGCTCAGCAGTGTACGATCATCTAGGATATTCAGCAGTTCGACCCTCTGCTCTTCTCTGCTTGATTAATCAGAGGGAAGACAACAGTGACCAAGCAGTTGCGCCTGGCAGCACTAAGGTGCGGTTGGTGCAGCGCGGCAACTGCTGGGCTCAGTGGGATGGTTCACTTGGTTGGCTTCTGCTGACACCTACTGCCCGATCTGAGCCCAGCAGTACAACACGGCAGGCGGCTTTGGCATCCACACCATGCACAGTATCTTTGGATTTGGGCTACCAGAGCGGTACCAAAAGAAATAAACTCTATCCAGAGTGTTATGGAAGTAACAGTAATACAGATCAGGAACTGAAAAGTCTCCAGGAGCAATTCAGGGGTTTTGTAGCTATTTTTTTTGTAAAATTAGTGAAAGACAAGAGTCCATTTGAAAGTCACTTTATGCATTTGCTATGACAGAGGCTTATGAGTTTATGGCTAGAAGTAAATATTTCTCAAAGGTAAAAAAGATACCACTTTTTTTGTTTTTTGGGTTTTTTTAACTAGATGAAGCTTCCAGATTTAAGCACAGTCACAAGCCAGGATCACTGCTACATGTTGTCTGTTAGAAGAATTTACCGCTTTCGTCACCTGCTTATTTCCTTGTCTTGGGAATTCTTCCATACTCAACACAACTGTTTATTCTTCTCTGCTGAACTGGGTATTTGCAGACAGAATCTCACTAAGGAGCACAGAGTAAAAGCAGGACATTTAAATACACATGAATGTCACATAGGTTTCAGCAAACCTCTAACAGCTGAAGAGATCAGTGACTGTGCCTATGCTGTAAACATTCAAATCAATACAGCAGTGAGTGTATTAGCTGCTCAGGCCATTTTATTTTGAGTCATTTATCTTTTAGGGTAATGGGACTAAACCATTCCTTCAATTTGTATTTGACAGAGCACTATGGAATGCAGATAAATATTCCCAATAATTGCCATTGAGACTTCCGTATAATCAAGTTACCCGGCTATGCTAATAACACTTACACTCCCCTTTGGTTTTAATGGTCTATTGCCCTACAGATTGATTTTCTATTGACAGTTGCTGGATACTGACAGTCCTGATGAATCTATTTTGTTTGCTAGTGGTACTGGCACCAACTCCCAAAGATAATAAAAAATGTGGGGCCTTAATTTTGCAGAGTAGTTTGCATGTGAAATCAATTTCATTTGCTTGCAAGGTCAGGCCTCAGAAGCAGAATTTGAGCCAAGAGATAAAAGGAAAGCATAGGGAAAAAAACCCAACCCAACAGTGTAGCCATTGAGCAGCTCGTCTTGGATGCTGAGATTATCCCTGGTGGGAGTCAGCTGTAGAGCTGTTTGTACTGGACAAGGCTGTACCTGAACAAACAGTGGGAATGTTGGCTTCGCAGCAGCAAAGCCCTCGGGCAGGTTATTTAGATCACTGTAATTAGTATTAGAACCTCTGCCAGTATTCCCCTTGTCACGTTGTTTTCCTAACGGGCTTGTGTTTGCTAACGCATATCCCATGTCCTGAGCAGCCCAGACCTGGCTTTGTGTAGGAACGACATCAATGTTAACATCTGTTAGTGGTGTGAAAGGCAAAACCCATTGCAATGGAAGCAGCTCAAGTCCTGACTCTGTGAAAGACACAGATTTCCATTTTGAAGATAGTTCGAAGGCAGTGAAAGAGGGATGTGGAAGTGATTCAGTTGGATGTATCCTGGACAAGATTTACTGGTAAAGGTCCTCAGAGATGCTGCTTAGTAACCACCATTGACTAATTATTAATTAACCCAGAGGATTATGAGAGTTGAACTGAAATTTAGTTCCTGCCCTTCTAGAATGTTGTGTTCAGCTGTGTGCTGCCTCCAAGGACAAGGACACAACCTTCCTTGGGCATCCCACAGCAAGCATTGTGGTTAGTGCCTGTGCTTTTAATAACACCCACTCCAGCAAAGGGTCACAGAGCATTTGCAGCTCAGCAACAGTTTGGAAGCGGGTGCAGGATTAGTTTAACAAATATGTGCTGTTACAGTCCCTTTGTATATAGATAGCTGATACTACTATGGTTTCCTATGTGCTGTCTGGTCAGGGCCTTTCTATGGCTTTTAGACACTAGGATGTCACATCTAAACAGTGAACAATTACATTGATTGTGGGTCATGGTGCTATTGCCATCTATCCTCATGGTTGCATTTGCTCAAGCGTAAGGCTTGAAATGTAAAGTGCTTTTTAGAGTCAGGTCAGGCAAAACTACTGGTCTGGCAGGCTAGGCAGGATCAGCCCTGCCAGGGATTCCATGAAGCTCTCACCAGACTTCTATCTATCCTCTCTCCATATAGCAGGGTATGGAGGGCATGCTGAGCTGTAGCAGAAGGCTGACAGTAACTTTCACTCCCTGACAAGACAGAGCATCTTCTTGTTAATCACAATTCAGACTTTGGCACATTACCTTTGTTTCTGTTCATCTGGAAGCTTGTGCCACTGCTTATCCAAAGAGATTGGTCCCTCACATGGGAATGACCCCTTTCCTGAGGGTGAGTGACAAAGAAGAGAGGGAATAGCACAGTGTGACAATCAAACTGAAAAGTTTAGATCTTGTGTCCTGCAATGAGTGTCTGGTACTATGCCAGTCAGCACTCGGTTCTCACCAACAGAATAGAATATGTTCAGATATATCCTGTTGCTGACAATTGCTCTCCTGACTCATAGAAAATAGATTTAACTTCGCCATCAGTGTGCTTTTAAAGTACGTGGTAGATTTTACAGGAATCCTGCTGAGGGTGCAGTGGCTGTTCATGTTGCCTGTGAACACTGTGGTTGTTACTGCGATCCCTGGAAGGACTTGATGTCCTCCTGCAAAGAACCCACCAACAAGGCAAACACTGTGTTTCCTGAATTGCCCTTTAAGGCTGCTTGAAGGCCTAGTTACTGGCCTGACCTGTATTCAGTGATATAACACAGGACTTCCTTATCCTGTTTGCCAGATACACTGGATAAAGCTTGTAAATAAATATGCATTTGATTTGCATAAATTATTAGCTTTCCAGAGAATTGCCATTTTTATCAAATATCCTGTAGCAAAAGTTTATTGTTGCAGAAATTGCTGGGGCAACCAGTCACAGTGATAGATCTGGCTATAGCTGGAACACTGACAAACGTCACTCTTGGAAAACATTTGTGACAATTACAGTGGGCACCGTAACAGAGACATTCCTCTACTGCGTAACATTTACTGGTGAAATGAAGTAGGGAATAGGAAGGGGAAATGTGTTTGATTTGACATTCATAGTTTATCCAGCATTTTTATAAACGCTTCTGGCTAAAGAAGTAAACAAAGCATCAACTGGCTTTGCCAGTAAAAGATAATTATTTCACACCTCAGGGTGTTACCTATTACTTACTACAAAGTTCTGTTAAACAGTGGCAAAAGTGTTTTATTTCCCACACGCTAAGTGACGGGTTGCTCCAGAGGCTAGTGATGTTACGGGAGGATTTTTTGACATTCCTTCCAAGCTCAGGCTGGGTTAGCACAGGATTGTCACCATCCAGCACCCTCAATGCTGCCCATTCTCAAGAGCTGCCATGCAGTTTCACAGAGGACAGAGCCTTGCCTATTTGCATTTTCACCGCACTCCCGCTACTGATGAAGGGAAGACTGAGGAACAGCTGAGCACAGACTGATGATTTATTCCCATGCAGCAGGCACATTGGCAGGGTTACAGAGTTGGTGATTCTGCTAACTTACCATCACGCACATAAAAAAGAATGAGTAGAAGGTGCAAATGAGAATCAGTCTCATAATTTTCACTTTCTCTTCCAACCTGTCCCAGATTTTGAAAGAGCAGATAAAGGATGATGCTGTGGCATGCACACATTTCCACACAAAAATGTACTTTCTGTGCTTGACAAATTGCTGCAAGTGATAGGGGATGAGCATGTAGAGCTCCGCTGGCATTGCTGGAAGGTGGCCTTGCTGTGTGTCACAGGGCCAGCCCTGGAGCAAATTTTTTCCCTTAAGCCTGTGATACAGCACAAACCCAGAATTGTTCTCTCTGTGTTAATCTTCTCAATCTTTCTAATTCAAGTATCAGGACTTACTAAATTACTGCATAAATTACTTTTCATGGATTAATAAAAATGGAACATGGTTTTGTAATTGAAAGTGCTAGCACAATGCATTCCCTGTGATTTTTATTCTCCCGTTAAATGGTTGAGGTGACTGCAGGCTAGGTAAGGCCTTGGGGTGTAAATGCTGGGTGTTTGTTTGGTGGACAGAGGTAGAGAAAGTCATTGTTTTTGCCGTTGTCTTTGTAGGACTGGGTAACTCTAGTACTTGGCAATACCCACCGAGGCACTACTTTGTCCTACTGAAGTTCAGCTTTTGCTTTCATTTATTACAGGATGAGTATCTGAAGTAAGAGTCTGGAAATCCATACTGCTTAAAAACTCGGTGTGCCAACAGTAACTCTCTTTGAGCTCTCTGCGTGAATATGCTGCCAGCCCTCTGTAATTAGGTTGGAAGTTGTGACCATTTGCTTTTTTTGTGAAGTATCATTTCAGACAGCCACAGGAGATACGGTGAAATGCCAACTCCATTCCCTCATTATCTCCTTACATAGTGCCAGCAGGAGGAATTGCTCACTTTAACAACTTGCTCTGGCGTCTGGTGTCTTGTTTTGGTGCTATCAGTGGCCAGCAGCTGGGGAACACCTCTGCTCCGATAGCTTAGCTCCCTAACTAGCAGCCTAGCGTGGCTACTCCAGAAATGAAACCTGCTGAACTGAGAGTCCAGAAAGTCTGGGGAGTTCAGAGGTGGTGCCACCTCCATGCTGGCCAGGCCTGGCTACTGCGACTTGCATGGGTGGAAATCGAGGGGAAAGCCCAAGTGCCCATGCCTGCAGGGGCTGGCTTTCTTTCAGTGCTGTCTGAAAACCCCCATGCCCAGACAGCCCTGGGGGTTCAGCCCAGGCTTTCAGCCCTTTGCTGGGTGCAACGGGGAGGTGTTGGCTGGGCCGTGGCCGCCATGCCAGGCCCTGGCCATCCTCTGTGACCCGTGTAGGACATCCCTGGACGATGCTAATCTGCTGTCGCTGGACTGGGCCGGGCCGGCTGCAGGTACCGAGCCCGCGGCTGGGGCAGGGCCAGCAGCCTCTCTCCGGTGCCAGCCCGGGGGTCGGTGGGACCCAGAGGGGCAGCCCGAACGTGGGCACAGGAGGAGCTGAGCGAGAGGTAGACACAAGCGGGACATACCTGCTACGCATCCCGCCTCGCATCCCGCTTCCCCCTCGCACTCCGCTTACCCCTCGCACTCCGCTTACCCCCGCACTCTGGGCCGTGAGCGCTCCCCCGGGTCCGGACTACGGTTCCCGGAGCCCCCTGCGGGCGGCAGGGCGGGGCAAGCGCTGCCTCTCGGCATCTCGGTACCCGTAGTCCTCGCAACGCCCTGTAAACGCTCGTTGCCGCCCGCGGAACTACCGCTCCCGGGGGCCCCGCGCCGCGCCTGCGCCGAGCCGCGCCGGGCCGGGCCGGGCAGGGCAGAGCCGCTGCGGAACGGGAACGGAACGGAGCAGCCGGACCGGCAGAGAGCGAGCGGTGTCGGCTTCCGTGTCTACGGGGCGGGGGCGGGCGGTGAGTGGTGGCCGGTCGGTTGGCCGCGGCCATTGGACGAGCCTCAGGGGATGAGCGAGTGAGGCGGCGGGGCGCGGGGGAGCCCGGCCGGAGCAGAGCGATGTCTCAGCCCCGCCAGCAGCCGCCGCCGCCGCCGCCGCCGTCCCCTCAACAGCAGCCGCCGCCGGCCGCCGGTAAGAAGCGTGAGCGGCGGATCTTCTCCGGTACATGCCCGGAGCCGCAGTGCCAGGCGCGGCTCTTCTTCCCGGCGCAGGGCCCGCAGGGCGGCGGCAGCGTGGAGTGCACCGAGTGCGGGCGTCGGGCGGAGCAGCGGCAGCTCCTGGCTGTGGAGGAGGTCACCGACCCCGACCTGGTGCTGCACAACCTGCTGCGGAACGCGCTGCTGGGCGTCAGCGGAGCCGGCCCGCCCCGCCGCCACGGCGAGCAGGTCAAAGTCATGGGCCTCTCCAACTACCACTGCAAGCTGCTTGCCCCCATCCTAGCCCGCTATGGCATGGACAAGCAGACGGGCAAAGCCAAGCTCCTCACCGAGATGAATCAGGGAGACATCTTCGACTGTTCCCTCCTGGGCGACCGCGCCTTCCTCATCGAGCCCGAGCACGTTGAGACTGTCGGTTATGGCAAGGACCGCTCTGGCAGCCTCATCTACCTGCACGACACGCTGGAAGACATCAAGAAGGCCAATAACAGCCAGGAGTGCCTCATCCCTGTCCATGTGGATGGTGATGGCCACTGCCTCGTCCATGCGGTCTCACGGGCACTGGTTGGCAGGGAACTGTTCTGGCATGCACTGCGAGAGAACTTAAAGAAGCATTTTGAGGAGAATCTGAGCCACTACAAGGCACTTTTCCATGACTTTATTGATGCAGCTGAGTGGGAGGACATCATCAATGAATGTGACCCTTTGTTCGTCCCTCCAGAAGGTGTGCCAATGGGCCTTAGGAATATCCACATTTTTGGTCTGGCCAACGTGCTTCACCGGCCCATCATCCTGTTAGACTCCTTGAGTGGGATGCGAAGCTCTGGAGATTATTCGGCAACATTCCTCCCCGGCCTGATACCCTTGGAGAAGTGCATGGGGAAGGATGGCATGCTGAACAAGCCAATCTGCATTGCTTGGAGTAGCTCAGGACGTAACCATTATATTCCTCTAGTTGGAATAAAAGGTGCTGCTTTACCTAAACTGCCTAGAAAGCTCCTTCCTAAAGCTTGGGGAGTTCCTCAAGACCTCATCAAAAAGTACATTAAGTTGGAGGAGGATGGCGGTTGTGTTATTGGAGGGGACAGGAGTTTGCAAGACAAGTATCTGATGAGGCTCGTTGCGGCAATGGAGGAAGTTTTTGTGAGTAAACATGGTATCCACCCCAGCCTTGTTGCTGATGTGCATCAGTATTTCTACAGAAGGACTGGTGTAATAGGAGTCCAACCCGAGGAAGTCACCGCAGCTGCCAAAAAAGCAGTGATGGACAACCGCCTTCACAGGTGCCTGATATGCGGGGCCCTTTCAGAGCATCATGTTCCCCCAGAGTGGCTGGCTCCAGGGGGAAAACTGTATAACCTGGCCAAAAGCACCCACGGCCAGCTGAGGCCTGATAAAAATTATAGCTTTCCCCTGAACAGTTTGGTGTGCTCTTACAACCCTGCAAAGGACGTGCTGGTGCCAGACTATAGCCTGAGTAGTTTGACAGCTTGTAACTGGTGTCACAGCAACTTGGTGCGTCGTGTCAGAGAAGATGGATCTGTTTCATATTTGGATGGAGACAGAACTAATACAAGATCCACAGGTGGCAAATGTGGCTGTGGGTTCAAGCACTACTGGGAAGGTAAAGAATATGATAATCTCCCGGAGGCTTTTCCTATTACTCTAGAGTGGAGTGGAAGAGTGGTGAGAGAGACAGTGTATTGGTTCCAGTATGAAAGTGACACATCTCTGAACAGCAATGTGTATGATGTTGCCATGAAACTTGTTACTAAGCACTTCCCTGGTGAATTTGGTAGTGAGATTCTTGTTCAGAAAGTTGTGAACACGATATTGCATCAAACTGCCAAAAAGAACCCAGATGATTATACCCCTGTAAATATTGATGGTGCTCACGCCCAAAGAGCTGATGATGTACAGCAAGGACAAGAGATAGAGTCTCAACTTCCAACCAAAATAATTTTGACTGGACAGAAGGCAAAAACTTTGCACAAGGAGGAGCTGAACATGAGCAAAGCCGAAAGAACTATCCAGCAGAACATTGCAGACCAGGCTTCTGTAATGCAGAAGCGTAAAAGTGAGAAATTGAAACAAGAGCATAAAGGGCAGCCCAGGACTGCTTCTCCTGGGGCTATCCGGGAGGGGCCATCGTCTGCACCTGCCACACCAACAAAAACTCCGTATTCTCCAGCATCGGCAAAAGAAAAGAAAATCCGGATAACCACAAGTGATGGGAGGCAGTCAATGCTAACCCTCAAGTGCACTACCACCTTCTTGGAGCTACAAGAGAGCATAGCAAGAGAATTTAATATTCCACCGTATTTGCAGAGTATCCGCTGTGGCTTTCCTCCAAAAGAGCTTCTGCCTCCCAAAGAAGGCATGGAAAACGAGCCTCTTCCCTTGCAGCATGGTGACAGAGTTGCAATAGAGATCCTCAAAGGTAAGGAGGAAAGCAGGCAGCCAGCTTCAGCACATTCGGCCCATGCCGTGAAGCATGATGACGCTGCTGTGACCAGTAAAATCTCATCAAAGGAGCTGCAAGAGCAAGTCGATAAGGAGATGTATTCACTCTGCCTTCTAGCAACACTGATGGGTAAGGCTGACCTCGATGTACAAGGTTGTATTTTTAAGTAGACTATAACATTCTACAAACTGTGGCTATGTATGTTCTGTTCCCCTTTCTTTTTCTAACATGGAGAGGGTGAGTGCCCTTTTTCCTCTATGAGAAGGGCATATAATATGCTGGCAGTGATTGGTGGAGTTGTAGGACTTCTTAAAATGTGTTTAGGAGACACTTCTTCCTTTTCTGTAGAGGCCTCCTTTAGAAGTGCCTGGAAGCTGCTGTTCTGCTGGTTTTCCCCCTTCCATTAGGCACACATCTCATAGGTATGTGCAGGAGTTACATGCTTGCTTTTTTCCTACATCTCCCTCAGGTTTCAGGAGATAAATTCAGGGCAGAGGCAGGAAGGGGACACTCAAAGGTTACAAGTCTGAGGACCAGTTTCTCACCTTTGTAGCAGCATGAAGTCCTGGCCTCTTCCCCTACAGGGAATTGTGTTGGTTTAAGCAAATCAGCACAACATAGTCTCTGTAGTGAATCTGCTAATTTGAAGTGAATATCTGGTCTTTTTAACGAGTTCTGAAAAGTATTATTTCAGAGTTTAAGTAGAGAAACTGAACGAATCTAACCACAGATCTGAATGCCAAAGGCAGACATGGGGTTGCCAGGCTGTGCTTATAAATTGTCACTCACGTCAGTGCTGGTAACTCAAGGCAAAAGGACTTTTTCCCAAGTGTCTATGGTTTATATTTTCATATTTGGACTCGGGAGACTTGGACCTTTGTTTGTATAGCTTCATCATCAGGTTCCCCAGCTGCTGCTGCTCACTGGAAGGAAGTAGGACAGTAATTATCACGTGAGCTGAGCCAGTTGAACAGAAAAGTTTATATGGTTTTTTTTTTTTTTGTGGGAGCTTTCATTGCTGAGGGATTTGGTGTGGCTAAAGCACGTGATGTTTTAGAAACGAAACCATTACGTAATCATAGAGTGGTATCAGAAGTTCATTGAGCAGAAGTCTGAATCTTTTCCAAGCCTAATTGTTTAAAGCCAGTGCGAGAGCATGCTGAATCACTAGCCACCTTGTCACACTGACATTTACAGCACCAGAGCACAGTGCCAAAGAGCAGGAAAAGGTTAGCTTTAGAAGCTGTCTTCATTTTGAGATGCTTAAATCATTTCAGGAAATACTATTCAAAGTGTCATTACTGACTTACAAAAATTCTGAGGTGCTTTGAAAGGATCTTAGTTACTTTGCCATTCAGTTGTGTGTATCTTGTTGTTTGGGCTTTTTACAGGTATTTATTCATTAACTGTGAGCTGGTCTTGTATTCATGAATCAATTTTTTTCCTTGTCTATGACCACTGTTAGATTGAGTTTTTGAAGCACTCAAAAACTCTTGGAATAGAGTTCATCTCACCCTTCCCTTCCGTTTTACATTACTAACAGAAATAAAAGTGTTAGCAAATTATAAACTGACCAGTTATAACCACTTATGGAGCTCCTGATAAGATGCTGCTTTTCTATAATCACTTATCAAGGTTTCATTCCCCTTGTAGAAGAAAATCCCTAACGTGGACTCTTTGCAATTGTGATTATTAAACAGTTTGTTTCTCTGGTGAAAAAAACACTCTTCCTGAAGTTGTGAGAGTCAGCTTGTCCTGCACACTTTTGCTGTAACTTCATTTTGCTAAAAGCATTCAGGATTCAGGTTAGAGTGTGTAGACGGGAGATGCTGTTGAAACAGCTCACTGGGCCAGAGGCAATTCTCTTTTTTAACCCAATGCCCACAGTGAAAATGTGTCATCCAACTTCTGTAGCTATTTATTTGGGATGCCTCACAGCTTTCGTTCCATACAGGCGCTTCTCCAGGCTAATGTGAGCCTTCTTTCATGTTTCATGGAATTTTTCTCAGCTAGTTAACTTATTAAAATTTTAGAACATGTTCTTTAATTTTTCTGTATATAATTTAAAAATAAGCCCTGGAAAATTAGTCACTGTAATTTCTGGAGCATTTAGTACGTTGTGTGTTATTTTCTTTTTATAAAGCGTTCTCTTCTTATGTTTAGCTCAAAAAGAATTGTAATTTTACAGTAACATAGTCAAAACATTATAGTTTTAACCAAATTTAATTACACACCTACAGAAGCAAAGCGTGCAAGCCAAATATGAATCTGTTTCAGTGGGTTTGTTGTGTGTTGGTGAATTTGTCACTGCACAAATGTGTGCTTATGGGTAGGACGATCTTTCTTTGTTGTGGGACTGATGTTTGGGCTGAGGAGCAGGAACAGTGTGGAGAACATAGTCTGTCTGAGAAATGTAGTGTCTGGAGAGAGTTTTTAATCTCACTACCTTATCACCCAAATTAAATTGTGGCCTGCAAACATCCTACTGCCATGGTAAGCAAACCCAAAACAAACAGTAGAACTCAACTAGCAACAAAAATGTGAAAACCTCTGATGTAGTTTGAGTCACACACACTAGTTCCTGTGATCTGGGAAAGTCCAGTTGTAATTGTAGGGTTTCTTCTTGTTCCTGTCAGAGAACTCTGTCAAAACAGTATCACTAGATTGGTTTTCTTCAGTGGCTGATGCTTTTGTTTTGTGAGTCTGCTCTTCATCCTTTTCTGCATGTAGTTCCTGGTAGTGGACATAAAAGGCTGTCTAAACAGTACTGTCTCTCATCAAAAAACCATGTCTGCAGAGAACAGGGCATCTTTCCTTGGAGAATACCACTGATGTGTAAAACTAGACAGCTTCTAAAAGGCTCATGGTTGTCTTGCAAGTAAGTGAAGACCAGAGCTGTGAGGCTGATGTGCCAGTGAGTGCAATGAAGCAGAGTGCAGCTCAAGGGAATGCATTTAAAATGAGTCATATTATGTAGGCCTCTAACACATCTAAAGACAATAGACCATGAAGATGTACTGTACCCTTTCAGCAAGAACAAGGACTTCAGCTCCTGAGGTGGAGGGACAGAATTGTTATGGTGGGGGACAGAGGAGCAAGAAGGCGTATGGAGTTCTGCACTTGTTGGGGAATGGAAACTGAAAAGTCAGAGAGCAGCTTGAAGAATTTCAAAGTGTGCTGTAGCCCACAGTGCCTGCCAGGAGGGTGAAACATCTCACCGGAGACAGGTGGGGTTAGAGAGTGGCCACAGCTACCTTGCTAGATATGCTGTGAAGAAATGCAAGGAGGGATTTAGACGTGCTCTGTGTCTGGTATGTGGACATTATTAAAAGTAACTTTAAACTTGCATTTTGCTCTTAACAGGGAACAAATAAATCTTGTTGGGTAATATTTTACAGCCTCACAATTTCTATATCAAGCAGTAAGTACATGGAGTTAACTCTAGGTGATGATTTACATTCTCAATTTTAATAGAAAATTTAGATTTTTCTACCTAAAGAAGGGTGACTTTCCAACTGTAAGTGTCACAGTGTGTTCCCTTAATGCCTGATACAAAGTGGGAAAAGCATTTTTTTCTGAAGATGTACACAGGCAATAGTTTCTCCGCCAGGAGACTGGCATTTAGCAGCACTTGTTGCCTGCACTACTTTGACAGCTCCATCCCATCACTTCTCTGAAGCAGCTGTAGCAAAGCAAGAAGGGCACAGGTAAAAATGCAGAATGGATTTAGCAGGCACTGTTAGGTCACTGATACTCAACCTCATTGCAAACTAATTTTTCTGTTCTGTATATTACTTTCCTTACATATATTTTGGGGTTTATTTCCTTTCAGCAGCATTTAAAGTTGTCACATTTCAATAACATTTTTGGACTTCTGGGGCTTCCCAGTTGGTGTTTGCTTTGTAAGGTACAGACACAGCTTCTTGTGTTTGATTTTTACAGGAGAAGATGTCTGGTCATATGCAAAGGGGCTTCCTCAGTTGTTTAAGCCGGGTGGAGTATTCTACAGCATAATGAAGAAGACCACAGGTATTTTCCTGTTTTGTTTTTATCCCTTCCTTCCTCTGTTTTCAAATCTTGTAAATTGTTTGTGAGTCACTTGTAAGCGTAAATATATTTACGCTTGTGGATGAAAGGCTCAGCATAAGCCAGCAGTGTGCACTTGTGGCCCAGAAGGCAAACCAGATCCTGGGCTGCATCAAGAGAAGTGTGGCCAGCAGATCATGGGAGGTGATTNATGGGCGTGTTGGAACTGGATGATCAGGTGGTCCTTTCCAACCCTGAGTGATTCTGATTCCATAACTTCTCCAGTGAAGTGATCCTGCTGTGGCAGGGGGATTGGACCAGATGATCTTTCAAGGTCCCTTCCAATCTGTAATGATTCTATGATTTTTGTTTTATTACCACGGTTCATTTTCATAATAGTATAGAACTCCTTATGCTCCCTCAGATTGCCCAGGACTGGGGAATCTGACTAAGACTAGTTCCTTCTGCTTCAGTCTCCTCTGTTCTGAAATTTTATCTCTTAAGAGCATTGAAGCTATTCCTGTTACACTTTAAACACATAACTGTGTTAACCTTTCTCGAGTGCTTGTTGTTAGGTGTTTTATGCAGGGGTGCTGCGTGTGTTAAGTTTAAATGATTCAGTTTGTCTTTCATATTCCCAAGGCTGTTGTTCAGAAGCAAAGCTGTCCGTCTCCTTCTTGTGCTGACTTCGCAAAATAAAATCTCATCCGTAGATTTTCTGCAGCTGTAAAAGTGTGTGAAGCTATGGAGGATGAGTGAGACTGCCTCATCGGTGTAAAGAAAGTTTAATGCTTCTAATTACCTGAGTGTCCTTTTTCACCACTGCCCAGAATACCTGTTTCAACTGCACTGTGTGTGGTAACACAGAAATAGGATATGTCTGTTGCACTTCTTCCTTTCTGCATAATTTCTGGGGGTTTTCTTCAAGAATTATAAGAGAATCTAAGGAAAACATCCCATTCATTTACCTATTTCTGGCACTTCTTTTTTAAAATCTAGGGGTTTTACCATAGTTCTTCTTGCATAGCTGATAGAACTGAAGAGACTTTTTGCAACCTGTAGACAGCTTTTAACTCACAGAAGGCCTTTATCACTGAGGTGGTACCTTACAGCTTTTATGGGACAGAGTTGAAAACCAAATGTTGCCTATTTTTGACACATAGCAGCTTCAGAACTTGAATTTTTGTGTTGGACTGATCTGTGAAAACTGAAAGTGGGACAGTGAAACAAGTAACAGATCAAAAATATTATGCCTCATGTTTGTTTTGTAAAGGTTAATAATGATAATCTCCAGGTCTACTAAAGACAGTAGGCTCAAAATGCTTTGGGTCATCTAGCAATGCTTTCTCTCAGAGAAGACAACAAATAGCAAATTTTAATCCCTCAGGGTTAGCAGCAGTTGTGCTCCCCAAAATCCTACTACAGTTTGAACCAGTATGGAAATGGCTCTCATCAGGACTTCTCCACAGAGGCAGTGATTGGAAATGTGCTTTTGGGCAGTTTCCTGGTTTGGGTGGGTTTTTTTTAGTATGTTTTTGGGGTGGTAGTGGTAGCAATGGAGTTCAGCCTGCTTTGTGTTCCTGTGGGCACACGCTAGTTCTCTGACTTCTGTTGTACTAGAGCTGCAGGTGCCAGCAAGGCAGTTATTTCACCTAGAAACAGTATGGCCCTGTGTCTGAAGCAGCAGAGGCAGCAGTGTCTGACAAGTGTTCTGTGGTTGTTATCACATGGCCGACAGGCCTCAGTTGTTTCTCTCCCACAGCACTAAGTTCTGTGTGTGCATTTGTACATACCTGATGCAGCAAGTGTCAGTACAAAAATTTCTGTGTATTCTTATCATGCTTTAAAATACACTTAGCACTTGGAATAACTTCTTGTCTTTATAGGTTTGGCTGATGGCAAGCACTTCACTTTTCCACATCTGCCTGGGAAGAACTTTGTGTATAACGCGGCTGAAGACAGATTAGAGCTGTGCGTGGATGCTGCTGGGCACTTTCCTATCGGTCCTGATGTTGAAGAGTTGGTTAAAGAGGCCTTAAGTCAAGTGCGAGCAGAAGCTACTTCAAGAAGCAGAGAAGGAAGCCCTTCACACGGAATGCTGAAGCTGGGTAGTGGTGGAGTAGTGAAGAAGAAATCTGAGCAGCTACATAACATAACTGCGTTTCAGGGAAAGGGCCATTCTCTAGGAACTGCATCTAGTAGTCAACACCATGATCAAAGAGCCAGGGAAACACCACTTCTAAGAAAGCATAGCACAGAATCGGACTTTAGTCCTTCTGCTAAAATTGAGCCTTCTGTATTCACAGCTGCTTCTGGTAACAGCGAGCTTATCCGAATTGCTCCAGGAGTGGTGACAAGGAGAGACAGCAGGCAGCTTGACCCCACTTTGATTGAGGCACAGAGAAAGAAGCTTCAGGAAATGGTCTCTTCTATACAGGCCTCAATGGACAGACACTTGCGGGATCAGAGTACAGAGCAGTCAGGATCAGTCGATCAATCTCAAAGAAAAGTAGAGTCAGTGAGTTCGACTGCTAAAACTGGGAGCTTTCAGGCTGGCTTACCCGAATCATTCTCTGCACCGGCTGGTACTGAACATGCGAATGCCGAACCAACTGATGGTAACGTGGTGAATTCTATGGGAACAACATTCCCTGCAAGGTCTAAAACACAAAAGGGAAATTCTGTTGAGGAGCTTGAAGAGATGGATAGTCAAGATGCAGGAATCACTAATACAACTGAGCCAATGGATCACTCTTGATAGGTTAAAATCTAATAAGAATAGAAGAAATTGCAGTTCAAATGTCATGTTTATTGGCTGGGCCACACAAAGTGATTAGTTATTAAATCTTGTATGTATGTCAGAGATTATATCATCTTATTCAGTGCATGATAAGCGTGTGATTGGCAATAGCTTTCAATATTACCATACTGCTGCCCAGGCTGGCTCTGTTACTGTAAATTAGTTATTAGGAAATGCACTGAGATTATTATCTGCTGTAAATGTGGGTTCTTGAAAATTCTCTGTGATTTTTCATTCTTTTGAAGTCTTAAAATTTAAGCCCATGTGAGGTTCTTACTGTGATAGTTAAAGTTTACTGGAAAGGCTAGAACAAGCAAAACTAGAAACATGACAAAGTTAATCCTGTTCCAGGTACTTATTTCCACTCAAAAATATACTATCGACATGGATGATATATATTCCAAAAAGCAACTGAAACTAAACTTCTGATAAATTTGGTAATGCAGTATATACAGCACTTGAATTACACTGTGCTGGCACTTCCTCCAATTTAAACACCTTTTCATTCACACAGCTGTATATGCTTGTCAGAAATCTTGGAATAAGTGTAACTTTAGTATAAACTCTTGAATTTCTGCCTATTGTCAGTTTAACCAAGTTAGGAAAAAAGGCTGCTTGGCATATGATGGAGACAAAGTCAGCATGGTGTGGTTATGTGTGTCTGGCTGAGCCAACACAACCGTTTGGGTGCTCTGTTAGTAAGCGACAGCATGTTTTTGTTTCCTCCCAACTACCCAGCTGGTCAGGTGTTGGGTGATTTTTTTAAAGACAGCTACAGAAGTTGGCAGTAGCAAGAAACACCAGATGTTCAATGGCAAATCCATTCCTTTTAAAAGATTTTGGCAGGTGTTGGTGAGTGATGCCAAAAATAAGATAACAGCTGTCCTCTTCAGAGCAAATTTACAATTTATTGGAAGGAAATGCTTCTCTAACATACGCTGTCTTCAGGGATAATTGGGCTGTTTGCTCCATGGAAACAGGGAGCACATGCTGTTTCCATGTCTGTAAAAACTACCCACCTCTTTGAGCCCCACGGCAGCCTGTGATGCAGGTTCCCCTGCGTCAGCACTAGTAGAGCTGGTACCCACTTACACAGCATGTTCATCAGGCCGGCAGTGCTGGTTTTCAAGCAGCAGCCACTGTGCTTGCTTCCAAAGGGTGGAACACGTATCTGATAGTGCACTTTGCTTCCTACCTTCATAGTCATATTTAAATGCACTGTTGTTGCTTTCTCCAATGGTAAAATAACACAGAATGGATGAAAGATGTTAATACAGCTTCAAGGGAATTAAGAGCATTTAAATATTTAATTCTCTGTGTGTGCATATGTGGGTTTTTACCAGTTCACAGATGTTTGTATTATATATGTTTGTATTCAGAACAGCCTCCTCACTTTTTAAGTCTCCAATCACTTAAAACAGCTCTAAGCATTAGTATGGTGAAAGGTCCCAGGCAGGAGGATTTATTTTTGTATGTAAAAATTAACAAGCAAGTAATTTAAAGAGCCCTTGTTTGTCAAAATAAATTAACTTTTTTGGTTAACTTTTTCTATAGCGGGAACAGATACCTTATGATTTAGTACACTACTGATAGGTAAACAATAAGAATCTCCTTTTCACCAAGAAGCATTCAGATCTCTGGCCACTAACATTTGAGTTGGTGGATGGGAAGCATGGCCTGTATGCAGTAACATGGTTCAGCAGTCCTGGCCTTGCTGATGCACGGGTTATCTGCAGGGCTGGCTTGGTTAGGAACAGGAGGGGCACACAGCAACTGGCAGCCAGCCACCGCTTCTGAAAACATGCAGCAGCCTCTCCTGCCCCTGAGTCTGGCTGGCTGGCTGAAGGTTGCTGCTCCACAGAAAGGATTGAGTAGATGCTGATGCTTCATTCTTGGGAGAGAGTTTAAGTTAGGATTGGCTAAGGGGGAACTATCACCTGGCTGTTTTTAAACTTTTCGTTAGAAAAAGAAGCCTTCTTTGGCTCAAAAAAAAAATTCTGGCAATGTATTCTGGCAAGAGAATGTGAAGTTTGAAAATAAATTGAAATATTAATTGACCATCATCCTCATTTGAAGGGAAAACACTTTCTCATGCCCTTCTGGTAAGACTACAAGAGGTTCAACGTGCCTTTTACTGTGTAAAGAGGAAGGCTTGCTTCAATTTCGACACACTTCCCATTTCAATGGTAATTACACATTTTCCTTCTTACCCAAATAGATAATAGCTCTGTTTGAGTCACCCTTGGTTTCATGTCAGGTCTCTCAAGTCCTGTAGTCCTCTCCAGTTCCTGAAAGCAGTCTCTGAAAAGACCAGTAAAGTGGTGTCAGAAATCACAAGTTCTGATTATGCAAATTCCTCTGGTATGAAGCAGGACTGTGCGTATTTCTTTGCAGTGTTCTTACTTCATGTGGCTTCTTCATGCCTTTAACTATCAGTGTTTTTGAGAAGAATGGCTTTGATGCTCTCAAGTGAAGCTAAACGTCATCGATGCTGGTGAGATATGTCTCTGTACAGGAGAAGTGAAATAAAGAACACCCAAGTGTACATTTGAGCAGATGTTTCGTGTAATTGCAGCGGCCACGAATGGTAGTGGAGACAGCTGTTAAGATTCCCATTAGAGTCAGGAAGATGATGGTGGGGTATAAGGACAGGGAAGACTAACTTGTGGATGTGAAGCTGCATCAATAGGACTTTGATAGTATGAAGAGTGTTCCTTTCTCAAAAAAAAAAAACCAAACCCAAATTCTTGCTGCTGACATGCCTGTGGACAGAGACTGTTCTAAATTCTTCTGGAATACCTGCCTTGATCACTTTCTTGTCTAGAGGCCAAACCACCTTCTACATGGTGTCACATGGCAAGAAAGGGAAATTACTGGAAAATCCTCAACTTTACTATGGCTTAGTACGGATAACTAAATAAATTATAGTTACTGAAAATACAGGCCCAGTACAAATGCAAATAAAAAAGGACAACAAACTAGGCTGCTGATGAGGTCTGAGAAACCTCGGAACAGATCCATTTTACATGCAGATGCAGGATTTTGACTCCTTTGAATGTCAGGCTGCTCAGTAAGATTGGCTTTTTGATACTGCTGGTGCTCTGTGAATGGTTTGCATTTCAGTGAGGGGAATAAATAGCAACTTTTCAGGTGAAATAATATGTTTGGGATGTGTTTCCTGTTACAGTCACAAACCAGCAATGTATGTTCTTGGTTTTGTGACTCCCATGTGCTTTACTTGTCTTCTGATAGAAACTGGCTCTGTAGAAAAGCTCTAGCAGTGTCTGTGTGCTGACAGCCTTGCACCACAGGTATGCTGCTGAGACCAAAAAGCTTCATTCTCCATCTTTATCCATAAAGCAGAAGCTGTTGTCCCTGTCACAGGGTTAGCAGAGCTGCTTGCTCCTTCCTCACTGTGCAGAAAATGCCAGGTAATTACATCTATAGTGTGCTGAAAACTGGGAGAGCAATGCTCTGTGTGGAATGTATGAAAAAGGAATGATTTAAGGAAATACCACTATTAGCTCCATGTTTGGCTCCCATTTTCAAATAGCAGAATCTACGTAGTTCTATAAAGTGATAGTAATCTCAAGTTGATCCTTCTGTTAAACCACAGCAGTAAGTGGTTTCTTTGGTTTTGCTTCTGAATATTAGTTTAATTTTTTAAAATTGAAAAAGTTGTTTAAGATCTTTAGAATGCAGGATTCCCTCTGAGCCCTTACGCCTGCGGTTGAGCAATAAAAGGTTGAAATGAGAGTGGTATTTTCAGAATTATTATATGTTTAGCAAAGATTATTGCCAAGATATGAAAGAGTGCACTTTCAGGAGGGAATGCTATTTAAAATGTATAAATAAGAATTAAAATAGTGTATATATTTAGAAAACAAATCTTTTTAAACAGTAAGTGCTTTACATGTTGAATAAAAACTTAATTAGCATAGAAACTATACCATCTTCACAGTACTGGCTGTTACCCAGCACAGTTTGGTTTATTTGTGATTGCTATACTAATTATATTTGATTTTTTTATCTGTAATGTAACAATAGTGTATTATAACAGTATATAGTGTACTATACTACACTTCACTGTACAGTATTTGGAATTTTCTTTGATTGCTTTATTAAAACTATAAGTTAAAACATGTGCTTTGGTTTAATGAGTTGCAGTTTTATCTAGACTTTCTGTTTAACTGTGCAGAGCCACGAAGATGATGAAGGGAGTAGAACACTTGATGGAACACTGTGAGGAAAGGATGAAGGAGCTGGGTCTCTTTAGCTTGGAGAAAAGGAGACTGAGGGGTGACCTCATTAATGTTTATAAATATGTGAAGGGTGGGTGTCAGGAGAATGGAGCCAGGGTCTTCACAGTGTCATCTAATGATAGGACAAGGGGCAATGGTTGTAATCTGGAACATAGGAGGTTCCACATAAACAAGAGAAGGAACCTTTTCACAGTGAGGGTGACAGAGCACTGGAATGGGCTGCGCGGGGAGGGTTGTGGAGTCTCCGGTGGAGACGTTTAAAACCTGCCTGGATGTGTTCCTGTGAAACTTGGTCTAGGTGATCCTGCGGTGTCAGGGGGATTGGACTAGATGATCTTTTGAGGTCCCTTCCAACCCCTAGTGTTCTCTGAGTCTGTGATACTGATTTGGCTACAAAATGAATGGGTTGTAATTATATTAGCTTCTCTTTTCCACATTCACATTGTTATACTCACATCCACAAATTCCAGTACAGAAGCTCAAGGACTGGTACAAACCTTAGACAAGTAAACTCTGATGTCCTCTGTTTTGATTTAGTTGTGTTTCTGTTGGGAAGAAAAACTCTATGGAAATTATGTATGGGGTTTTTAAAATCTCACACCTGTTCTGAGTATTTCACTGAACACATAGGACCTCTGAATTTGAGAGATTTTTAAAACAGGCTTTTATATATTTGAGTCCAAAGTTTGAGTTACCTTTTCTCAAAGTTGTCACCAAGAAGAAAATACAGAAAAACGCTGCCCATATAATCATACATGATTTTTAAGATGTGTTTCCACTGGCTACACATGGTACTTTTGGCTGCAACTTTAGAGCCTGAGAAGAAGTCAGAACTCCCATCTGCAAAAGTCTTTCTTATTTCTCCCTGTATATGTTGCTAGGTTTTAATCCGAAGCATGCTAGCTTTTAAGTGTTCTTGGAATTTTTGGGGTTGGGGATTTTTTGGCTTGTTTTTATTTGGGGTGTTTTTGTTAAAAGTATGTCCATAGCAAATCTGCACTGCAAAAAACCCCCCAGCTTCCTGCCAGAACAAGAGCTGTCATAACAGCTTTCTGTAAACATGACAGGTCTAGGCTGGAACAGAGCTCTTTGTCACAGGAAAGTCTTGTTTGAAGGCTTGTAAGTCATGACAGCCCTGATGGGACGGGACAGTCCCTAAAAGTGGTGGCATTAGGGGAAGATATAGAGACATACTGCCAGTTTGCCCTTTCTTTACTCATGCTCTTAAATGAATAGTTGGGTAAGTAACATCTTGTAGGGTCTCTGAAGGGAGAAGTAGACACACCTTGGGCTTAGTTTTGTGAAGCTACTGGAAGCTGAGAAGAGATGGAGAGATGGATGCAGCTCCATCTTTTTTTTTTTTTAAATCAGAACATTATTACTCAGACCTTGTCACACAGTAGTAGAGACAACATTAAAAATCAAAAGCAAGGCATGAGTATAGTGATATTCTCCAAGGAGAATGTTTAGTGGGCAACATAAAAAACTGCGTCTTTAGGTTATTTTAACAACAGGACTGTCAGTACTTATTTTAGTAGTTTGATTCAATTCTGTTTCCTACAAATTGAGAACACATGTGTTACAATTTGAGTATACAAGAAGGTACTTAATGTTTTCATTTCAGGTGCCTTTCATTTTGAATTAAATGTAAATTAATGCTAAAAGATGACATTTCATACTAGATGAAGACAAATCGTGTCGCAGGCTGGTTTTTCTTCAACGTATTTTTTGATTACAGCTTTCGTAGTTCAAAGGCTCGTGTTGGCGCTTTTGATGTGGGGAAACCTGCTGTGTTGCTGTGTCTGGCTGTGAATCATAGCTGAGCAGCTGTTAGTAAGCTGCGGGCAAAGATTATGCGTAAAGAAATGAAAAACCAGACGATTTATTTTTCTTTTTGTGAAAGAGGCAACGATACGAGCTCACCCTTCTAACAGCAGATGTGTAACTCGGGTAACTCAGGACTTTGTGACGTAATTTTCCCCTGCTGTGTCCTAGAGGCGGCGGCAAGGCCGCAGGTCCCCCGGTACCAGCGCAGAGGGCGCTGCGCCACTGCAGTTCCCGCGCTGCCCCGTGCCCTCAGTGGGTGGGGGCGGGAGAGGCCGCGGCGGGCAGTGGGGCTGTGAGAGGTGTGCGTGCACTAACTTCTTACACCCGCAGCACTACCTGCGTGCACACGAGTAAGAAATAAATACAATAAAAGGCCGGTGGTTGGGCTACACAGACCAGCGGTACGGGAACACCCCGTGGATTTTTTTTTTTACTTTTCTGCCCCCGTCCTCAGGGCAGGCTACGTTTGGGGGTGTCTTTCAGTCCTAACAGAGTATGGAGTAGCGCTGCCTGCCCATAAACGGGATGGCGGGTTGTGACCGTTCCCGCACTTCCCAAGCTCGTTCTGGAGAAGGGGAGGGAGAACGGCAGGCCGGCCAGGCTATTGTGCGGCGGCCTGTCAGGCGCGTGCAGCTCCCTTCGATAGCTCAGCTGGTAGAGCGGAGGACTGTAGAGGCGTAGCCACCGGGAATCCTTAGGTCGCTGGTTCGATTCCGGCTCGAAGGAGACGCTCAATTTTGTGCCGCCTGTCAGGGTTTGTCTTTGCGTTTTTTTTAACCGTTCACGGGCCGCCCGTTCAGTGGCCGCTGGCCGGGGCTCACACGGTGAGGGGCGTTACGGCGGCGGAAACTCGCGCGCACAGCCACTCGCTCCCCTCTTCCCTCGCTCCCGCTCCCCGCCCGTGGCGGACTCGAGGCCCCGCCCACCGCCGGGGTCGCGTGCGGCGGCGACGGCCAATGGGGCGTCAGTCCGCGTGCGCAGATTCAAACGGCGGCTCGGGGGCAGCCTGGGCGCGAGATTCGGCGGCGCCTCAGAGCCGGGGTGGCAGCGGCGGGGCCGGGCTAGGGCGGGAAGGGTCGGGGAGGCACTGCCGGGGTCTGCCGCGGCGCTGACACAGAGAGGGGCAGAAAGGGGCCGCGGTGCTACTGGCAGGGGCCGGGCCGAGACGACCCATGCCGGGCGTAGCGGGGGCCTGGCCGGGCCGGGGCTGAGGGAGGCCGCGGCGGGGAACACGTCTGGGGACACTGCCAGGTAGTGGAGGCTGCTTGGGGAACGCTGCATACCCCGAGACACCCGTGCCTCAGTCTGCCCCGCGCCCGCCCGCCCTGATAGAAGGAGCCGGGCAGGGGCTCGGGGCCGGGCCGGCCCCCCTTATGTGCTCCTCGAGGATGGCGAAGAGACCGCGCAGGTGAGTGCGGCTACGGCCAGAGGGTTCGGCGTCTCCCACTACCAGTTGCCCTTCCGGGACCCCTGCCAAGACCTAGCCAGCTGCCCCCCTGCCTTACCCCCTCAACCTGTGTCACTGCTTCCCACTGCGCAGGTACCTGTCTCCCCCACCCCCGCCGGTGTCCCAACGGTAGCTCTCGAGCCCACCTCTCGAGCCCATCCCGCCTCAGCTGTCTCCATAGCGCCCTGCCCAGCCCTGCCGCTGCTCACCAGGCACCTCCTCAGCTCCGCTTTGCTTTGCTCGCTGCGCCAGTCAGTAACGGCCGCGGTGTCTCTGCGGGAGCTTTTCCTGCTGCTGACCGGTGCTTCTCGCTTACAGCCTCGGTGCTGAGTCAAAAGTTGATGTTCAGGCCCACTGATCCTTCTGCTATGTGCTGTCTCTGATCTGGCGTGTCCTTTAATCGAGGATGCCCTGATCTAGGCTGAAACATTCCCAAGAGAGAATGTCTTCCTCAAACGCTTCAGCGGCAGCCCTAGATGGTTTTGATACGTCTTTTGTTTTGTTGATACGAAAATGGGTGTGTCTTTGCTTTGTGTTTGGAAGGTGGGTCTTGGAGAACTCTTGTGTCGCTGTAGTTCTTGGCCTAAATAGAAAATGAGTTTCTGAAAAGTATTTAATTAATTTCACATTTATATGTAAAAGAAGGATTAGGACTGAGAAAGGATATTGAGTTGTATTAGTGTGTGAGTTACCCTGGCATCTGCAGTTTGCTGATGACTGTATGCTTCTGGAAGGCTTGGTCAGAGATGGTAGCTCTGGAACCCTGATACTGTGTCAGGGTGAGATTATGGTGGTGCTGTCTCTAAACCTTTGTCCTTGTAGTTACGAGTTCACAAGGAGGTGATTTTGAGAAAGTTAATCTAGGTGTGGGGTAAGCCACACACAGCTGCTGAAATGCAACATTGTTCAAGGTCTCTCATTTGATGACATTTAGTAGCTGCATTACAGTTTTGTGCAGTATTTTGGCATAGGTTTGTAACTGCAAAAGAATGGTCAAATGTAACAACCCCATGTTTGAAAGTCTATTTTTAATGAAAAACTTAAGTTAGTAGTCCCAACCATTCATGTCTGTTTAGTTTACAATCTACTGGTGTACAAGTGTAAACAAGACCAAAGACTAAATGGTTATTCATGTAGAATGAAGGTGCAGGAGAGATTAGTGCCAGTTTGGCTGTGAGACGTATGCCACTGGGGAACTCCAGCTGTGGGGTTCATGAATGCCGGGGAGGGTCCCCTGTTTCCTAGTGCTAGTGGTCTCATCAGAATTGCTGCCATGTATGTGGAGCCCTTCTTTTCCAAAATTCCCAGTTCAAGACCCTACTCCTGGACTCATTTGCAGAGAGTGAGGAGGTTGTGTTGAGAAAGGACTTAACTGCAAGGGTAAATCTTAGTTATGAGGAAACTGTTAAGGCTTTGTGGTATGAAATAGGATTATAATTCCAAAATATTTTCCTTAGAGTACCAAGATACACTCCTGTGGTTTCTTGAGAGCCTCTGGATACGGAACAAGGTGGGAGTGGGGGGATGAGAAGCCTGTGAGTTTAAATCCAATTGTCTTAAGCCACTTAATGCAGAACTCTCACAATCATTATGTTTGCAGCTTTTTGTGGAAAGTGCTGTGGAAAAAGTTGTTCTAGCCCTTTAGACAAACCTGCTGCCTTGTGTTTCCCTGGCTCCAAAGTTTTGATATGCTTGCGTGTTGTTGTTCCTGCTGCATCGCAGAGCTAAACAGGGCGAGTCCTGATGTAATTTATCATGCAGTAGTGCTGTTAAACATGCTGGGTCCGCAGGAGGCAGGTATGTGCTGTCCTGCGCTAGTGCTTTCCAGTCAGTGCTGCTCTTGAATGGTCCTGTACTGTGTTAGCCACAGAGAACGTCACAGGATGTAGCATGTAGCATGGGAATGGTTGGTCAGCGCTCTGGAAAATAAGGTAGAGCTTTGCTATCTGATGAGCTCTTGGGATACCAGCATAGGTTAATTCCATTACTGGGAATTTAAAAATGGAAGTAATTTTCAAGGCTGAGCAGAACTAACGTATTTAGTTTTGAACACAAATTTATTATATCTGCTTTATACCAGTAATAAAATGGAGACACGTTAAGGGTCCAGCGTGGGACTGCTTCTATGTAAAGCTGTGCATTTGGAAGAGAGCCTCTACTTTGTGCCTTTGCTTTACACAGTGCAGCAGAACTGCTTCTCTTACTTAGACCAAGGTTTCTACAAGTGTTTGGATTTATGCTGTGTCAGATAGAATCATAGAATCATAGAATCATAGAATCATAGAATCATAGAATCATAGAATCATAGAATCATAGAATCATAGAATCATTACGGATCGGAAGGGACCTCGAAAGATCATCTAGTCCAATCCGCCTGCAACAGCAGGATCACCTAAACCAAGTCACACAGGAACCTGTCCAGTCGGGTCTTGAACATCTCCAGAGAAGGAGACTCCACAACCCCCCTGGGCAGCCTGTTCCAGTGCTCCGTCACCCTCACCGTGAAGAAGTTCCTTCTCAGGTTGATGTGGAACCTCCTATGTTCCAGCTTACAACCATTGCCCCTTGTCCTATCACTACATGACACCGAGAACAGCCCAGTGCCATCCTCCTGACACCCACCCCTCAAATATTTGTAGACATTAATGAGGTCACCCCTCAGTCTCCTCTTCTCCAAGCTAAAGAGACCCAGCTCCCTCAACCTCTCCTCATAAGGGAGGTGTTCCACCTCTCTTATCATCTTTGTTGCCCTACGCTGAACTCTCTCCAGCAGCTCCACATCCCTCTTGAACTGAGGAGCCCAGAACTGGACACAATACTCCAGGTGTGGTCTCACCAGGGCAGAGTAGAGGGGGAGAAGAACCTCTCTTGATCTGCTAACCACCCCTCTTCTAATCCACCCCAGGATGCTGTTGGCCCTCTTGGCCACAAGAGCACATTGCTGGCTCATAGTCATCTTGTTGTCCACCAGGACCCCCAAGTCCCTTTCCCCTACACTACACTCCAACAGGTCAGTCCCCAGCCTATACTGGTACCTAGGGTTGTTCTTGCCCAGATGCAAGACTCTGCACTTACTCTTGTTATAGCTCATTAGATTTTTCTCTGCCCAGTTCTCCAGCCTGTCCAGATCTCGCTGAATGGCAGCACAGTCTGCTGGGGTGTCGGCGATACCACCCAGCTTTGTGTCATCAGCAAACTTGCTGACAGTGCATGCCAATCCCTCATCCAAGTCATCAATGAATAGATTGAACAGGACCGGTCCCAGCACCGATCCCTGGGGCACTCCACTAGATAGAGGCCTCCAACCAGACTCTGTCCCATTGACCACCACTCTCTGACTTCTACCCTGTAGCCAGTTTACAATCCACCTCACTACCCGAAAATCTAGGCCACACTGCCTCAGTTTGTCTGCAAGGATGCTGTGAGAGACCGTGTCAAATGCCTTTCTTAAGTCAAGATAGATGACATCCACGGCTCTGCCATCATCCATCCACCTGGTTACGCCCTCATAAAAGGCTATCAGGTGATAGCTGATAGTGATGTTTCCATAAAGCATTTCCTGGTGCTGCTTATTGGTCAGACATTGTTTCTGAGGTTGTGAAGCATGAGTTTCTCCGGCAGATGGAGTGGGATCCTTGCAAAATCAGTGCTTTTTACCTGCCTTCCTGCCCCTCTGGCCTCCATACTTGAGTCAGGCTGGTGGGAGTAGTTATGCTTTCAAAGATTTATGTCTAAGTTCTGTGACACTGAGGCAGAATTCTTAGACTAGGAGCCTGCTTAAAATCTATTGATGCTAAAGTGTTTGTTGCTTAAGTTATGGAATTGGAACATGACTGTGTTTTGCAGACCAGCAACTACTGTCTTCTAACCTTATTTGCGTGAAATAAAGACTCAGAGATTTGTTACAAAGGCAAAATCTTAAACAATAGCTTTTGCTTCAAATTTTAGTCCTCATTCAGAAAGATTGCTCTGCCCATAATATGGCCTTGAAATTCAGATGGGTTCTGTTTTTTTGACATAGTGCCCATAGTCTGCTGCTGGAGGCAGGTCTTCATGCAAATTCCAGATGTCGTTTTAGAACCATATGTAAAGCAAATTGTCAAAATCCAGAGGTAGTTAGAAAAAACAAGTTACTCAATGTTATTTTAAACCATTTCTGTATCTTCACTCTTCCGTTGTCCTCTGCAGTGAGGAAGATGATCATATGCAATATGCAGATCATGACCACGAAGCACCACAGCAGAAAGCTTTGAAGAAGATTTGTAACAAAGTGAAATGGACGCGTGATGAGGTAACACTTTTTTGAGGGATTTGCTTTCATATCTCTCTGGTATCAGTCACATGCGAAGTATATTGTTATTTAATATCATATTGGGATATACCATGTAGCATTCATTGGCTGAGGTCATGTCTCAACAGGATGAAAGACTGAAGCAGCTGGTGGAACAAAATGGTACAGATGATTGGGCTTTCATTGCTAGTCATCTACAAGTAAGTTGAATCTGTTTCAGTTATGTTTCCCTTTAATGTGTAATTAATTTGGTCATAAATCTGGTTTGGAAATGAGGCTAAATAGAAACTGGAAACACATAATAGTAGAAAATATATTTTAAACAATGCTTGTGAATTGGACTAGTGTGCTTTTAATCACACAGTGTCTACTTGTCTTTAACTTGAATGTACTGTGACCAATGGAATTGTCACTCATGGTGTCCCAGTGTTATAAAGGTGTACTGATGCAGACTCTTATCTGCATATTTCCAAGGATTGGACCAACTACCCTAAGAGTCCCAAACTTTCTCATAAACACCTTTTGGGGAGACTGAGTGAAAACTTACTTCTTTTATATCTGGGAACAATATTTCAGAAGATCCTTAGTGAAGCTACAGAAAAGCATCATCTGTCCTGAGCAGTAAAAGCAATGTTGTTTAATTAGTGTGTGATAGTGAAGCTTGATATAAATCTGTTTTCCATAATGGTGTAGGAAAGATCTGAGAATATAGTTGTCTGAGATCTAGACAAATTTATCTGAAACAAAAAGTATGTCCTTTGAAAATGTCTTTCCCGGCAGAGGTTATAGGCAATGTCAGAAGCTCAGAGGTGTGGGGAAATAAGAGCAGTAGTTCTAAGGTCTTATTCAAAGAAGAGCAAGTTCTGAATTTTATTAATAAAGTAAGCACATTGACGTTGTTAGTTTAGAGCTCTGTGCAAAGCTGTTTTTTATGGAGTAAGTTTTTATAAGCAATTAGATAAAGAAATTCTAAGGGAGAATTGTGCTTGGAACAAGGTTTTGAATAACTCAATCCGAAATAAGCTAATATTTCTGACTAATATTTACAGTTCCATGTATTTGAGCGTTTAACAGCTACACTGGTCTTCTAAAACTATTTCAGAATCGTTCAGATTTTCAGTGTCAGCATCGATGGCAGAAGGTACTAAACCCGGAACTGATTAAAGGTCCCTGGACTAAAGAAGAAGATCAGAGGGTAATAAAAACTAATTGATACTGTACTCTTTTACTGTAATAAGCTTGGCACGTGACTGCTGCTAAGAATGTGTACTTTTCCTTGGGCTTAATTGCCTCAAAGATTTTGTTCGATGAATCTTGTGATTTAGATAATTATATTAAATTTTCAGTGTAAGAGGGGGGGAAAAAGCAGCTCCCCAAGAAGTAGGTCTGGTCTGCTCAAGTGTTTAATTTCCCTTTGCTCAGATTAGTGCCTGAACTACTCTAGCTTACCAAGCAGAGAAGATCTCTTCACAGCATCAAAGATCAAGGGTCTCATTTACATCTTTTATTCCTCAAACCCACCACATTTAAAGGAGTTGGGAATAAGGGAAATTATTTTGTACTGTACTGCTGAAGAGCTAGAGCTCTCAAGTATGGTATGCGTAAAAACACATAGAAATGGGATGGAAGCTGGGCGTAGAGACATGGGGTTTTTTCATACATGGGGAAAAAAGGTCAAACCAACCATCTTTATAAGCTGCTTCTTTGGTCTTTCCTAACACTGGCTTATGCAATGAGTGACAGAAAGGAAACTTCCTAATGAGTGTTTCCATCATTGTATATTTATATTGTAAACACCATTGAATTTGTAGTTAATAAGCAATTTTTTTGATTTCTTGAAGAATGTTTAAAACACCAGGTCATTGTCTGCTTAGTACCATACCAAGCTATTAGCAGCTTTCTCTAAATACAAGTTTATCATCATTCTCAGCCTTTGATTAGCAAAGTTAGGCTTTAGGGTTATAATGTGCTTTCGTCTCTGCTCCAGGTTATTGAATTAGTTCAGAAATATGGTCCAAAGCGCTGGTCTCTGATTGCAAAACACCTGAAGGGAAGAATAGGCAAGCAGTGCAGAGAGAGATGGCATAACCACCTCAACCCTGAGGTAAAGAAGTCTTCATGGACAGAAGAGGAGGACAAAATAATCTATGAAGCTCACAAGCGTCTGGGAAACCGATGGGCTGAAATCGCAAAGCTTCTTCCTGGAAGGTGCTTTTCAACTCTATTTGTGTTAAATCCTGGAGTATGGAATGTGGTTGTCATGCTGCTCTTTCTAGTGTAACTTGCTAGTCAGAGAGCATTAGTTAAAACTCCTGTCACAGCATCTTTATTTTTGTAGATGCTGAAATTTTTCAATATTTTGTATTTGATTATATATGCTTACAAAGCTGTGAAACCCATAAAAAGACCTCTAACACTCTGCAGATTCCTTCATAAATCCTTCCAGTGATGCAGGAAAAAACTTGTAGTAGAGCTAAAGAGAGTGTAACATTTCTTGTTATCAGGACATTTAAAAAGTCTCAGTAACCTTCACAAATACACACTTAAGAGTCCTGCATCACAAACTAGTTGGTTACCATGTAGTCTCTAAGTTAATTAATTGTATGCATTGTTCTCCTTATCTTTGTTTCAGGTATAATTGCCAACTTAAATCTCTGTTTTCCATAAGCATCTAATATAGAAAGATTTTAATGAATTGAGATTCACTGTGAAGCTTTCCTCCTTTGAATTCAGTCTGCTCAGGATGTGACTGTCTAAATGTGCACTTGCTGTGTTGGGAGAGTGAGCCTTTAGAGAGGCATGTTTAAAAATTTGACATTTTAAATAAGGACACAATGCACGAATCACGGGGAACACTTTAGAGAAATTACTTGTGTCTTAAGAGTTTCAGATAGAAGATGAGTTTGTAAGGACAGATGTATTCCTATTCACAAACTTATTTGTGGAAAATAAATCCAAGATGAGATTCTCAGCTAACGATTGAATTCTAGAGCCAGAAAATTTGTAGAGTCTAAATCTATTGGGCTGAATATGTGATAGCAGCCAGAGTCAAGACTTTCAAGTTTTCTCATAATTGTGCCAAAATCCTGCTCACAGTAGATCTTTCAGTCCAGGCTGCTGGAGCTTCCTGGATTTGTGGCTTCGGATTAGCCTGCTGTACAAACCCTGTAAATTATATTGTAGATTAAAGTTGAAGATATGGAAACCAGCCACTCTTGTACACTTTCATTTTAGGACTGATAATGCCATTAAAAATCACTGGAATTCAACAATGCGAAGAAAGGTGGAACAGGAAGGCTACCTACAAGAGGCTATAAAGTCTGAAAGAGCTAGCTCATCCACACATCAGCCCCAAGCATGTCTGACCATGAATGACTTGCATACTCGGAATCAATTTTACGTACCTGTTCAGACACATGTAAGTTAAAAATCCAGATAATTTATTTTTTTGTAGCAAAACTGGAAGTATAGAGATCTGTGGATTTTGGGAGATGAGAATTTGTAAACAGTATTAAGTTGTTTATGCACTAGAGCTAATTTAATGGCTTCCTTTTCTTTAGAGTATGTAAAATTATTTCTGTCTTTTTAGATCCCACCATACCAGTATGCGTCACAAGGAAGCAGCTGTTTAGAACATGCTTCAGCTTCTTCCAACTTAGTTCAGGTACATTGCTAATGGGTGTTGTAAATGCAGAGAATATGCTGAGTATTACTCTGTAAAATGAAGAGTTTAAAAACCTGTATCCTCAAAATGCATTTATGTTTTACTTACATTTCTGTAAGTGTTCCTCAGTTTACTTGGCAGTTGTAGGTAGGAAAAAGGAACTGATTTTATACTTCCCAGAAACACAGTGATTGTACTTATTTCTGACAGAAGTCTGGCTTAAAACAGTCTGTTGGTTAAATCCTCAGGTTACAATATTGACCTGTTAGTATTGCCTGACTTCTGAAGCGATATAAAGGCAAGATTTGGCTACTTTATGTACGTGATAAATACAACTCTGAAAGACTCTGTTTCAGTAATGTACTGTGACTTACGGCTGTGCCTTTTGGTTATCAAAAGGTTTTAGCTTTTTTCTGACTGATAAAATTCTATCAGTCAGTGAAGATGCTCTTTTGCCGCATTCTAGTGCTAAAGTATTGAGAGATTTTAAAAATAAAATTGGATATGTTTGTTATGACAGAGCCTTGCATGGTTGTTGATACTCTGAATTGCCTTACACAGAAGAGGATGAGACACCTTCTACTCCCTGAGTTCCTCTGTAAGCTGGAGAATAGTTTTGCAACTGATACCATGTAGCGTCACCTGTATTTACAGCAATAATAGGAAGTTCAAAGTAGGTTAAAAACCAAGCAACCCAGTTAGTTAATTTTCTGATAGCAGTGGTAGGATTGCGTGTGTAGACACTGGCAGCAACTGCTGATTTAAAACACTTTCTTACATGCTTAGGGAGGGTAGTTAATTATAGAAAGCATGTGAAAACACAAACTTCTACCAAGGTGGAAAGTAGTAACAGATTCTTTCTTAAATTTTTCAGCAGTCATTTATTGATGAGGATCCTGATAAAGAGAAGAAAATAAAGGAACTTGAATTATTACTTATGTCAGCAGAGAATGAAATCGGAAGAAAACTAGTGCCTCCTGTAAGAACCATAACTTTCTGTAAACATTCAATATGGTTTAGTCAGATTAATCCTCAGCAATTTAGTGATGGGTGTTTGGTTTTTTTTGAGGTGTTTTCTCCCCTGAACTTCTAAAATTAAACCTATAGCTGTTTGGTTGTAAAACAAATGCTATGTATAAAATTGCAGCAAATTATTTCTAGTGCAGATTTCTAAGCTGTGAAAATGATGGAACTCTGACCTGCAATTAGGGAGTTCTTTCTAAGACCCAGGACATTAATGTTTGTTGATATCACCACCATTCAGTTTTGTAGCTCATCAATACTGATCAAAGTGAAAAATGCATAGGTTTTGCCCTATTGAATTTCAAAATGTCCTGTGGATTATATTTTTATCAAACTTGTGAGTGCTTGCAATACTTAATATCCAAACAGTGTATAAATTTCCACTGTACAGAATGTACACGTGCTTCATATGATGGGGGAAACTTGCAGAGGACAGCCCTTTCTTCAGGCTGTGACCTGTGTAATACGCCCATCTGACACAGCTGTTTTGAACGCTAATTTAAGTTACATGTGAATGTCCACATTTAGGTGGAACAGTTCCGGTCTTTCTCTTGAAAGAGTGCAACATCCTACTTGCCTAGTGGAATCTGCTTTGCATCTGCATTTCCAGTGAAAATTAAAATGTTGCTCAAGTACTAAGCAATGTGCTCAAATGGGATTATGGTTTTGAAGTTGAGTAATCTGTCAGTGCAGAACCTGCATTAAAAATTCAGCTCAAATAAGAAGTAATTCACATTTTAGAGACAGTTTCTAATGTTAAAATGTACCTGTATGAAGTGAAGATGACTTCATAACATACTATTGTTCAGGAACATGGGAAACTTGCATTAGAGATGTCTTCTGATACAACCCATAATTATCTAAGTTATTAGTACGTGTAAGATACGAATGAGAGTTAAGATAAAAATCTTACGTAATTGGAGAATGATGCGTGTATTAAGAAAAGACAAACAATTAGTGTTTGAAAAACCAAAATTACTAGTTAGGCTGAGCTGTTCCACATACTACTGTTAGGATTTTTTTTTCTTACCCACAGCCTTGATTCTTTTCGAAGTTGAATAAGATTAATGTGTTTTTTCATAACTTTTAGCAAGCTGGAAACTTACCTTGTTGGTCTGAAAATTTTGTTATGGAAGACTGTGTGTCTAATACACTAAATGGCTTTGAAGAACATACAAGTGATTTCTACAGCATGGAGGAGACTCGTGGCCCATCCGTTCAGCAGAATTCACCACCAAAGTACTTGGCTGTGGAAGCAAACCCAATGTTACCATCTCTACAAACCATTCCAGATTTTGCAGAGACACTAGCGCTTATTGAGTCTGTAAGTCTGTATATTCGGAAAAAAAAGTTTATTTAGGAATGCTGTGTGTATGTGTGTGTGTATGTATATGTATACAAATATATATCTATACATATAAAATACTTAGAAGATCATCTTTTGCAGTACTGGTCTGTCACTTCACCTGTACGAAGTGATTTGGTTTATTGCCTGTTTTGAAAGAACTGTGGTTACATACTAAGTGTTTTAGGATTGTGTGACACATACAGGGAGAATCATTCAGTGTGTGGCTTCTGGAGGCAGCAGACTATTAGATTGGCTTGAAATAATCTTGGATAAGCTTGCAAGAGTTTGAGTGTTTTGCCTCTTGCCTTGTAGGATCCCATAGCATGGAGTGATGTTGCCAGTTTTGAGGATTCAGAGGCTGCTGCGTCTCCTGTCAAGGCAACTCCAGTAAAACTAATGCGGACTCCACACGGCGAAGGGGCTGCTCAGTGCCAGTATAACGTCAGTGTTGTGCTTGATGGCAAAAAACAGAGCAGCATCAGTGGCGAGGAAGAAGCGGTTTTTCCAGCAACCCCAAACTCATCTAAATTCAGCACTCCCCCTACCATCCTAAGAAAGAAAAAGAGATTGCGTTTTGGGCAATTATCAGTTAATGAACTGAATGATGGCTTGTGTACCGATTCTGTCAATGTTGCACTAAAGCACGTACCAGTGAAAACACTACCTTTCTCTCCATCACGGGTGAGTTAGTTTTTAAATACAGCTAAACATGAACTGCAGTGGGTGGCTTATAAATCACGGGACTTTCTTCCCTATTCATATGTTGCAGCCTAAACAAATACGTCTAAAGACTACTTCAAACACCTGTATAATGGTAGATATATTAAAAATAAGTTGCTAAAAAACCTACTTCCTCTATTTTGAACAGTAACTGGAAGCAGGGCGTGGCAACTTAAGTCTGGACCATGCTTTCTCATGCAAATAGTTGCTGATAGAGACCTATTGTCTCTGTGACCCCACTAAGCAGTAGGGATTCTAAGGAGGAAATCAAGGTTTCAGTGAGAAATATTGCAAATGTTTTGGGAGTATGAGTTGAGAACAATTTGTTGGGGTCTGTCTGTAAAAGACCTTCAGAAACATCCATTTAATATTGTTTAGTTGCTCAGTATAGTGGTGAAGTTTTGTCCTTTAAAGTTGCTTTTCTCTCTTGCGCTTAGTTTTTCAACACTTGCTCTGAAAATGAACAATTAAACCTTGAAAATCCTGCTTTTACATCGACCCCAATCTGTGGGCAGAAAGTTCTGATTACGACTCCTCTTCACAAGGAAATTGCACCAAAAGATCAAAAGGAGAATGTGGGGTAAGATGATTACATCATCTGGTCATGGTATTCAAGTAA
Source organism: Rhinopomastus cyanomelas (assembly GCA_013400115.1). NCBI lineage: Eukaryota > Metazoa > Chordata > Aves > Bucerotiformes > Rhinopomastidae > Rhinopomastus > Rhinopomastus cyanomelas. The sequence continues at coordinate 39,714 of VXBP01010243.1, forward strand.
AAAGATGATTTTGTATATGATGAGAAATTAGTCTACCTGCATGTGTATGGTGAATGAGTTTTAAAACCCGTAGCACCTAAATGTTTGTGCATGAACAAACTGGCTTCCTGCTTTTAGCTGAACAGAAAGTGACTTCTACTCCTTTAAAATTTTTCCTTTCTTAAAATGCTAAACAAAATCCAATTAGATTTGAATGTACCTGGGTAATGCTTTTGTGCTCTTAATACTTCTGATTCACGGTAGTGATATCTGTCATGTAAATTAAAGTACTCCAAAACATCTCTTAGTTCACTTTATGACATTACTGTTGATAAAATATGTAGAATGCATGTATGAACATTTATCTGTGCTTTAATAGTTTTAGAACTCCCACAATTAGAAGATCCCTTTTGAGTTCAACACCGAGGACACCAACTCCTTTTAAAAATGCTTTGGCTGCTCAGGAAAAGAAGTACGGTCCCCTCAAACTTACAGTATGTAGTGACATAGTTTGCTTTCTTCTTTGTTAAAGTCTAAATGTCCTCTTGGTTTTGAGAGCTTCTAAGCTTCAGCAGGGTCTTAGCATTTCTACTAATGCCTTTGTTTCAGTGACATTCTGTATTATCCTAGAGAACAGCTAGAACGTGAATAAAAAATGTTTCACGTTTTGTGTGTTAGACTGGTATCCATCACGGTTGACTATGGGTCAGGTTAATTCTGTTTTTGTTCCAAATGAATTCAGTCTTTGCTCTCTTCCTTGCCTAACTGAGGTATGTTAATGCAGAATAACTTTTGGAATTCAGTAGACATACGCTTTTCAAGTTCTGAAAAAATTCCAGCCAATATATATTGACTACTTCTTTTCTGCAAACACAGAAGGTAGCTCAGGCTTTGCCACAGAGCTTGGCACCATCTGTGTTACCCTATAGATTCACAGTCCCTCACTATGCAAATGGAGTGGTTTGGCATTCCTGTTTCTGTCCACTATTAACCTCCTGTTCAAAATCAGATTTTGAGGGCTTAAGGGAATTCTCCTGTTGGTACACAAAGGAGCCATCTGTATGGCTTCTGTGAAATTCTGTACTGTACTTAGGACTATCGACGTTTTATTCAAAGGTTTGTGCTAGGATTGACAGAAATTCCTTTTCCAAAACAGTTATGCTTTTATAGTACAGTTTTTTAGTATGTTTTTGTGTATGTATGTATATACGTGCGTGTTTAGTATCTAGAACATATTTCTATCTCTATTGTCAGTGGATAACCGTTGCTAATTATTGTAAACAAGCAGTCTGCATGTTGTCCTCAAGGCTACTTTGCATTTTTTCAAGGCACTGTGGGCATTTATGTTTTACTTGGCTAGAAATAATGTTCATTTAGATTAATTAAAAAAAAATCTACATAGCCTTGATATGTTGATCTGTAGTTGTTAACTGTAATAGCTTAAATCCTTGTACCTCTTGCTATATTTTGCAATTTGTATTAACTGAAAGCAGACTGCGGTAAAAACTAGCAACTAATAGACTTCCTGTATTTTTTCTTCCAATTTTAATTCACTTAGTCAGAACCACTTGCCTTCTTGGAGGAAGACATTAGAGAAGTTTTGAAAGAGGAAACTGGAACAGATATATTTCTCAAGGACGAAGATGAAACTGTGCATAAAAGCTGCAAGCAGGAGGTAATGTGACAATAGTAATTTCAAATAGGAAATAACTGAAAATAAGATCTTACAATTGTTCTTTGTCAACTGTTCATTGCAGCACAACTCTTATAAAAAGGTCAGAAAATCACTGGTCTTGGATTCATGGGATAAAGAAGAGATTGGTGATCAGCTCTTCGTAGATGAGAATAGTTTAGATGCACAGGTATGTGTTAAATTCCTACAGAGCATCACTGTTAGCGTAGAACTGAATATCTTTTGTTGTATCAAATAAAATGTTTGGATTTGGGCTGGATTCATAAGTTGAATCTTCAGTTTGAAATACTGACTTAAGAGCTTAAGCAATACTGGAACATTTGGCTTGGATTTGTGTATTCATTCTTCCTTCAAGGCCTTCAGAGCAGGACTGGTGAAATAGCGTGCGTGCTTTGCAGATGTGCTGTTAGATCAAAGCTGCTTCTGACCTGCTTACCTGTAAACTTGAGATCATGGCAGGATGAAGCGCTCTAACACACCAGGAAGATGGCATTTGCCGCTGTGATTTGCAGACTTGACAATCGAGCAGACATGTTCTGAAGATTTCTAGCTATGCATTAGGCAGCATGTTCTCCTTTCCCCACTTCACATTGTAGGGGAATACTTTAAGTAGTATCACATGTGTAGAAGATGAGGTTTGTGGGTGTTTTCTGACTGAAGGAATTTGAATACTTCTGCCTCGACAACCAAGACATCAGGAGTTCACAGATGGGGCTGTTTTGGTCCCACATCCCTTTAAAAAGTAGTGTGGCATTCTTGCAATTGAGTCACTGAATAGATTAGACTTGACTTTTAGGAAAACTTCATTCTAATCTACTTCTCAAATTAATGTGGTTAGTTCAGAAAGAGTAAAGGTCTGTGATGTGACACCTGATCGGGTATAAAGCTATAGTCAAGAGGCACAAGATTAAGTTCTTGGACCGAATGGGTGCTTAATTCATATGCCTTACTGATTGCTGAAGCTGTTGTTCTAGATCCCCCCTGAAAGCCTCGGTTGCTCTGCTGCCAGCCTCGGATGCTCTGCCACCTCGTGGAGATTCCCCACTTTCCCATGAGCGTCTCTGTCCTGCAGCCATTCAAAACACAAACACTATGATGCTGTGGTTTATTAAAGGCAGTGGACTGAGGGGAAAAGTGCTTTTCCTCCGTTTTAATGAGGGGTTCTGGTGCAGCAGGAACATTGAGTACTGACTGTGAATGTCAGCATAGGCCAGGCCAGTTCTTCACATACTTTTTAGTACTTCTACTTTACAGAACCTTTCGTGGGGCCTTTCTGATAGTGTTTGCTTTATTTACAGTTTGCTTCTCTGATCACAGCAGTTGAAGTACCTGTTTTTAAATTGTTGTTATTGTCATTAAACGCTAACTATTATTACTCTTTCCTACTCTCCTTTTTCTCTGCAGTCAGAAAATACATCTTTATTAATGAAACCATTGTTGGAAATACAGGACAACAGATGTAACCTGATACCAGAAAAAGAGGATGCAAATGCAGAAAACAAAGCAAGTGCCATAATTAAGAGGAAACTGAATGTATGTGCTTCAAAAAACCTCAAAATGGAGAAAGTTCTTCAGGTCTGGATGCAAATAATTCTGTTAATTTGTTAGCTGGTTAACAATATTTTTGTGGGCTTGTTTCTTGTAGTAATTGTAGGATTGTTTATTTCTATGATCTAATTTTGGTTGGCTTTTCCATCATCCTTATTTCTTGTAAGTTGGTTGTTTGTCCTCATGGTGTTTATTCATGACTAAATCCTTTAAATACAGCCCTAATGTTTCTCTTGAGGGGCCCCCAGGATTTAAGTGTGGGGAACACAAAAGCTGGGTTAGAGAGTAGACCTACAAAACAGGTTTGGGTACCCAAGCCCAGCAGTTAAAAAACTTGGTGCAAGTGAAACCTCAACAGCACGCATGTTTATCAAGTTAGGCATTAAGAGTCATTAAACAGTTTATCCACAGGTTCTGTTTGATAATTGTTTATGCAACATGCCTGTTCTTGTTCATCTGTTTGTTTTCTATACTGTTAAATCTGAAATATTTTTTGTTGTTGTTGTTTTGCGTAAGAGGTCATTGACCTGACTTCATTATTTGTTCTATTTTACACCATGGGGAGTTAATGTATAAAATTTCTACAGCTCAGTATTAATTAAAAGAAAGGGGAGCGGAGCAGTTTTCATCAGCCATGTCCCACCTGGTTGTTATAACAGCAATGTGTCTCTAAATCTAGAGACAACAGCATTACTTATTTAAATGTGAAACTGTAAAAGAATGAACTGCTGTGGATTGTCACAAAAGTGGATTAGTGTATAGAACTGTGCTCTTAAGAATAGTTAAGAAGAGAGCTGAGTCATACTATACTCACAGATACTCTTACTGAACTATGTTTCTCTTTTGTGCTCTTTCCCCTGAGGAACCATCAGTCCTTTCCATGATTCAAGTCCTGCTAAATACACAGAGAAACTGGAATGTCAGATTTTCTGTGCAACTGATCTTTTGGATTGATTTCTAGCTCAGTGTGGCAGGAGGAGACTCTTCCATTCTTCATTACACTGCAATCTGCTCGTGTCAAGTCCTATTTAGTGCTGCTACAAATTGTCTTGAGATTCAATAAGTCACACAAACGTGTAGGGTTTGCTTCATGGGAGAAGCAGGACGAGTGGCTTGATGATTCTTCCATTCATTATTTTTATTCCTAATTCCTTTCCCATTTCTAACACTTCCAAAACACTTGATCACTCTTCCCTAGCTGCTGCTTTGGCTCAGTGAGGTCCTTCATAGTGGTGTTTTCAGCTGCCAAACCAATTTGCCTTCCCCAGTGTGACTGGACAGCTGTCAATAATGTATTTGTTTGCCTGTTGAACTTAGCGCATTTAGCGGGGAAGATACCTGAAGAGAATGATTAACTTAACTAGCTCCCTTTTATGGATCAGTTGTTGAACGGTAATCATTAAGAGCGTTTTTCATTTTGTGTGCCAGAATTTAATCTTTTTAACTGATTTTATTTTATGCAGCCCAACTGTGAATGGGAAGCTGTTGTTTATGGGAAAACAGAAGATCAGCTTATCATGACTGAACAAGCGAGAAGATACCTGAGCACATACACAGCTACCAGCAGCACTTCCAGGGCTTTGATCCTGTGAGCCATCTCTTTCCCTTAAGACTGGCATGGAGGTGAAGACTATTCCAGCACAGTAACTGAGGGTTTACTCTTCATGCTGAATCTGTCTGCCAAGGGAAACCTTAAAGCTTCCTTTCTTCTTGTGACTGACAAAGAACAGACACAAAGCTCTTGTGTTCTCAACAAAGGGATAATACAAACAGTTCTGCAATTAGTTTCTTAAACATTACAGAAATAATGCCTTGAAATGCGATAAGGAATGGTCAAACCCATTGCCATACTGACGACTTGCAGGTTTTAGGTCTGGTTTTCACATTTATTCTTTTGACTTGCATTGCTCTTTTTCTGTTAGTGCGTTTTCAGTAGAGTAGGTTTTTATAGGTTGTTACTGGTTTCCAAACAAGCAACATACACAACTGAATGTGCTTCTGCTTATGTAGCATTTTTCTAGTATATACAGAAACACAACGGAAAGGAGCCTAAAGGAAGGATAGAAAGTTGCACTACTAATTGTTTTTGGTATGCTGCAAAACAATGAAATTAACTACAGTGTTAAATATATTTATTTGCAAATGGTACCAGAAGTAGGCAGAGGGGGTTGAATTTGGTTTTAGTGTAAAGCATCAGTATTTTCTTCATAAATCTCAAAATGAGATATTGTTGAATGTATTGTACAGTATGTAGGAAACGGGAAATTTTGTAAATTGGAAAGGATTCTGGTTTTATAATTTATTTTCATTTTAAAGCTTAAATGTAGATATTTATATGTATGCCAGTTTTCTAGAAGCCAACGTTGTTTCCTGTCAAAACAGCCAAAATGAAAAAAGGACAAGTTGAAAGTACAGCATAGTGAAAGAATGGCAGCAGTGAAGTGTATGACTCTATACTGTATGTTCCACCTTCCTGAAGATTGCACTATAACCCTTAAATCATGTCAGCCTACAAAAGAACTGCAAGGTATGCCTTTGTTATACAGCTACTGCTCCTGTACCTTGTTTAAATGTATTTAGAAAGGAAGGGTGTGTACTCCTGTATGTGACCTAGGAGTACTTTGTCCTGCATAGGAACTAAAAACTAATGCTTTTTAAATAATTTATTATTTTTTAAAGAAAAGACACTTGGCACCTTGGATCTCAATTGTATCTGCACTTAAGTTTGACCATTTTATACTTACTAATGTTTGAAGAGCAATGAGAACATTCTTTTATTTATGAAAAAATCTTTGTCCTTATTTAAAGGTTTACAGGTCACAACTGTTGCTTTAGTTGCCTATTTTAGGTATTTGCACTTATTTTATGTCGTTTTGTTGTTTGAAGGAATGTTTTGGTTTGCTTTTCTTGTAGAGATTTTTATGTAGTTTGAGCAAGTTACAAAGGCTTGTTAGCAGCCAATACTGACAGGTGAATAGACTTGTACACTGTAGTTTTAGTTATTTATAAGTCAAACACTCTTCCTCTCCACTCCCGGGTGTGCTGCTACAGACAGCGGCAGCATCGGCTTGCTGCTATGAGAGATGGAAAGAGCGAGCATCATATGCACTGTATGTAAAGTCACAAATTGGTGTCAGGTTCTCTAGTTAACTTCATGAGACCAACCGGTACTGTGCAGGCTGTGGAAGGTATTCCCATCGCTCTGAGAGTGACGATGGCAGAGAATAACTTACTAATGGCGAATTCCAATGTGATGAGTGGCACAAGGTTATTAAATATTTTAAAAATATCTCAAAGCTTATAAAATCCTTATTTTTAGGAGCTTTTTTATTATTACCCATTTGCCTGGCTATGGTAGGCATAAGCATTTTTAGCAGTTTTTAATTCACATCAAATTTTTAAAAGGGGAAGTCCTATGTAAGCAAAGGATCAGAAAATACCCATCATGACAGGATTGCTCCTCCCCCATGAAAATTGGTAGAATTAGGTACCAGTACCAGAGTGCTTTTAACAGCAACACATAATGCTGGATGCAGCATTTAATTTGCAAAAACTGAAATCAAACATGAAGAGAGAACGAATACCTAGAAACAGAGTGATACAACTCAGTAGAAGTGGCATCACCAAAACTGCCTGTACCAAGTTTTAGTGTAGATTTTGAGTAAGTAGCATGAATGTGTTGGTATTGGTTGGGTCATTTAGTTAACTCTTACTTCGTTGCTTTAGCAGGAAGGTTTTCATATGTCAGGCATCTTTCGTAACTTTTCCAGCGTTGTGTGCATTTACATTTATTTCAGTTTATAAACAGATTGTACATGCAGCAGCCATACTTGCATGAAACACAATACATATTCTTTCATATCTTTGTTTTAAGGTTTCACACAATGTGCAACAAATGCCTTGTTTATCTTCGTTTTTGTTGTACTACAAACTTTCATGTAAGAAGATCTCACATACAATACAGACCATATTAATGTCAGAAATAAAGCATCTATGTACCAGGCTACTGTAAGAGACTTTTATTTGAGAACTTAAGGACTTGGTGCTTGTTGCAGCAACACGTCCATGTGTGCACGTGGAAACGGCAGGAAACCTGCCTTCCTGGGACACGATGCAAAACCTTCAAGATCCATGCTTCAACCCAACCCGCTTTTAGGCCTCTTCTTGTTTGGTTAACACTTTCTATTAGTCTCTCAGAGCTTGAACGCAAACATTGAGGTCTAGGAGCCAATGTGAGGGATGAAGAATGTTGCTAGTGTAAACTTTGTTTTGTTCATTTCTATGGTACCTCAGTACGTGTGTGCCTGGCTCTTGGATTAAAACCTATGTATTGATACACCTGGATTAGGCACGTTGGGTTAACACAGACACTAGTCTGAAATAAGTTTCGACTTTTACTCTCTTTGCTTCGCTAGAAATGTAGTCGTTTGGTAGATAGTATCTATTGCCTTTCCTAGTTTTTTGATGAAGCATAAAAGGCAAGCAGTTAAATGAAGGTAATCTGTTAAAAGGAAAGGACAGGAGGGACTGTCACAAGCCAATTCTTCAGCAATATGTCAGGAAACCTGTGTTACCTAGCTTTGAGCTGTGTGGGCAAGGTATGACTGTTACTGGGGTTTTGCTGGGGTCCTGGCTGTCACAACCCAGGACCACTGTATGAATATCCTGCAGACCTGCTTCTGCTGGCAGGCATGAAATTCTCCATCACTTGGGACAAGTGAGTTGATCTGCTGTGAAATAAAGAAGAAAGCTTTGGCGAGTGAAGGAAAGCCAAGTGTATGTGCAGCCGATAAGCCAAACCTGGGGGGAGCTGCAACCCCAAGTTTGATTTCATTTTCTAGTTCCACAAAACTAAAATTGCAGTGTTGTGAGTCAATCAATCTTCATTAAACAACAGTTTAAACGCTAGATATTAACTGACTGCTGCTGCACCATGCCTGAGACTGAGGTTCAATGAATCTGGAATTGATTCTTGTGTTTGGTTTTGTGACAAACGCTCAGATAAAGGTTCAGTACCCTGGCAGAAAAGACACCGTTGCCTTTTAGTGCCAGACCTCATTTAGTTTTGTCTTTCATAAGTCTCTTCAAATAAGCCGAAGCTCTACTGGCTTCAATGATTGCTTTGCTGAGGAAGCTGTGGATGCTGTTTTTGTGCCAGCTGAGCTGAAAGGTTGGTTCCTCCTGAAGCCTGGTCAGTGTGGCTTCCCTGGAGTCAGCCAGCTCATCCCTCGAGTGGGTTGGATTCCTGCCTCTAACGGAAGGGAACAACTGGCTCCTTGTTCTGCTGCTGCAATGTGCTGGGAGAGCAGGTAAGCTTCGGGTGTTTGTTACATTTTTGTGTGAAGTAAAAGTCTGAATGCTCATACCCATGGTGTTCCACCTTAATGGCTGTGAAGAGACTGCAGGAGCGGAGCTTTGCATCTGGAGTAAGAGATGTGCCACATGGCACTGCTCAGGACCAGCTTGAGGGGTGGTTCACTTTTCTGTTTTAATTTCATTTTCTGCTTCCTTGCTCTGTGTGTTTGTGTGAGGGACAACTGACAGGTATGCCCAGACTGCTGCTGGACTGCATCATCCCAGGGACAGAGCTGCTATTGTGGAGAGAGTTCTGTTACCTGCTTCTTTCTTTTACAGAAATCTGGGGCTCTTTGGTTTTATTTTTAGAATCCTCTGGATTATTTAACTTGCTTGCAGTTTCCTCTGTCATCGCATCCTCTGACTTCAGAGAAGAGGGATGTTAATGCTTTTAGCAGAAGCAAGATGGGAATGGGCTGTGTTTTGGCTGGCAGTGATGTACATCTGCAGCTGTCCTGTGTCACAGTCTGAGGGGAAATGGTGCTTTTATCTTTAGGGGAGAGAGAATTCAGCTTTACTCAGTGGTTACCTCCATTGGCCAGTTGCTGGATCTCTGCTGTTCCTTGAAAAGTGCTGTTTGGTGGTTGCCCAGTCAACAGAGCTGTAGTGCTTTCAGGGCACTTTGGCCTGTGCCACAGGTTAAGAAGTGTTCAGTTCTCTGAAGGTAGTAATTTCTTACACCAATGGGCGTTAAATAAAAGAATAACTTCTTAATAGGAAAATAAAAAGGCTTCACTAAAAGAAAGCAAGCCCAGAGAAAATTGTTCCTTGAAAGACCATGCTGGTAGGCAGCGACATGAAATGCCACAAAAGGCTTTGTGGGAGCCGTATGACCAAAAGGAGCCGTGCACGTAGGTTAGGTGGAACAGCAGCACTGGGGAAAGAGTCATAACTCAGAGCTGCTGAGGACTCATTTGCATGTCTGTGTAGGGATGACTTGGCTCGATGTGTGCACCCTAATGCCAAAGAGCGTATGCGAGGGCAGCGGCCCCATTTATGGCAACTCTGCCAGTAAGAACTTCTACCAGCACAGGGGCTTGGGCTATATGGAGTGTTCACTGGGCTGAGGGAGGGCTCAAGAGCCACAGAAACCAGCCTCTGGCAATTTACAACTGAATGAGGGGTTCTCCTGAGCCATACGGGAGGACGGCCGGTGTCTGCAGGGCTGTGTCACCACAAGTAGACCAGTTTGTGCGTCGTCCTGCACTGGCAAACGGCCAGGCTTTGTGTGCTCCAGACACCAGATGGGCGGCAATTATGAATGTGACAAGCAGGTCATCTGGCAGACACTCTGAGGACCTGCTGCTGCATAATTTTTGGCGGGAAGAGCAGAGCTTTTTATTTATTCCCCTCTCTCCCCCTCTACANGCCTGGTATGGGGCTGGCTTCATGGTCCTTTGTGCCTTAGCTGCCACCGAGCAACGTGGGAGCTATTTCCCTTGGCCAGCAGCGAGTGACATCACACCTGTGTGGTTTGCAAATGCTGCCCTGCAGTTCTGGCACCTGTGTTTTAGCAACCTGGCCACCAGGCTGGGGCAGGAGAACGAGGGAGCCCAGAAACACCTCCAGCATGGGTCTGACTGTCCAAGAGGGATCCTGAGGGAGGAAGAAACCCAGCTCTCCTCAAGACTTCCCGCCTCCCCATGGACCCAGGTAGAGGGATGGGCCTTTTGGCAGCTGAGGGCAGGATGGGACCTCGTCAGTTTGTCCTTTGACCGTACTCACTGGCCTGTGAAATGGGAGTTCTGCAAGACTGGACGAAGCTTAGCTGGCCCCAGCAGAGTGGGACAATGGGGCCCCTCCAGCAGAGTCTGCTGCTAATTGCCTTGGGCACATGTGCAAAACCTATTACAACTTCTGGCCAGGGAATTGGCCAGTGTGGCCCTGGGTCGCCCAAGGTCATGCTTTTAGGGAGATAGCAAAGGCTTGAGCATGCTTCTCACCCTACTGATACAGGAGAAGACTTGTGTCTCTTGATGTCTCTGTGTATAACGTAAATGATGTGGGTTAAAAAGAATAGCCAGGCTTGGATTGTTAGGGATTACCCTCATGACTGCAAAAGAGTAACTGCAAGGGTGTTAATGGATTCCTTTTATAAGGGTTCGTGACAGATATCACGTTTGAAGCAAGTTAGGTAAAGAGTTAAAATCTGCTTGCGTCCTAACTTACAAGGACAAGCATCAGGTACGCGCTATTGTGAGGCGGATCTGGAATAAAGCTCTTACAGAATTGTAGCCTTCACAGGGAATGTTCTTCATTAGAAAAAAATCACTTGCAGGACCTTGTGTTAAAAAGGGCCTTCCTGGGCTTGTCACTGCACCCTGGGCTAATGGAGCAGCCTCCTGATCATTTGCTGGGAGTTTAGTGGCCCCCGTTATTTGGACACCAGCTGCTGCTTCCTGGACCCCAAGATTGCTTTTGCTGGGCAGAGCAACCTGTTTCACAGCGTCAGCTCCCAGCACGGCTCGTTGCATCAAGAAGTGCCTCATCAAATGTGAGGTCCTTTGCATGTCTCTTCTGCTTTATGGTCCAGTGCACCTCCCTCCCCAAAAAAGGGAGCATCAAGCAAATACCTGCTGTGTTGTCTCTTACTACGCAAACCTTGACAGTGCAGTAGTAAAATGTTGGTCTAAAATAAAGCAGAATGTACAGGACAGGAGGTCTGACAGGGTGACATGCTGGGGACCAGGGACTGCCAACAAGTGGCTATGTGGATCTGCCTCTGCTCAGCTCAGGGCCCTTTGCTGCTCCATGTGTCTCGTTAATCATTTGGCTGTTAAAAATGGTGTCTTTTGCTGTCGGGAAATCCAACCTGGCAGCTGGAATAAGAGGTGTCATTCCCATTCCCACTTGTAAATGAGGTTTTCAATACCACGTAGGATTGATCTGCTCACTCATCAATAGACTATGGAGGTAACACTGGGATTTTAAAAATGTCCCATATTTATGGCTGTTTGGCATCTGCACTGGAACAAAGGGGAACAAAGGTGGGCAAAGCACAGCTGAGATTTATTTTGTGCATCAGCAGGAACTACTTTATATAGTAGCCCAGCTTTAAGTTTGTGACCGTTTATTTAAATACAGTGGTATGCAAAGCAGTGACGGGTATTATAGCGAGGATGTTTCTGAATGGGGAGAAGAAAGAAGAACCCTTTTTCTGGAAGTGAAATGTAAATGCCTGTAACTGTGATGGACTGTCAGCACTTGGGCTGCTTCAGTCAGGTCAGTGCTCTCTAGTTACTTCACATCCTGGAAAAGGAGTTGTCCAGGTCCTGTGGTGTGGATGCTCATTTTAAACATAGATGCCATCCATAACGGAAGGACCATAACTGTGGCACCTTTTCACTGGAGCTGCTTCTCTCCGAGCATGTGGCAACAGACAGTGATTCTGCTGGAGCTGCTGACAAACGTCCACTTCCCGGCTTTCCGTTTGGGGACCGAAATTCGTGTTCTTTGCTGCCAGATGTGCACATTCTTCATATAACCCACCTTTACTTTCCACTAAATGCCTCCCAAGAGCACTGGGACCTGCACATTACCACATGCTACTTCTTTCTTTTATTACTTTTTTTTTTTAAAGTGATAGGACACGTTTGAATCAATAAGTAAGTATCTACTACAACAGAGGAAATCTCCACAGCAGTTCCTGGAATACAGAGGAATTAAATACACATTTTATAACTCCCTTCTTCTCTTGTAGATCCAAATGATAAATTAAATAAATAAGAAAACCATAAATACACATTTCAAGATACTGCAATTATTAGGTAGAAATACTGCTTGAAAACTACCAGTTAACAAAAGAGACACTACAGCACAGCTTTCTCAACAAACAGAACTCTTGCTGCTCTGGACAGTGTGTTGGGTGCTCTATGGGTCACATTAGCTACAAGGGCAGGTATCACCAATGCTCATGGTCTCATCACCCCAAGTTCAGTAAATGGACTTTTCCCAGCATCACTCAAAGGACACAGAACTGCTGGGAAGAGTCCAGTGCAGAGCCACAAAGATGATGAAGGGAGCAGAACACCTCCCTTATGAGGAAAGGCTGAGGGAGCTGGGTCTCTTTAGCTTGGAGAAAAGGAGACTGAGGGGTGACCTAGCAGGGGAATTAGACTAGATGATTTTTCGAGGTCCCTTCCAGTCCCTAATGTTCTGTGATTCTGTTCCATCTTCTTTAGTTTTGCTTTGCTTAGGGAATAAGAGCAAAGAAGAGAACTGGAGAGGACTGTTCTCCCTACTCCAGGCTTCCTCAGCCCAGCACTATAAAAAAAAGAATATGCTTTTATTTTTCTGAGTCCAGGTCAAGACAATGTGAGCGCAAGCAGTGGATGAAGTCAGCAGATGGAAGGGCCTGTAACTGTCGTTGCCACTGCTGACATTCACACCGTTGGTGAGATCGCAGCAGTGGAGCCTCCTCAGGTCAGACCCATGGTGCTGTGTGTGATGGCTTCTCACCGTGCTCTACCACACCAGCTGCAGGCAAGTTCCAAGTGAGATCTTCTTTTGTCTGTTTCTGTCACAGAGCTAGACCTTTTTGTTTGTGCTTTGGAGCAGTGTTGGGCAGACTGGAGATGATCATGGTAAACACTACTATGAGCAACAGGTGATACTCCTCCCATTCTGAATTAAAAGTTGTGTTTTTATGCAAACCAAAGCGTAATGACTGGGGAGCACTCACATGTAGTCAGTGCTGTCCATGACTGGTACAATACTGGCTGGTGCATTGGTGAAACCCTTTCTGCAGAACTTTTGTTTAAGAGGAAAACCCAAAGGGCCATGACCAGCAATTTCAAAATTGAACAAACATTTTGAGAAAAAATTTATGAGCAAATTCCAGTAAATCCAGCTCTCTGTAAGCACAGATCTCCTGTATGCAAATTCTCACGCTGAGTCACCATCGGTGTGTTTTTGTTCCTAGCGTTTGCTGCACTCAGTGCAATATCCAGGACCACGTGTGCAGAGAGCAAGTTGCTGACTACCAGTTAACACAGGAGCTGGTTCTGCAAAGGAAAGCATCTCCTGAGGTTATCCTGTTGCTCGTAGTTTGATCTACCAATCGCTTGTCTCATAGCAAAGTGGTAGATCTGAGTTTCCAGCTTGCTCAGTTCTGACCAGTTAAAAACTTTTCTATCTTCTACTCCTGTCTTGAAACATCAAAACTGTAGAACAAAAGAGGTGTTTATGCTTGTGCCATCCAACCAAGCATATTGTGAGGTCTCATGATATGAAAGGGGGAAGAGGACAACCAGCAGAAGACAGCAAGCAGACCCTGGGACTCAGTGGCACTCTGAGACCAATGGGTTGCCTGGCAGGAACACACAAACCTCCTGGCAGGCTTTTCCTGATGCAATCCAAGCTGATGCAGACAGGGCATGAAAAATGCTGAATGGGCCAGTGCTATTTTCAAGGTCACCGAGTCTAGATGCAAACCTAGTGAGATACTTGGGAGTTTAGTACTTTGCAACGAAGAAAGGCCAGCGAGCTGCACTGCGCTGACCATTTTGATCTCAGTCTTTCTCCCACCGCTCTGAGGCAATGGCTTCAAGTAATAAAAAGGATATTGTTTTCCTAGATGAGCTGTGCTTGTTCCCTCATTGATCCTAGAGCACCTTGTCCTGGCTAAAGGACCCTCTGTCTTTCCAAGCCATATCAGTCCGCCTCAAAGGCACTGTTTGTTGCCCCCAGGTATTCTGACTTCTTCTTGTGCTTCATCCACATCTTCCTCAGCAGACTCGGGGTCCCATACAGGCTGCCTCCCGTCAGCGGCAGGGACGCTTCAGATGCTGGAGGCAGGGTCAGCTCGTACTCTGCCGTCCTCCTCCAGCGCTGCCTGGCGCTGGCAAACAAAGCACAGAACATAAAACATCCATTGCCACGGCCCTTTTCCTTGCTACAGCGACTGGCCATGACAACCAAGGGCTGTGCCAGTGCCTCGCCAGTGCCTGGCAAGTGTGGGGTGAGCAGGGGCACTGGCCTTGGACACTACATCTGCCCCAGCACCCCTGGAGCCTCTCATGCACTTACTGTGAGGGCCAACACTCAACAAGGGGTAGGCTACTGGTGGGACCAGTGCTAGGCACATCCCTGTAGTGATTGCCACCAGACAAAAAGGTGGAAGGTTGCCCAGAGACAGAACTGGGCCCTTCCATAGAGCCCAGGGGCCTCAGTTCCACCCGGTCAAGATGGATGGATGTCTCTGCATGTAGTGTGAAGATACTGTGACAATGAGCTCGTTTTGTCCCTTGGGTGGCAATGGTGGCATCAAATATCACATAGGTGCCTCTCTGGGTTGTCTACTATGAGGTGACCCACAGTGGAAGTTCCCTGACCCCTTCCCTGCCTGGCAGCCCCCTCATGTAGTCCCCAGGCTCAGCCAAGGGTGGGAAGGGACTCACTCTTCTACAGAAGTGCTGTTTCCTGAAGGCAAGTCTGTGGCAGCCGCTGCTCTTGCTGCAACATGGGAACCTGGCGATGGTGGGAACTGCGAGAGGAAACATGGTTGTTAGGAATCAGTGCTGATGAGTTGGGACCCTGGCTTTGGCTGAGGCTCATTTAGGAAGATGAGTAAATCACTTAAGGAGTGATTTACTGTCCAACCCTTCCCACATAAATACTTTTCAACCAAAACATTTTCTGTGTTCCTTACGGAACATATTTTTGGGGTTTGCAAAATGATTTCTCTCTTAACTCCTTACTGATGTTTTCGATTGGTTGGGTTTGCTTTCTAGAGAATGTGAATGATTTTATGCTTATTTCACTGTAGAAGTTAATTTTTTCCCAACTTATGAAATTCCTTGAGAAACCAGGGGCTAATACCTCACTGCTTTTGCAGGTGTTGAGCATCCAGAAGGGGAACCTGCCTGGTCCCACCCCACCACTCTTCATGGTTCCCTGAGGAGCAGCTGTGCTGAGCCAGTCTCTGCTTCCAGCTCAGGATCCTCTGCCAGAGTCATGTCTCAAAGCTTGAGAGGTGGCCATATGTTGTGCAGACCAGACACTGTTAGCATGGGCCATGCTGGCAGGTACTGGCTTTCCAGGTGCATCGAGTGGCAGCTGGACTTGCTGTATTTACTTACCAAGGATTTTCCATCCAACAGGTGATTACAGGACTTGGATGACTCTCCCTCAGTAATTCCCACTGCAGGGCATAAGAAACATGGCATTACTGGTCATTATCCCATTGGCTAATTACCCACAGATAAATGCTCGCTGATGTTCCTGCTGGTTGTGCTGAGGAAATAGATGAGGGAGGGAAGCCAGATTGCTCTTCACGGAGCTGAATCCTCCCTTTTGGTTCTGGGAATGTGGAGATCTATTTTGTCTTGTTTTTGGTTTCTGCTGGTGGCTGTTTTCTGTTGTTGCTGCTTTTTAAAAGGAAATTGAAGTAAGCGAAGAGCAAGGATCTGAAGAAACACCAGGATTCACCATGGCAGAGAACAGCCTGTGATTCCCAGCCGTGGTGAATAATGGAATATGTATAAATAATGACAGCAAACAGCCGAAATAGCCCAGGTGCTGCTTGTAGTTTCCAGCACATGTCCACAGTCAGGACTGTCTCCTCCTTCTGGGGGCAATATTTCACCATGATGAATATCCTAACTAGCCTCTCTCTTCCCACTCCCCTCTCCTGCCACCAGTAATTCTGTTAGGTACCTAACTGTATCCCTCATGTCGATGTTTAATGCAATTACCTCCTCTCATCTTGCATATTAGGTACTAACAGTATTCAGCAAGTGGCTCCAGGCATCACTGAGTGCTGCAGCTAATGCCCATAGCTTTTCTTTCTTGTTTTGTTTGGCCTTATGTTCTTCTGATTCCTCCCTTCAGCCTGTCCCTCTTCTTATTAGAGATATAAAATGTTCTGGCAAACTTTTAGCAAGATATCTAAGCAACCGGACATCCTCCTGGCTTCAGGAGATCATCGCAAATCATGATGTTCTGGCAAGTCCTAAGGAATATAATCCGATGACTCAGACAGACTCTGTAATTCACAATCTATCATCTCTAAAATGCTGTCAGCCTTTGGAAAGGGAGCTTTTGTGACTCTTCAAGTTAAGTTTATGACTCTGACCAAAGCAAGAGCTCCACAATACCACGCTCATCTCATTAACTCCGCCAGATGTTTTAAGCGTGGAAGCATCCTTCAAGTACATAGCAAAGTGCCTGTTTTGTTGCAGACTGTGTGACTGTGGTATCTATAAACCTTCTCAAGCCACTGAGGAATAAAGCCCCTTCTGCAGACTCACCATGCTGGGCAGAGCCCTTGGTGGGGTGGGGACCCCAGCCCTGTACCTTGTCCTCACTGTACAGCACCTGGAAGAGGTCGTGCTGGTGGGGCTGCAGCTTCTCGGGCTGGTGGGTCCGATGGTTGGGTATGGCCACCACCTACAGTGAAGAGGCAAACCATCCTGTTGCAGCTGACCTCAAAGGTTATGTGGTCGGTCAAGGTCATTGAAGGAGCAGTGCAGTACTTGCTCCTCCCACTGCTCACTGTGTCTGTGCAAACCCTGACCACCAGAACCTTTGAAGCTGCATACCAGAGCCATTACCTTCCACCACCAGTGACACCTCCTGTCTTCATGACAAATGTGAGAAGACTGTGGCTGGTAGGACTCTGCCTTCCCTGAACCAAGCTCTCCCAGTGGGTTTGGGGAGCAGAAGCAGAACTTTTAACTCCCTTAGTAGCAGGAAATACTTAGGCCTGTTTCTTGTGTTACCAAGATCCCCTGTTACATGTTGTCCCAGTAAAGCCAACGTTGTGATGCCATGTCCCATCACAGCTGGAGACCACAGCAGAGCCTCTGTGGCACATCTTCAGCAAGCATCTTTGTTTGGCTGTGGTACAATTTTGGAGTTCCTTGTCTCCTAATTCAAGACTTTGCTGTGATCTTGACTACCTCACCCATGGCTGTAATATGTGAAGACTTATCTAGGTCAGGAAGCTAAACCTGCTGTAGCAGAGTTTTGATCTAAACTGGAGCTGACGTTTCTCTAGGGTACCCAGGGTAAGGCAGAGAGGTCAGCTGGAAGTCACTTGTGTTTTTGAGAGGTACCTGGAAATATAAATCTGTGTGAATGGCAGAGTCAGCCAAAGTGTGCAGAATTACTGAACTTCGGGGGTTAGAACCTGGGGGTGCCCTGAGGACCTCGGTCTCGTTGCAGGGTGCTGACTCTGAATCCAGAGTTCAGCAAAGTCTTTTTGTCTGCAGACTTTCCGGCACCTACAGGAGGCCTGTGGGAATTAGCAGTGTTAGGTGGGGGGCACAGAGGACACTGTGGGGTGCAGAGCAGCGCAGAGGCTGTTTAAACCCTGAATCCCACTGCTGAACCAGCAACCAGCCAGAAAAGGTGACAATTAAACCTTTGACGCTTAGAGGCTGAACAATGAAGTGCTTTTAGTGGAGAAAATGCCAGATTGGTAGAGTTAAGCTTTTTATGATGGTCTAACGCTGATCTAATTTTTCATGTGGCAGTGCCAGTGTGCACAGAAGGATTTGCCATTGTTCTGCCTGGTACTGGTGTCCAGACTGGTTTTAGGGTTCTAACCAAAGGGTTTGTGTGCTGGAAGAGCAATGGACATGTAAATAAGGTGAGACACTCTCCCCTTTCTCCTACCCCTTCACAGTCATGGTGGCGCTTTCGGGAAGGGTTGTCGGATGTGGGAGAAATTACGCCCCAGGGTCAGCTGTCTGAATGTTAAGTCACTTAATGCTACACTGCTTGAGTGTTGCTGCCACGAGGAAAAGGTCTGGCAGATGTCCATGTCGCTGCTATTTTTGCCTTCACTGAGGATTAAAGTTGTGCATCCACTGCGATTGCCAGAGCAGAAGATTTTGCAGTGGCTGAGGAGCGTCTGCAGTGCTGATGGCAGGTGCAGGGGTAAAAAGTGAAAAATAAATCATCATGCTGCTACTCCTGTGTGGATCTAGAGACGGGCAACCACAAGGCCTTCGCAGGCAGGCATGTCCCAGTATGAGCCGTTTGTCTTGCACACGTGCTGTAGCAGCTGCCTCATGCTGAAAGTGGGGAACGCACAAATCCTAGCGATCTGCTTGTGCCATGGCTTGGGTTGAGAGCTGGAGCTGCAGATGGCTCCTTGGGCTCCCTGCTCCCACTGCTAACGTGCAGTGCCTGCACCACAACCAAGGGCCAGTCAAAGGACATTCTTAATTTCAGTCAGAAAAGCCCCACAGGAAGAAAAACCTTTCTGAAAATACGACGACAGACCAGGGATTTCCTTATCTACTTTATGAGTGCAGACTGGACTTGTGAGCTTTTTCTATATTACAAGGAAAACAAAACCTATCGTGGGCAGAACAAATGAAAAAGGAGCCTCTAGGAATGGCTCTGAGTAACACTCCAGCACTCTAACTCATGGAAGGGCTTATGACTGGACCAGCTCTGAAGAGAAGAAACCTCATGCCCACATTTACAGGTTTGTAAAATGTTTTCTCAGAGCGTGAAAAACTTTCATCTATTTGGGTTTGGGTAAAGCTCTGGCTGCGCCCTCTGTGCGGGTGCATCAGGGTGAGCTGACAACAGGCAAACCTCACCGGGATCACGGGACAAGCATTCTCCTGTGGCACTCTGAGCATCTCTCTGAGCCCGGATTACAGCCCGGTGCTTGGTGTTTGCTCCCAGATCCCCCGGGGAAGGGCATCCTGGCTCCTTGATTAATGTGCATATGTATTGATATGATTAATTTGTTTGCTTTTCATTTCTGCCTGTCCCTCTGGCACTGTTATTAAGGCTTTGTGGATAAGAATTAAGTCTGGGATTCCCTCAGATGACCCATTCTGGTAAGCTGCTACGCTCATTTGGCCTGGCTCTGCGCAGCAAGGCCGTGGTTCGTGAAGTTCACAAGCACTTCTGTAAATAAACTATGGCTTTAGAGAAACGTCCTCATTCCCACTCCACTCACAGAATCACAGAACGTTAGGGATTGGAAGGGACTTCAAAAGATCATCTAGTCCAATCCCCCTGCCAGAGCAGGACCACCCTTGAATGGGACACTGATGCCCTTCCTTGCCCTCAAAGACCACCTTCCCATTTATCCAGGGCAGTTTTTAGGGACAAGTGTAGCCAACTAGGATTGCAATTGCAAAAGAAGGAGAAAAAGGGAGGTTTTCTTACGCTCGTGGTCAGGATGTGTGGCGTGCATTTGACTCGTCGTCGGGCAGGACTACACGCTGCAAAGAAAATAGGCACACGGTCAGGGGGCAGTGGGAGTGGACAAGACAGTGCTAAACATGTCTCTGAGAGTGAAGGTGGTTTCAACACTTGTTTCAGTTTGACATGAAACTGGCCTGGAAGGATCTGGGGTGCTCCCAGCTCTCCCCCTCATCATACCTTACCCTTTGCTCTTTTAAGTTCTGATACTTGCCTGTGTTCAGGATACAGAAGCTACAAAAGTTTGCAGTCAGGGACAGAAATCTGCCTGCAAAACCCTGGCAAATTTGGGGAATTAATTCCAGTTCTACAGGCTGACCCTATGGGCAGTATCCAGGCTCCAAGGACTATATAAAGGCTTTGAAGGGCTAGGAAGATTTGTTATGGGGTAATGGGTGACGACTCCTCTTCAGGTGAGCATTCCTATACCTTTTGACATGCTCTCAGCTCCAGAAGCTGCAGTGCTTATCATTGTGGTGTATTCATGTTTGCAAAGAGTTTTGAAGCCACGGAAGCAGCTGGAGGTCATCCAGGGCTGAGCAGGAGTACAGCCAAACTCCTCTCTCCTGGCAGCAATAACAAGTGACTGGGTTTCCTGGGCTCCAGTATGACCAGAGTTGGCTGTGGGATCACACACCCCCTTCCTAGATAGCTTGTGTTTATCTGAAACCACCCCTCAGCACCCTGGTGAGGATGTAAGTGCTGAGCTGTGGGATCCCACTGCAAATGATGGGAGAGAACAGAAATGTGAGGGTCCTGCAGTGACCCACTCACACACAACCTGCTGTGTAGAGCTGGAGAGTGCTAAGCTGTCAGCTCGAATGCAGTCTGTGATACCCTCAGGGGTCCTGCTGCCTTCTCCTACAGGACATGCTTCAGCTTTGAACCGTGGTGAGAGTGCAATGAAAACCAGACATTCATCAGTAAGGTGGGGCTTCCCCCCCCCCCCAGGACTATGCTGTAACTTGTTTTCAAGGTAGCTGCAGTCACCTTTACTTTGGAGTTTCATCGCTGAGGACTGAACTAACTGCTCACAAGTAAAACACTTCAGTGCAGAAAAGTTTAGTGATGCCAGGAGTTATCCTCTTGTCTCTCTGGTACTTCATGTGTTTTACTGGAAAGCGTGAGGACTCCTGCTAGGAGCAAATACTGTTGTTGGAACCCAGAAACAACACATAAATGTGCCTAATGGTAATAAATCTGCCTGTTTTCAGACTACATTTGAGCCACATCCTGTCACTTGGCAGAACAAGGGACTGAGGAAAGACAGGCACCAGCAGACACACAGTTACTCAAATAGCTGTAGAAAAGATGAGAGAAACAGGGAGGCAGAACGGACCCACTTGTGCCAGAGCACAAACAGTGGGGCTGGAGGGCTGTCCCCGCAGATGAGGTTTTACTCAGGGAGTGGGAGCAGGAAGGGAAGAAGGAATCCTTGCCAGAGGATGCTTCTGGGTTTGCCTGCAAAGGGATGTCTGTGTGCATGGCTCAGCTTTCGGGCAACAGCAGCAATTACAGTGATGCTTCGCTTTGTCATTTCCACTTACATCCTGAAATTAAGCAGCTGAGAGCTCATGCTCGCAGCTTGCCAGTAAAGATCTGATCTGGCCCCGTAACTTGTTTTCCCCGCTTTTACCTGCTCTCTTGATGCTGAAATATGCAGCCATTGAAGTTTAAACTAATTTGCTCAATCAAATGCAGACTGGGCTTTGTCCGGTTCTTACTCTTCATTACAAGCAATTAATGTTAATCATGCATTCATTTCCAGGGCATGGCTTTGGAAATGTTCCACTTATTGAGCCGGCAGACTTAAATCCAACATTCATGCGGTTCACCCCGTTCAGCTGAGCCGCTAACTGCTCGCAGAACTCAATTTTCTTTTCTGTTGCACAGAATAGCCTCACTTTTGCAAGCTGTCACTTTGGCAATTACCTCATAGGTACATCAGCACCGATTCCAGATCCCCCCGTTTTGCCAGCACAGATATTTCACAGGGCCACAATGCTGGAGCACCTGCACGGATTAGCCCTGGGAGCCGGCAGCCAGTACTGGGCTGCGAGCAGAGCACGGTGCGGCAAAGCGGACGAGCTGCTCCCCTCAGAGGCTTCCCCGATGCTAAGCTGACACCCGAAAGACCCCACCGAAGCGGCTGCTGCTGGCTGGTTCTACTTACATTTGGACGAAATCACGGTGGTGAACACTTCTAAATTTTCATCGCTGCAGCTGTAAATCTGGTGCATGTTCCGCCTCTCCCTCCTGACTGCCTTTCAGCTTCATGCAACCGCTCTGAACTTGTGGTAAATAGGTTTCACTAATCCAATCTGGCTCTGTGATCATTGTCCAGATCTACAAAGGACAGACTGATGCTGTGATCTCATCTCATTCCATATTCTTCATTGCAACATTTTCTGCTCCCATCTGCCTTGCTGTGAATACTATTAATGCGAGGACTTAATTTAGCTGTTCCTAAAGCCTCTCCTCAGATACCACTGCTTGAGTTTAGATCTCCTTTTACAGTTTGGCGAATCCTCTACATTAAATGGCTAATAGCCGAAGTCTCTTCTGTGCAGGCAGTGTCTAGGCAAGTAAACGCAGAAGTCCTGCAAAGGACTGTAAAACAAGTTGGCTTATTGCTTGTGCACTTTAACACATATTTCATAGAAGTTTGCTCCTCCCACATGATGAGGGGCTGATTCTAGGTGCATTAAGAACAGCATTGTGTGCTTTACCTTCCAAGCTCAAAAAGTAGTGCCTGGATCCCGGGTACTGCAGTGTGACATTTTAGATGCAGGTGATTAAATCAGGGCACGCTGGGCAGACGCCCATAGATCTACACGTCCCCATGGCTGATTGTAGAGGGTTGAGTCATAGATGGGTTCCTATGTGACTTGGTTCCGGGGCGCAATTCCAGTTTTATGTGCTTCAGCTAAGGATTTGTCTTTGCAAAGCTTTTAATTTCTTAATGTTCCCATCAGAGATTGTTCCTTTCCATAGCAAAAGAAATTAACCCCCTCAGCTTCTCGTGTCTTACACACCTAAGGTAGAACACTTTGGTGTGCAGGCTCCAGCAAGTGATGTAGCAGAAACGCTTTCAAGTGTCAATAACGATATAGAATTATGTCAGTGTAATGAACAGCCTTCATTACTAGTGTGTGTGTGTGTAATTAACATAGACCCAGATCTCTCTACTCCTAGAAGCATCTGCCCCCAACAGCCCCAGATGGAAGTGCCAGCCACACGGGCCGTCACTGCCACGTGCAGGTAACGATTCTTATTTGAAATACTGAATATTGGTCAAATACAGGTCTGAGCCCAGAAGCCTTTTGGCCTGGCAGAAGGTGTCACTGTTTCAAGAAACAAATGAGTGACGAGAAGCTGGTGTCACTTATCACCTGCCAGCATAGCTCCTGCTGTCCAGGACCACCAGAGCCATGGCAGAGCTGGGGTGTTATCCCAGGGAGCCGTGCCGGGCCTGGAGCAGGCGATGTAATGGGGACAGCAATGTAATCAAAAGTTCAATTAGTTTTTGATTTATTGCGCCACATGTTCTGCTTGTATGACCGATGTCATTAACATCAGGCTGGGCTGGCGCGTTCATCTGTCCCTGCCCGGCGCACGCACGAACAGATGGGGAGCCGCACGGCGTGGAGGCCATTGTTTATCCCGCTATTGTTCCGGTGTCAAGCGATCAAACCAAATCCATTACCCGCCCCACCGAGGAAAAGATCGGCGCACCGTCCGTTCGGCAGTGAATGGAGCAGAGGCGGTTACGCACGGAGGCTCTCGAACTTTCAAAACAATTAAATACATTACAAAGAGTAACAGTGAGTAGCTGGCAAAACACCCAGAAGAGATAACAACCCCACCCCACCTTTGATCACATCTGTAGATATCAAGGGTCCTATAAGAGGCCCTTCTGGGTGCGCGTTGTTTTCCTTATTATGGTGTGAGCGTAGCTGTTGTCCTAGTTACCGGTGTGACCTTAAGGGGTTTTTAAATCATAGCTGGGGTTTAACTTTAGAACAAATTCTTTGTGTCTTGTCTTGTTGAGGGGTGGCGGGGGTGCGCCCCTTAAGTGAGACTTAGGAACTGGTCAGGAGCTGGTGATTGCTGTGGTACAGGTTAGGCTTTGAGCAGGTAGGTTCTGAACATCTGTTCTTACAGGGACATGGTGCTCTGGGGATGAGTCACTCCGTGCAGAGAGCTCACTAAAGGCTCTCACACCACAGGCAAGGATGATGTTTGATTTAGGGGAATGTGGGCAGAAGAAAGGGATAGGAGGAGGAGGAGAAGAGACGTATGCTTAGGCTGAGGGAAAAACAACTGGTGAAGGCAGCAGAAGGCTCAGGAACCCGTGTCAGTGTGGTAGAACATCCCATACACTGGCAAAATGTGTGCTTTTCCGTGAGCTGGATCTGTTCCATGAGCTGGAAGAAACGAGCGTAGGTGTTTGCCTGATTTACCAAGTCTGCCAGAAGTGGAAAGGTTTTTTAGAAAAGCAGCAGTACAAAAACTGTAATTGAAACCTTGAGTGGTGTAAGGTAAGTATGAGAAACCTCTAGACCATCCTTATCCTGGTCCTTGTGAACAGATTAATGCCTTTGCGGTGCAGCATTCGTCTGTCGAGGCTGCTGGGAAGCACGCCGGGGCACCCAGCACAGGTGAAGGGTGTTGCCAAGGGATTCCCTGGTGCACAGAGGACAGAGCTCTTCCCGAGGAAGGTCCCTGGCGTCTCCCTGGCTCTTGTACCCCGTTGTGTAAGAGGTGAGTCTAATCCGCACTGAGCCACTTGAGCCTATTTCTTACCGTTAGCTGGGCAATATGATAAGGATAAACCCCAGGTATTTTTGGAACAGGATTGTGGAGCAGAGGTATGCCCAGCTACCCAGTTAAAAATAAGATGGGATAAAACTGCACAGGCACACTGCGGACGTTCACTCTAAACAGGTGCGTGTGACACCACGTACGCGACAAATTTTTGTGTAAGGAAAATCACTTTGTTTCGTGTTAGGGCCACAGAATCACAACTGCCAATGACCGAGAAGGATGAAAGCAACAAGGGAAAATACAAAGCGAACTCATGTCCTCTGAATTCCCTTTTCTGTAAAGGGAAGGGAGAGACAGACATGCAACCAACAGCTTCACCTCACACAGCAGTCAGCAAAACTAGCTCAAAGTGGAGCTAGGACTGCGAGTCAGTGAAGAGTTCTCCAAAGCTAACATTCTCATCTTCATCTGGCTGGAAGCCGCTGCAGCAGAGTTGACCCAAATGGGAATAAACCGGAAGCGTTTAAAATCTTTGTGAAGTTTACGTTCTCTTTGAAGGGCTGGTGCGGAGACTTTCTCTGCTAACCAGGAGCAGAAATCCCAGCCAGAGCGGGAAGTCAGGCTGGAGGCATCCCACCAGCGAGTCGCACAAAGACACCGAGAAAAAAATCCCCACAAGCCTGGTTTGCTCCTCTTAAAAAAGTTACATATAGATAATTGGACATTCACAAATTTGCCCTAAGCTTATAAAACACACTTGAGTAAGTCCATACAATGATTAGGGAGAAAAACAATGCCCAGCACGGCACGGTTCAGGTCCCGCAGAGCCTGTGCCAGCAGCAGGGATTGCACGGAGCCAGCACTAAAGCCAGGGCCAGCCTGAGCACGTGGAGAGTTAATGAGCTTCCATACACTGGTGGTGTTCTGGTAATCCACAGAAAGCATTAAAAATGTCAACAAAGGAGCGGTATGTCCAAACTGGGCTGTGACAGCAAGAGCTGATTAAGATGCTGAACTTGTCTTACAATTGTTTTCCACTTACTAATTTTTCATGCTAATTGATCAGTGAGGACCTTGCTCCCCTGATAAAGCACAATTTTTGGATGGGGCTTTTTCTTTCCCATTTTTGCCTTTAAAGCATCTTAAGACTATTTTTATGTTAGGCTCCTGATTTTAATATCCCCATTTCTGTACAAACAAGCTCATTAGTTAAAGCGTGTCCTCTGGTTCCTGGATTTGTGTGCAGCTCTCGTGCTGCAGCTGCATACTAGACCTCGCAGCATACGGAGGAAAATCCACTGCTTGGGTAACCAGGCACAGACTACTTAGGATTTCTCCCATGGATAAGTCTAAAGAATGAGGCAAGCTGAACTGTCACCTTACTTGTCTCTAGTGTGTCCTCACGCAGCCATTGAGCTCCTTTTGCCATGTGTAACACATGTGCTCTGCGGGATGAAGGTCTTCAGAGGGTATCAGATGGCATTGCCTCCTTGGGCTTAAGTTCTCTGTGAAAATGAGATTAAATTTAAAACAAGAACCATCACTGCTGGCACTCTGAGCCCCCGGTGCTTAGAAAACAGGAGTGGGAAACAGCAGAAGCAGCACTAAAGGCACAGAAATGGGGTCAAAGTAGTCCCTTTTTCAATCAAGATTTAAGTTATGAAGCAGCAAGATGGCATGGGAGGTGGCACTGCAGAGCAGCATCATGGTACAGAATTGCTGTCTTTGAAATGTGAGACTCTGGTGGTTGCTTTGGTGTAGGGATGGTAACCTACCATGGAGCTGTGCACCTGGAGAAGGGGAAACCGGGGGACTGCCGTTGGCACCAACTATCCTAAAAAGGGTTTTGGAGAGATGAAACAGGTGATCTGGTCTCCCTTCTGCTTTGGTCTTTGGCCTCACTACTGACACTGCTGGCAGGGTTGTTAGATTTTCTGCTTTAAGTACCTGACTTGTTTCTAGGAATCAGATTAAAGTAGATCACCTCAGATAACAAGAGGAATTAATGCTGCAAATACATAGGAGAGGATTTTCAAGCTCATAAGCTATGCAGAGGTCAGTCCTTTTCAAGTTATGCGGCCTCTGAGATCTTTGATTTTCACAAACCTAACGGTCTTTACTTGTCCTTTTCCTCTGTTTGCCCTTACATTTCACCACCCACCTTCACTACTTCAGTTGCAGCTGTCATCTGCCCATTGCTCTGCCCACTGAAAGGCAAGTCCTGCACAAGGGGAAGCCTGGGCGTGAGGAAGCCAAGGGGGAACAGGAAGGAGTTTCCAGGAGCTTTGTCACAGACATGGCACGTTCTCTGTAATAACCAGGTAGTTTTAGATTGTAAGTCCTTCAGGTAAGATGCATATTCACATCTCAGAAGTCTTGCTTAGCCAACAAGTGGCAAACTCCTCGGTTCTGGCTCTTCAACTTTTTGTATCTGGGTGTAGCCATCTTAGCTGGGCTCTGCTTCTTCTGAGCAGGTCCTGAGCTGTGCTGTGCAGTTGGTGACATTATTGTTCCTGACACGAGACGTCACTAACGGTTATTTTACTGTCAAAATCTGCCCTTTAGCTCTGCGCTCAGCTTTACCAACTGAGTAGTCCTAATTTTAGGGCTCCCATTTGAAACACAACTTCAGTAAGGATGAAGTGCATCAGCTTGGCCACACTAGGAACTAGATGTGGGAGACAGTGACATGAAGGCTGTGGGATGTGCTAGTCTAGGATATCCAAGCTGCCAGAAATGCAAGTGGCACCACTGTGAGTGCCAGGGACCCGTGTGCTCCAGAAGTGGGAGCTGAGACTGCAGCCCTGCAGAGGGAGCCCCAAAATGCCACCACTCACAGCACAGCACTGACACAGCTTCAGCCCTTCCTGTGTAGGAAAGACAACCCTGGAGAAGGCCTGAGACATTGGAACAAGTGTTGCAGAGCCTCTCGGGTATTAGCAGAGCACAGCAAATGCAGTTCAGGCTCTGTTCGTGTTAATTCCCATTTCTTGCTGCTCAGATAAGCATGTAGTGACAGCTTCCATGAGACAGGGACCTGCTCTCTGGAAAATAGATTATGACCACCAACACTTGCACATAAACTACCGAGCAGTCATCTCATAGTCACTAGACATACACTAGAGACAGGTCTGTGCTGGTGACCTAGAAGTGAAAGGACTTTCTTTGTCTACCTGAATCCCTGAAGCATTCAAACCCCTGATAGGAGGGGGAAGTTCTGATCTAGACAACCATTAATCTTTCTTAAAGTGAAAAGGTCAGAAGAGCAAGTCAGCCAAAATTAACTGTGTTTTACCTCAGCAAAAAGCTTCTTTAGATCCAGTGCTGTCTTAAAATGCACAGCAACACATAAACATACACATTTGCAGAGTGATTTTTGAGAGTGATGTCAGTTCTCAGACAGATGAGCAAATGCACGCACAGCAGTCACCCCCACAGCTGTGTGGGACAAAGCCACACAAAGGTGGCCTTAAACCCCGTGAAGGCAAGTGACAATGCCGCAGAATGAAGTGATAATGTATTGGAGCTGCTGACAATCAGCCTTTAACATGCGTTATCCATTTGACTGCAGGTGTAAATCAGCATTTCAATGTCAAGTTGCTAATTTAGGGCTGTGTGGTCACACATCCAACCAGTGTGCTCCAGGAAAAGCACAAGTGCCTTGTTAAAGTAGGTCAAAGTCACTGCAAATCAGGGACCAACTAGAAGTTCCACTCCAATAAACCCGTGTGCACGCTGTGATGTGTATCTTCCATGATACAGAGGTACTTGATTACACATTTGACAGAGCTCAGCCTGCTGCATGGGCACAGCCAACACTGTCACCGCTCAGTTGACCTTGGTGACGCCCGTGCTGCCAGAGTACATGGCCAGGACCAAGCTCTGTGGCTTTACAGTGTGACATGAATTAACACAGCTCTCCAAAGGGCATAGGTCACATTCGCTCTGCTCTCCCTCGTTCAGAGAAACAAGGAAAGTATCTGCTGCCAGTTGTGGTATTTAGAGTTCCCTACATACACAGTTCATGTGACTTTACAAAAGAAACCAGTCTGGAAGTGGTTTTTTTCATCTCTTCTGCTATTACAAGGAAACTAGTTAACTTTAGACCCTGATTAACATTCCACTGAGCTGTGTCAAATAGTTCTTCCTCTTATTGTTACTATTTGGCTGTACAACACTTGCTACCAGCTCATTTGTGGCAGCTGCTTCAGTACAATGGGGAAAAAAATAAATGGCATTTTAGTGAGTCATTTAATGGTAGCCCAGAACTGGCAATGTACATGGCTGCATTCAGAAATGTTGCCTCTGAAGGAACTGATAGTCCAGATTTTGGAGTGTTTCTGGTCTCAGATTCACGGAGGGGTTCAGAGCAGTAGTTGAAGCTTCTGCTTATTCTCACAGACGACTGCACGTACAAAACATGCGCTAAATATTTTGTAATAAATTGAGCTTGGGTGATTCCTTGACAAGTCAAGGATGGGACTAGGTTTCAAGGCAGGATTAGGGACTGCGTAGGTGTGGGACCAGGGCCGACACCGCAGCAGAGCAGCAGCCTGAGTACAGCTGCATGAAGAACTCAGGAAAACAGCTGCATCATGCTCTGCGTTCACTAGCTGGTGTCTGAATTTAGATCAGGTTTATTTATTTGTGAAACACACAGGGATGGTGGTCTGAGTTAAAACAGTGACAACACCTTCAGGCCTCCTGCTGCCCCGCGTCAGGTTGCCCTTGTGCCTTCTGCAGAGACATGCTTAATACAGTGAGGGATTTACTCGGCAGGAGCTGCTGAACCCCTGGCGCACATGTCCTGGAGCACGGTGATGCTTAAGCAGATTTGCTTGGGAGTTAGGGAAGGAGCCTATACTGAGCTTGGCCATGCCTCTTAACCATCACTTGTTCTCAACCTCACTTCAGGACTCAAGAGGACGGCAAGCCAACCACAAGACAGAAGCCGACAGCCTTGGTTCACCGCCTTACAGTGTGACGAGGACTGGGCCTATACATGAACCTACCTGTGGTTCCTCCCAAGTTTATTCATGCAGGATGGCAGCAAATGCTTTTTCAGACTTAGGCATTTTTTGCTCCATTCTTTTTTAGCTTGAACTGTTGGTGAAATCAGCAGTGAAATAGGAAGAATGTTCTAGGACAGCACCAGCTTTACCAGACAAACAGGAGGTGGCAAAGGTATTGAGCCTTCTGCTTCAACAGGGTGGCTGAAAAGTGCTAAAAGAAATAAGCACACCAGAGGTTATGTGTTTGCCTTGCTCTGTGGTAGCTGTGTGAATCAGGTGCTGAAAGGATCCAGCACAAAACAGACTGAGGTGAACTGTACACACAACCACGTGCACTTGGTAAAAAAAGAAAAATAGTATTAAAATTGTAGTTTCATTTCTGCCTCTCCCACTTCCTCTCCTCAGCTGACAGTCCCCCCAGCTGGTTAACTACTCTGCAGGCATACACTCACTCCCTCCTTCAACCAGTGCTCCCAGTGGGGTACTGTGCAGCCATGTGCCACACCACTGCTTTTTAATATGAACCACAGCTCTCTGCCACTTCCGTAAGCTGGTGGCTGGGCTCCGAGTGGCAGCACCTGCACCGAGCTCAGCGGAAGCAATGACTTCACAGACAAGCAAGATCCAGCTGATAACTTCTTCCCAGAGAACACAGCACAGAGAGGAAGCTGTTGCCTCCACAGAGGCAATATGGCCATGATGGATGATGTCTTGCTGTTATAGGTGGTTCCTATTGAGTGTGTGACCATGTTTTACTCTGGTTTTGTTCTTCCTAACAACTCTTCATATGGGTCTTAAAAGGGAAGATAAATGTTTATTTGATGATGCAGAGCAGAGTTTTAAGGCAAAGCAAACTCTCAGAAAGCCTTTTCCAAACATGTATGGAGTGTGTTGGTCTTTTCTTAATCCAGTTTAACATTCTTCTTAGCCAAGCCAGGCAGTAAAAAGATAATGAAGTGGAACAGAATACGGTAACCTGACATCTTCTGCAAGGGAGCTCCCTCTCCCTAATTAAACATTATCTCAACTAGTTACTCTGCTGAAATAATCCATATTTAAATACAAACAGTAATTTGCGTACTGGTTTGGAATATCCCTTAAAACATTCCTCCACCTTTAGTTCTCCTAAAGCTTAGGAAAGCTTCCAGTAAAGCGAGAAATTGACCCCAACTTTTGTGCAAGTTAATACCACCGACAACTGAGTGAGAAAAAACCCACAGCCAAGCCTTTGCCTCAAAGCACTGTTTAGTTAAAGATTAATTATTTTTGGCAGTGTACAATGAACAGGAGTAAAAGGTACCCACATTCTCTGATTCTCTAAACAAATTCAACCCCGAATCTGTAAGAAATTACCTTTGTGTTACAACAGAGCACACTTCTCAGAACTACATGTTTAAGCTAATAAAGCTTCATGGAGGCCTCAAAGAGGGCAGATAAGTCATCTTCTGTTTGGGGACGTGGTGACAGTTTAGTCACTCTCTCCTGCAAGATGAAAGGAAAACTGGGTTACAGGAGGTTGCCAGTAAAACGAATCAAGCAGCATTCAAACTATGTGTCTTGTACTAACGTCCTTCACAGAGAATAATGAGGTTTTGCAAACAAGTAATCCAGTAATTTAGGTTGAAGCATCCTCAACTTTCGAGACTACAGTAGTTCAAATTGATGATAAATAAATACACCGCAGCAAGATCAGAGCGTGGCTCACTTGCAAAGTCAAGCAGTTCAAATGCAGGTGCTGCTGCTCCCAAGTGTCAGTATGCTGCAGGACATCATCCTAGGAGCACAGCCCCCTGCAAATCTCATTTGTCAGCACTGACTTCAAGTTTTAGGGACCAAGATTTTCAAAACACAGCATGGCTATGAAATGCAAAACACAACAGCTCCGTGCTCAAGGAATCAGCTCAATTAGCACACTGAGCCAGTTACAGTTTTGCAGCCCTTGTGTACTAAGATGGGCTGAGTTCTCCATTAAGTCACACAGGTGACAGGAGAGAATCGCCCCTAACAAACTGAGGCATTTCCCAGCTCTGTGGACAGAAGGCTGCAAGTGGATGCACCTCCTGTGTGCTTGGACACAGACATCAGCTCCTTGCTTGGCACCAGCCTTCTTCTGTTTGCTGGTGGCCAGACAGCAGGGCCTGGCTCTCTCAGTTTTGCATTCCGAGGAAAAGCTACCACAAGATGCAAAGAAAAAACATACCAAAGTTTAAACTGTCTGGACCACCTCTGGGGGTAATAATGGACTGTTAAGGAATAGAACACTTTCACCATGCTAGAGCTTATATATACAAATGAGGTGTGAGAAGCTACGTGTTCATTTCATTTTACACGGCACAATTACTCACCAGTGGTGAGACACAACAGTGATTGAATTAAAAGTCAACTTGAGCCAAGCTAACAAACAAAAGAAAAACCCCTTCAGCATCTTTTGGTGAAGGACCTTCCCTCTCTCATGGCTGTTTCGGCAAGAGGTTGTGCTTGTGAGGACTCAAAGCCAACTGTTTTAATGGAAAATATTTGCCAAAGTGAACCTCCAAAAAGCCCCGTACCAATTTACACACAGAACCTATTTGATGGGTGCTCAGAGACCTTAGTTTTCTTCCTGGCTTTGCCACTGCTCTGGTGTGTGTGATCCTGAAGAGGTACACCTTTGTGTAATTTCCTCAGTTATAAAACAGGACTACTAATATTTGCCCTCTGCTATACATTGCTCTGAGATTTAAGAATGAGAAGGACTAGACAAGGTAAGAGAGACCGCTGTAAAAATCAAATAACCTTTTCAGCCTACACATTTTTCATTTTCTCTGTAGTGCTTATTTCCCTTGCTACCTGGTGGAAAGAAATCCAAAGCAGACAGACCAGTCTATAGCATATGAATCAAACCATCTTTTTACTGGATTTGCTTTTGAAGTGGTCTGTTGCATTTTGCATCATCTCCAAGAGCGCCGGAACAATAAAGGGCATTACAAGTTTAATTTATATCATCCCAGGGGACATTATTTCAAATTCTGATGGGGGTCAACAGAACAAAAAAGCCATCTGTGAAGAGAAGTGCAGCTTCTCAACATGGAAAAGTTTAATGGAAAGTGAGCTCAGTCATTTTAATCAGGTAGCTCTTGGTATCATGGTTTAATCTCTACCCCACCTT
Organism: Rhinopomastus cyanomelas; assembly: GCA_013400115.1. Lineage (NCBI taxonomy): Eukaryota > Metazoa > Chordata > Aves > Bucerotiformes > Rhinopomastidae > Rhinopomastus > Rhinopomastus cyanomelas. Next base: position 72,388 of record VXBP01010243.1, read on the forward strand.
GCACACATAAAAGGTCACTTTTCACAAGCAGCATCTCCTGTGCAGATTGGAGGCCTGTGAAGAACACTCTCTTTCATAAAATGGGATTTAGAAAACACCCCAAACATCCACAAAAACCAGACAGCAGCACACACTTCACCTCACCGATGAGAAAAACCTCAGCCGCGCAGAGACACAAAGTCCAGCTCACCGGCTGTAGTTTTCTCCCCTTTAATTGCTTCTGTGTAGGAACACGATTCACATTTGCTTGAAAAGAAACACTCCTGGTCTTTTCGTATTTGACAAGACAAACTGCTTTGCCCGTGTGTCTTACCTGGGGCAGCGTGCCTTTGACTAACGCAGGGATGTCTGCGCTAGAGTAACCGATGGCAGCCAAGCCATCATCAACATTCAGATCAAATAGGAATTTCCGGAGTGTGTCTGCCAAAATCAACCCCGCGTCTTTGATTCTGGCAGTGCGGATGTCAGCTCCTAAAATAAGACATAATGACTTGACTGTAGGGTGGAGAGAGTGGAGGAAGCCTGTTCTGGACTTAATTTAATCATCATATTGACTGAATACATACTCATACCTAACAGTCACTGCCCCGCAAGCAACACAAAGCAAAAAGATGAATTGTTCTTCATGTTACAGGTGGAATTGTCTGCAAAAGGTGAACAACATGTGAAGAAGCAGATGACTGCTGCCAGACAGACCAACTGCCACGGGAGGGTAACTTCCCTTCTTCTGCGCTTACAGGGTGCAGCACTTTTCAGTCTGACTAACTGCTGGGAGGAAAGAACGTCAGTGGTAGTTACTTCTATGGACTGTGTGCCAAAGTCTAACTTGATTTTGAGGCCTTGAGTTTGCTGACATCTAGAGGACATGAAAACCACTGGCTGCTCTGCTCAACTCCACGTTGGAAGAAGAGAGGACTGGAGCATATAGGCTGAGAGAACAAATGTGTATCTTGGATACATCCACCAGTGAAAGCATCGATATAAAGTTTACTGATATTTCTCATGGAGTAACTTGCTTCCCCTTCCTCCATGGTCAGGGCTTACTCAAAAGTAACAACAAAACCACATCTCCACAGGAGATACAGGTCCCTCCCCATGACTTCATTCCAAAGTAAGTTGAGCTATATTTGTTCTCCGTGTAACCTCAATGATGTTACACCAGAACTATGCTAGGGCCAAGTGCCACACTGAGTGATGAGTAAAAGCACAGCATAGCTACAGGGAAAATATTTTCTGTGTTCCTCACACTGTTCAGTGTGATATTGGGAGTTAGGTGAGTGGGAGATCAACGAGCTTGTCTGATGATCTTGGATGTTCGGGTGGTAAGAGCTGTCGCAGCAAATGTCTGGGAGAAACTGATAAATCAGGTATCACAGAGGCTTGTATGAAGACTTATGCAATTGGGATTATGCCACGCAGTCTGAGTTTATCCTGGGTTTGGCAGTAGAGGAGTAACAGGGACATAGATCTGGTATCTTCAGACAGCAAAAAGGAAAGGGAGGAGGGGCAAGGCAGTAAATGTGAAAGACAGTTTTAAAATATTGTTGTAGTTCTAGTACTTTCTTTTCACTCAACCTAAAGGACACATCAGTCTTTGATTGCACTTAGAAAATGTCTGGCCACAGGCACACCTATTTCAGCTGTTTAAGAATCCACCCAGGGAGGTATTAAGCTTTTCCTGACTGTACCTGAATTCACAGCTGTCCATACACACAACGTAACTACTTAGCAATCCACTTCATGTCATAAAATAGCTCTTAGTCACTGTGTTTGGCAGCATCACAGAACTGAATTGGCTATGGCAGTCAGCTGGACTCTGGGCTGGAACCAGAACTAAACACCCCATGTGGGAATTAACAAATTCACTTCCATGAGATGCATTTTTGGCAGAGTCCCTCTACAAAAAGGCAGACTGTAATGTAGTTTAAATTTCTACTGAGAAATTTAAGAGAGATTTTAGGGCCTGAACTTACGGCAGCAGTTCATACCACAAAACCTAAAGGAACCACTTTCAACCACTTGGCTCAAAATCAAGGTGCCAGAGTTTATATTCTCTGATATGCTCTGCTGGACAGTTATCCAGAAACATTTTCATAGTCTCCTTGAAGTTGTGTGCTACTGCTGTGGGAACATGAGTATTTTGTAGCTCAGGAGATGATTCAGTAATTTCCCCCCAAAAAAAGACATTTAGAAAGGATTCCATTTACATGAGTAAGTTGTATCCATAGAGACTCCTACCTAGTATCTCTGCAACTTTCAAGTGCCGCTCGGGACGTATCTGTGCTGTGAAAGCAAACACTGCTGGGGCTGTCAGCACCACAGACAGGCCATGTGGCTGCGGAAAAAATGAAGCAGAAAGAGTAAAATCACATCAACAGGACTTTCAATGTGATTTAGTGCTCATCAACGTGAAACAAGTAAGAACTGGAATGCAAAAACAAGGATAAACCAAGTTTTACCACTAAAGCATGATCCACATTATAGTCCTTTGGTTTGTAAGTCTTCACCAAACCAGAAATTGGGTAGGACATTCCGTGGCTGGAACAGAGAGAGCAGAGAGAAAGTGGTCAGGGCAGCTGTCCTGGTACTTGGAACATGTGTGTTCAGTCCCTTGCGTGGTCAGTCTTCTGTGCGCGAGTCTCTCAGGCCTCAGATGGCCAGGTCTTACAGACAACCCTCCCCCGTCTGCGCCTTAGGGGCTGAGTAGTAACACACCGCACATCCTGACCTCACGAGTGTGAAGTTCTGAGACTGCACTGGACCATGCTCAGTTACTCAAGTAAGAGAGAGACACCAAACCCAGCATAACCCACATCCCCTCCTGATCAACACCTCCTGAGAAAAACACCCATTGAAGTGTAATTCAAGAGTGCATTTGCTCTCACAAAGGGAATGAAAGGAAGGTCTTGGAAAGGAATGACTGCTAATAACTTCATAGTTCAGGCTTAGGCTTTCCTTCTCTGGGATCTTCACCTCTGTGAAACTACACTGCCTTGTAGGATTAACTACAGCTCTGCTCAGCCCGCTGTTTGCTTGCCCTACAGACAAACCCACAGCCAGCCACACCAGCGCACGAATGGCTCAAGATTAACGTCACTGTTGTCTCACTGCAGAACACGAGGCACGGTATCCAACATTTCATATGTAACTGATTTTTTTCTTTTCTGTGTTTTTTTCTGTGAGGGAGCGTGATGAAGGCCCTGACTGGATTTGGGTACCACAAGCAGAACATAAAACCCTCATGCACACAGATTCCAGGAGCCCATCAGTTTCTCATAACACGCGGCTCCCCTTCACCATGGGCCGGGCAACAACCTCTCACTACATATCTGGCAACCAATCCAGCAGTATCTTTGACAATCAGAAACAAATCCTGGCTAGGAGCTGACCTTGGAGGGGGTTAATATTTTTCTGCACTCACCAGAGATGAACACCAGCATTGCCAAAGCCAATCCCAGCAAAAGCACTTGCCAGGAGCATGTTTGCTCTTGCTTCACGGTCTTCAGGGTTTTTGGTGGCTCTGCACACCATGGAGACAATGGCACCAGTGAATTCACTAACAGATTGTTAAGCGAGAATGACGAAGGGAGAGGGGGCTTCTTTATGGACAGATGCACAAACCCCACAATGATAAGCTGATACTAAAATGCTGTAAAGAAGGCTCAAGTCAGAGAAAAAGGATTCTTGGAAAAAGTATGTGAATTCTCCTCCCATATAAACTCAGCAGCTTGAAATATATTTAACTGAGAACTTGTAAAATATATTAATTAAGGCATTAAAAAGTGACTTCCTCAAGACACCTAGTAACCCAAATTTTACTTTTTACAAATTTTTACAATTTTATTTGAAAACCTTTTCTGCTTCATTGAGGAAAAATCTAGGATACAAAATGAAACTAAGTTGTTTGCCTTACGGTAGCCTAAAATTCAAGTTCTTCTAAGCATCCCTTTTTGGGCAGCAAAGGCCAAACCTACCAAAAATTACCTCTTCAAATATTATTCGAGTTACCTCTTCAAAAATGACTCCAGGGATGGGCCAGCGTGAAGAGCCCAGATGTCGCTGATGGGGTTGCTACCTTGGTACGCTGGTCGGTTGATGGGATTTGAAGGGCAGGGACCGCGCATGTTGTAAGGCAGAGCAGTGTACGATTCTAGAGCATGGCTAAAGGAAAGATGAAAAAGCAAACTATTTCAGTGGGAGACACATTTTTTTCTACAATCATAGTAAAATATCAAAGCTGTAACACATTCAAGCAGTAGCCTACATAGAAAACTCACCAAAGCACATCAAAGCCACTGTTGGCCACAATTCGCTCAGGCATGGACAGTGTGTGCAAAGGATCAATGATGCCTAATGTTGGCTTGATGGCTCTTGAGGCAATACCTGTGACATGTAAGTGGGGAAGATGAGTTACCAATATTTTTTGCAACATAATGGACAAGATAAACTTAAGGTTCAAATCATAACACTAATGAGATGACTAGAAACTTGGAAGGTAAAAGTGGAGAGGGAGAAGGGACAGCAAGGAGTATCTAAGTGGCATATAAAATCATCATGTTTGGTACTAAAACTTCAGAACAGTTTTGAAACTTAAGACAACATTTTCACCCTCATCTTTATTTTCCAGGGATGAAAGGGCCAAAGGCAGACAGTGCCCGTCGTCTGCGCCGCATCTCAGGCCTGAGGTTTCAGCTCCGGGAAAAGGAACATTTGGATGCAATTACACAACAAAGAGACAGAGTCTTAAAAGCAGAAAGCAAAACACAGAGGAAATACAGAACAGTTGGTTGACCGTGAATGTAATTAGAAATTTCCTTTGCAATTAACATTTTCTGCTATTTAAGAACTTGAAAGATTTTAGTTTCCTGTTTTGCCTTCAAACTATAATCCACTGTATTACATAGGCATTTCATTATGATAATATGCTATGAATTTAATTCAAGAAGGAAATCTTCAAGCTCTTCACATTTGCCTGTGGCTGTTAAATCAAACAAAATGGCACCTGGAATGACCCTTTCTTTGAAAGAAGGGAAATAATGAAGACATTGGAAAAGCAATTGTCTTGAATAGCAGACAATAACAAATAAAAATCTCACCGGTTTTTACTTTCAGTTCTTTGAAGTCAAAAATGGCAACGCCAGTGGTTTCGCTCCCAGTTCCAGCTGTTGTAGGAACTTTAAAGGAAGAATGGGGGTAACGTTAATAAATTAATAAAAACAAATAACAGGTAATACTGAAAACTAAATAAGTAGAACAACAGTAATGATGCCACCAAAACCACAGGGTCCAGGAAATCTCAGAGCTATCTGTGATTAGAAGTAAAAGGGCCAAAGAGAAACTGCCGCTTTACTCTCTTTTCTCAGTAAAACGTTCCTGTCTAAACAAGGCAAATTAATGACAAGAACTGTCATTTTTTAATTCCACTGAAGTAAAGTAGAAAAATTGTGGCTGAATTCAAGAAGTAAGCTCAAAGGAAGCTGAAACAGGCATGGTACATAGAATGTTCTAGGCTGAAAGGGACTTCTAGAGCTCATCTAGTCCAACCTTCCTACATAGGGACACTTCACCTAGGTCAGGCTGCTCAAAGTCTCATCAAGCCTGACCTTAAATGACTCCAGGGATGGGCCCCCCCCACCTTCCTGGGCAGCCCATTCCAGCGATCAACCACCTTCACATTGAAGACCTTTTCTCTAATATCCAGCCTATATAAATTGAAATATCTTACCTTTCAGTAGAAATATCCTATTTTTTAGTAGAAATCTCATACAATTCTGTAGAAATAAAAGACAGAGCCTCACTTCCCACATACTCCACTTTGCTTTACCTGCAATAAGTGGCTTGAGGGGCACAGTGACGGGCTTTCCTTTCCCAATGGGAGCATTGACATAATCCAAGAAGTCTGCAGTAGGGCTGGCCGCATACAGGTTGGCAGCTTTACAGGTATCTATCACAGACCCACCTCCAACAGCAACATAGGCATCAAACTCTCCCTTCTTAGCAAAATTAATGGCGTCCAGGAAACTTGGAAAACAAGAAAAACTTTCTGGTTAGTCAGGAGAAAATCAGCACAGAGAGAAGTAAGTTCTTAAGACCAGCATGAAGATCTCCAGGAGGTGTTTAAGCAACTGATGGAGTGCTCTAAGATCCTGCGTATACCTTTGGTCTGTGGGTTCCACCCGGACATTGTCATACATGTGGAAGTTTATACCATGTTTTGCCAAGGAATTCAATACTGCCTTCACAGGAGGAAGCTGGGAGAGGTTTTGATCTGTCATCAGACAAACTCTTCTAGCGCCAAGATTCTGCAGGTCCTACAGTAACAATGAAATGAAAAAAACAAAGAACTGGTATAAAACCACACATTGAACATAAATACAGAGTCTGAGCCATTTAACAGTGATAGAAAATAGTTGGTTATGGTTAAATTTTGGAGATAGTGAAAGAAAAAAGGATTAACCACATGCATACAAGATGCAGAATACAGCATGAAGTGAACAGCTTCCACACTTCGAGAGTTGAAGGCTTAAGACAGAAGAAGACTAACAACAAAGATGCTGAACAAGTGAAAACCACATGGAACCATTTAAGACTACAGTAAATTTTTAAACATTTTTGGAAATATTTTTTGCTACACAATGCCTCTGACATAAAAAAGCTTTGCCACAGTTAGGTCTCCCTTAACTTCCCGGTGTATTAAAATCTTGAAAATTTAAAACTGAACATTCATTTACAGATGAAAAATCAAGGTGGCAAAATGAAGGAAAAGAACACTACATCCTAACCTCACTTTCTCAATAACTATATTATTAATACAATTCTAAATAATCCTCATGCTGTTTCAAGGTGGAGGTCGTGGAGTCTCCTTCTCTGGAGATGTTTAAAACCCACCAGGATATGTTCCTGCATGACTTGGTCTAGGTGATCCTGCTCTGGCAGGGGAATTGGACAAGATGATCTCTTCAGGTCCCTTCCAATCCCTAATGTTCCGTGATTCCGTGACTCACCTGGTCTATTAATTTACTTCACAATAGAAAGAGACTGATAAATCCATAAATGCCAAGATAGGAAAGAATGGTAAAGGAAAGGCCCCACTGCTAAAGGCAAACCACACCATCATACTCAGGTGAATCATCTCATCCTGCTGAGAGAAAAATTCCACACTTTGACAGGGCAAATTCAGAATGAATATCCAACTAGTTTAATGGAAATTTTCCAATTCATTTTTATGATGATTAGAAGAGACAAAAATGATCTTGCAAAACCATGGTGAGTCACCAGGACTCAAAACTTTTTGAATTAAATTCCCTGTCAGAGAAGACTATTGTTGCGTCATCCTGGCAAATAACTGATTTAATTATCTGCTAAGCTACATCTCACCTACTCACAGCACAGCAACATGGATGTAAGGCACTTCTGTTCTCCAGGCAGCACAACTTCCCAATCTTTGTGGCCTGGTGTGTATGATTCCACACAGTGCAAAGCAGTGGTGATTCACACACACCACACATAAGCTTTCTCTTACAAAATGGGACCAACAGCCCATTAAAAGTGTATTCTCACCACCAACGGGCTTACGCCACACAACCTTACCATGCCAACCTCTTTAGTAACTCCTTCTCCATATCGGATGTTTGAGATGGCCATCTGCAGAAAAAAGAACAGATTTTTTTCTGGAAAAAAAGGAGAAACAGTATCTAGTCCCAAACAAAGTGAAATATAAACATTCACTAACACAAATACCTGTTATATTCCATACTTAGAAGGTACAATGCAGTACTTGTACATCAAATACGTTTTATTATTACATCTACCTCAAACGCATAGTCTGCATTTCCCATGGGAGGTCTTTCAGGGGCTGCAACAGAAATAAAATAGTAAAATTAGGAAACAAGAGGTGACCTCAATTTGTATTTCACTACTAGACTTCACGGATTCTGCTGCTTTTAAAATCACTGACACTCCTGCACAATATATCTTGGCCCATCTCGATAACAGTTACCCATTTAATGTCTTCTTGTTTGTGAGATTAAGTGACCCAAGTACTTAATTTGTCTTGTCTAATTCAGAAAAACAAGAGTTTTTTTCTCTTTCTTTCGAGAATTCCTTCCTAGCTGGAATTCACAGGCTGCACAGACCACAGCAGCACAGAGAACACTGGGCAGAGCATCCAGGCAGACAGGCTGTATAACGTGTCAGGTGGCCCGACAACCATCAGAACCTGTAAGACAAATGCACAAGAAATCCTCCATATGTACCTGATAGGGAACCTTCTTTGTACCTGTGAGGTGGACACTGGCAGCTCTTTATGCTTTGTTTTACTCCTGCCTAGCTGTGAACTAGCAGGTGAAACCAAACTGCACACATCACTGATAACAAACAGCCATTTAGTAAGAACCTCTGTGTCACTATTGACTTTATTTGGAGAGAGGATATTTATAGGGATGATATTTTGGGCACATCCACTCTGCCACGTCATTCTGGCATTAATTTCCACAAAACTCCCAATTTCTTGCACACCCCAATTTTGCCACGATGTGAAGCAAACTACCCGAGCTGCAGCAGACCATTCCTCTCCAAGATGAGATGAGATGAGGCATTCTGCCCCTCTCACTGAAGTTGTGTCTTGCCTGCTGTACTAACTGAAAATCCACCGGTGAGTGAAGCCGTGATTATGAGTCCTATAGACACTCTGGGCTGCACTGAAGCACTGACCCACAACAGAGGCAGACAGATGTATGAAAAACCTTTATACACTTTCTATTCAAGCCCAGGCCAGCCGCTGTCAGCTCTTTTATTGCCATCTCTTGCCAGGCTCCTGGCGCTGGAGCCTGCTGTACTTTCAGTCATTAATTTGACAGGCCAAGAATACGTCCAGGCCTTTGTGATGCTGCCCCGCTGCCATGTTCTGGAGACACACGTAACTCTGAGGAAGGGACTTACCAAGTTCAGAACTTGCACTGTTCCCTCAAACACTATCGATAAACACAACAAACATTTTTTTTCTGCTACAGTCACTGCAAAACCAATTCCCACTATTGAGAGACTTACTGGACTGACACCATCTTGCTACACTAATTGCTGCCTAAAACTTGCAGAGAGGGTTCTTAACCAAGATTTTAACAAAGGCTTGAGGTGAACTGACTGAGTAGGTCATTGAGCAGACAAGCAGAAGAACAACTCTATTTCTCAGCTGCGCTTTTGTCTTGATGACAACCCGGGGCTGAGCAAAAACCTGAACTTGTATTAGCTTCTCCACATGCACAATGGTAATTCTTTTACAGGTGTCCTAGGCAAAGCACATGAAACGAAGCCACTCAGAACTACACGCTGCTGAAACTGTGGCAACAACTGGGACCGACTGTACGAAATTCCTCTGGGATTATATTCCCTCAAGCCAAAGCAGAATTTACTAATCTTTCCTATTTATTTATATTGCTTCTTCTTTCTCTTCTAACATAACCAATATGTATCTTCCCCCCAGAAACAGAAGGCAAGGTCAGTCAGCTGAGGTGATGACAGCAGCTGCAGCCATAGGAGAGGTCTGGGCTGGTTCTTCATGATGTTTTGTGGACACCACAAACCTGTCCAAAAACAGCCACCATCACCGCACAGCTGCAGAGCAACTACTTTATCTCTTAACTGTTCCCATGCTTCTGTGTCTCCTGCACCCACTACCCAGGCCACACCTACAGCTCCATGGCACCAGAATCTCCTATGGAATTAATCTGGAGGCACAAATTACATCTTACCTTGGGAATATGTGTGGCCATGGCTTGGGCACCGACATCTAGCGAAAACAATAAAAAACACAGAGAAAACATGGATTGTTCAAAGGTTAAATTAAGCAATAAATGCTATCTGTGCTTGCAGGGCCCAGCCTGAGGGTCTTGGTGAGGTGGCAGGGTACAGTCATTGCATTTCTTACCCCCCTGGCCCTGTCAAGCGATACTGTCAGAAAAGCCACGGCCCTGCCATGTCTCCCCCAAGTTCCGTCCCCGTGACTCTCACCGGGCCCACTGCAGCTGCCGCAGGAGCCGGACAGCCCGTTCCGCCATAGTTTGTCCGGCACCGCCTCCCCTGTCAGTCACGGCTGCACCCAGCTGCTCTCTCCGAAGGCTTGGGGTCATGGCATGTCACCTGGCTTTGTCAAAAACCCACTTGTGGCCAAGTATTATGTTATCATTAGCCACTCACAAGTTTGCTGCTTCGAAGTTTGAGAACTTTGTTTACTTGAGACTGCTGGGACTTGTTTTAGCACTGCTCTAACAAGGAACGAGCAGTGTCCCAAAGCTGAGCCACATACCAGGACAGCAAATTGTATTTCTCAAGTGTAGAGGACAGAGTTCAAAAACCCTGACAAGCAGAAGTCTGAGACAATATCCAGTATCTGCTCTCAAACTTCTTGGTAAGGAAAACCACTGTGAAACCGTTTCCTTGAAATGACGGATTACTGTTAATACAGGGAGAAACTGAAGCTTTAACCAGTTGTTAAACATTTTCCCGTTGAATTCAACAGCTGGTCACCTGCTTTGACTTCCCTTTGGAAACCCGTACAGTTGCTGCTGAAATAAATCACGTTTTCCTGTGCCACAGCAGCACAAGGTGACTCACGGAGCAAGAGCTCCACCGTCAGGCCACGGCGGAGAGAACAGAGAGCAGCGCCCACAAGCTTTAAGCAAGCAGGCTCCTCCCGTTTAGCACAATTTGGTTCCCAGTTGCAGCCACCCCGAGCCCTGGCCACCCAAGCAATGTACACATTTGCTTCAGTCCTGCCTAGAAATGCTGCAGCCGCAGCCAGCTGTGAAACAACCCCAACCCTCGATACACCACCACAGCTCCTGCTAGATGCAGAGCACAGCCCCCCTGGCCTGTCAGCCAAGAGACATGACATTCTAGAAAAGTGTATTTATTGACAAACAGGAACGGGAGTAGAGCAGTGGGCGGAGGCTGGCAATGACAGTTCATTTGCACCCCTCAGCTGGCATCCCAAGGCGTATGCTGCACATGTCTATCATGCTTTCTTTCTCTTGCCACCACTGGTGCTCCTGCTGCTGGCAGGCTGCTTCTGCTGTCGCCGGGCTCCACTCTTTGCTCTACTCTTCTTGCTGCTGCGGCCAACATGCTGCTGCCGGCGGCCACGCTTGCCCCGTTTCGACTGCTTCTTGCCCTTGGCAGTGGCCGCTTCAGCCTCCTCCTGGCGCAGCTGCTTGTTGACAGCACGAGTGACATCGAGGATGGGTCTCTTGCTGCCCATGTCCCGCAACAGCTCCAGCTGCCGCCCGCGCTCAGCCGCCAGGTCACCCAGAAGCGGCTCAAAGCGGCGCTTTCGGCCTCTGCTGCGGGAGGGTGGCTCTGCCGGCTCCTTGGGCAGCCGGGGCTGGAAGCGGCCGAGCGAGGCAGTGGAGACACGGGCGACGCTGGCGGCATGGGCCAGCTCCTGGCGGCTCTGGTGGCCTGTGGGGTGCAGTGTGGTCGCAGTGGTGGCAGCGCGGTGGGCGCGGGCCAGGTTGCGCAGGCGGTTCAGCTCGTTGCGGGCCACCCGCTCGCGCTTCTCCTGCCGCAGCCGGGCGAACTGGTCCTCGTTGGGGTCGCGGCCCGCGGGCACCTCGGCCAGCCACGCTCGGGCCGGGTCACCGCCCGCCCGGCGGTAGCCCCAGCGCCGCCGCCACTCCTTAGCCTGCTCGTCCCACACCAGCGCGGTCCGTTTGCGCCGGCGGATGCCCTTAAGCCGCGCGAACTGCTCCCAGCGCGTGGGCGGCCGCGGGCGCGGCGGCGGCTTCTCGCGGGGCAGGCGGAGCGCGGGCTCGGGCAGCTGCGCCAGCACCGGGCCCGCTGCGGCACCGCTGGCGGCATCGGGAGCGCGCTCGGTCGGCAGCGCCCAAAGCTGTGCCACCAGCAGCTGCGCGTTCCCGCGGGCCAGAGCGCGCAGCCAATCCTCCCGCCGCGCCCCTGCCCCAGTCCCAGCCCCCGGCGCGGGTGGGTTCCGGTCAATCGCCAGCAGGTTGCCCAGGTCGAACTCGAGCTCCAGCTCCTTTCCCGGCACCGCCACGCTGAGTCCCCGCTCCGCCTCCCGCTCCTCGGCCGCCGCCAGCAGCGCCTCCACCCGTGTGGCCGCCATGGCCGCGCACGGGGCAGAGCGACGGAAGCGGCGCCGCGCCCGGAAGTTCGTCACGGGGCTCGGGTGCTGCACCCCTCAGTAGCCCCCCAGGTTCGGTCTCGTCTTTGGGGTTATGCTTGGAGAAGACCTTTAAGCATGTCTTCACTAACCCGTGTCGTCACCCCGCATCTCCACGGCCTTCCAGCCCATCCAGACACAGAGACTTCAGCCTCGACGGCCCTTTCGGGAAAGAAAGTGTTCCTCAGGGCCAACATGAGCCTCCCGTGGGCTCCTCAGGGGTCTCTGCTTGTGCTCCGGACCCTTCTCCAGCTCTGTTACCTTTCCCTGGACACGGTCCAGCCCCTCAGTGCCCTTCTGCCTTGAACCTATGATTCTGGGTGGGGCCTGCCCACTGCAGGACAACCCCTGCCCTGGTTCCACTGGCTGCACAGAGACTGAGACAAGCCCTGATACCATTGGCCTTGGCCACCTGGGCACATGCTGGCTCATCTCCAGCTGCAGGTGACCTATTCCCTGTGCAGTTTCAACTGCTCTACCCCAGCCTGGAGTAGGGCAGGGGGCTGGTGTGCCCCAAGGGAAGGACCGAGCCTTGGACTTTGTGAACCTCGGCCTATTGGCCCTGACCCATTGATCCAGGCTGGTCATAGACCTCTGTGAGCCTCCTGAGCCTCCAGCAGATCACCACTCCAACCTGACTTGGTGTCACCTGCAAACTTACTGAGTCTGACTATTACTAGTCACCCCTGCAGAACAATTCTTGCAAGTGCCTGTCGCAGGACTAGAGACCATGTACTGTGCTGCAGCTCTGCCGACTGACCCAGGCCTCGTGGGGCAAGTATCCCCACAGAGGACATGGGAACAGCATTTGGAGAGTGGTATCACCTGGCAGATGGCTCATCAGCCATAAAGACGAGGTGATCGGGTGCTACTGTGCCAACCCAAAGGTCAGATGGGTCAGAGGTACTTCTGTGCTATTTTTAAGCAAACAGGCACTGGAAGAATCCTGTTATAGGGGAGCCGTGATTTGGCTTGTGTGGCCATGACATTTTGAGCTGATCCCTGGTGGCCTTAAAACAACCTCATGACAGCAATTAACCGTAGCCGAGGAAAGTGATGGAAGTTCTCATACCGGGTTCGATTCTCGACTACGTTATATCGTAGCTCTGCTCTGTGGCGGGAGTGCTCTCGCTCCTCGTTTAACCCAGGCCGGGTGGCACCGACAGTTTTCCCGATTACCACAAGATGGCACCACGCAGGACAGTACTTTGTTCCCAGTCGCGGACAAGTCGTACTGTTCACTGGAGTTACAGGTACAGGTAAAGACTGTTCTTTGAAGAGATGCTCACGCGGTTTAGCCCAAGGCATGAATTCATACTCCTGTAGTGCAAGGTGCACTGTTCCGGCGGTGTGTGCCTTTACACCAATCCTCCTGTTGTACGCTTAACACAGCTTGAGCTATTTTGGTCTGTATTTGTACAAAGCCCAGAAGGCTTCAGGTGAATGTCTAGGACTGAGACGACATAACTGGTGATACCCATGTCACGTCAAACATCACTCTAAGTGTTACTGGTTTCCCTGTGTCACCTGAACAGCAAAAGGACACGCCAGGAATTTGTTGTCTTGTTTTACCTGACAGCGTGAAACCTGCTGAGGAAGGAAATCACAGAACATTAGGGATTAGAAGGGAGGGACCTTGAAAGATCATCTATTCCAATCTCCACACCACAGCAAGACCACCCAGACTGAGTTGCAGAGGAACACATCCAGGCAGGTTTTAAACATCTTCAGAGAAGGAGACTCCACAACACTCCTGGGCAGCCCTTTCCAGTACTCTGTCACCCTCACCGTGAAGAAGTTCCTTCTCATATTGATGTGGAACCTCCTATGTTCCAGCTTACACCCATTGCCCCTTGTCTGTCACTAGATGACACTGAGAAGAGCCTGGCTCCATCCTCCTGACACCCACTTTTCACATATTTATAGACATTAATGAGGTCTCCCCTCAGTCTCCTTTTCTCCAAGCTAAAGAGACCCAGCTCCCTCAGCCTTTCTTCATAGGGGAGGCGTTCTACTTCCTTCACCACCTTTGTGGCTCTGCGCTGGACTCTCTCGAGCAGTTCTGTGTCCTTCTAGAACTGGGGGGCCCAGAACTGGATGGAAGATGTTGGATGCGGTCTCACCAGGGCAGAGTAGAGGCGGAGGAGAACCTCTCTTGATCTGCTAACCACCCTGTTTCTGATCCACAGAAGAATCTCAAAAGGTAGGCGCTGCTTTCCAGCAACTACTGTGTTGAACAGAATTCCACCATGTTTGTGTGTTCCAGGAATTGTCATTTGCCCTCTGAGTGGTCTCAGTGTAGAAAACAGGACTGGTCTTTTACAGGATTGCTCCAGCAGTGTCACTTGGCAATAAGAGTCTAATAGGGTCACCCCCATAATTATAGATTAGTGATAGGAAATTTGGTTCTTGGTCTTGCATAGGGTTCAAAGATTAAATTTTTAAAAACCATTTTTCTCCCTTTATTAGTCAGTGTTGTGTGTTTTGTTGCTGAAGGCAATGAACTGGTCCTGTGTGTTTACTCTCTACATACATAATCCAATAGTAACAATTATAACTGGCACAAGGAATCTCTAAATACTTACACATTGGTGTTTGGGTTTGGAGGTTTTCTTTCTGTTTATGGGAACCTCACTTTCAGCAAAAAGAGCTTTGAGACTTGTTACAAGCAAATGTTACAACACAGTCATAAAACTATTTCAAAAAACCACAAAGAAATAATATAAATTCCTGTTGAGGGAGTAATTCTGAAAAAGCTTCTTGCATCTTTTCAAGGATTCTGGGAGAAACCCTGACCAAGCTGGAGCCTCAGTGGGTTTGGCCATGGTCCTTGGCAGAGTCAGGCTGTACTTACTATAGACAGTAATCTGTGTTCAGACCTCCTGTTGTGTAAGAAAATGAGGTATCTCCTTGGAATACTGGCACTGCCATAGTCTTTGTCCTGTAAGCACAGGACTGAGAAAGGCGCCTCATTTGACTGTGCTTCAAATGTCCTCAGCATGATATTGCCTGTTAAAGAGAAGCCTGGCCTCAAAATGGGAGACGAAAGGGTGATGCCAATGTCAAATTACAGAAATAGCTGTTAGAAGATTTATTATCTCTTGTTTGCTCCAGCTTTATTTCAGGTTTTTGCCATAAATGTTTAAGAATGAGGTTTTTTAGCAATGGCTATTGGGGTTCCTGGTTTTAGCACCTCAAATACAGCATTTCTAAAACTGCTTGTGGCTGGATTTGTGGGTGCTCAGCCACAGGACCTGAAAGGAGTTGTACCTATGGGCACTCATGTTCCATAGGCACTTTGACAACTGCAGCCTTAGTCTCTCTTTCCATGAAACTTTGTCGCTTCAGTATAAACAATAGTAATATGTAAGTTACAAACTGCATGTGTATGTGCTTTATTCCTTCCTTCCTTGTTTCACTGAGAGATGATCAAACAGAAGTTGGGTGCTGTGGCAAAATGCAGGCTCTCTGTGGGCTGAAGAAGGCCATAGGGTATTTGTTGGTTGGTTTTTTTAAAGAGAAAACATATGCTACGTAAAACATGGGATGGCAGAGGGTAATTTGGCAAAACATAATAGAAAGCATCATGCAGGATCTATGTGATGCACCAGAACTACAACAGCAAAGTGATGATAAGCTGTTGGTTTTGTTTTTCTGTTGGAAAAGAATGAAGAATTACCCTGCTTAACTTCTCTTCGTGCAGTTTCTGATCAGCTGGGCTGTTTGAGAGAAGCTGCTCTAATGTGTGGTGTTCGTGTTTCACCGTTAGCAAGACCATTAATGTAGATTTGCTCTTCAAACTTTTGCCAATTACCTCTGGATGGCAGTAGATGTAGTTACAAGATGATTGAACCAATTCATAAGCCTGCTGAGAGGAGCATTATGAAGAACACTTTTAACAGGAAAACCCAAAGTGCTGGTAATTTTGGCAAATAGTAGAAAGTGCCCTTAAAATACCCACACTGTCTCCAAGTCGTTGCACCAGCTTGTTCAGTACACCTTGTTGTAGGAATTCTTCCTGTCAGGGAGATGTCATTTGCTCGCTGAAGCTAAATTAAGTGCAGTGGTCTCTGAACCAATGCATTCTTTTAATCCTGTAGAATGCGTTAATGTATTGCAGCATGTGACTTATTTCCTCAGACATAGAAATGATTTTGCAGTCCAAATAATGAAGTGGAAGCATGAAAAATTGGCTAAAATTTTGTCTTTCCTATTTACTAGTCTGTAAAATCTGGAAAAAGCTGCAAAGATGTGAACCACTGAGTTTGTTGAATAAAACCTGCCTGGACATGTCCCTGTGTGACTTGGTCTAGGTGATCCTGCTGTGGCAGCGGGATTGGACTAGATGATCTTTCAAGGTCCCTTCCAATCCCTAGTGTTCTGTGGTTCTGTGATAAGGATTGACTTCAGCAGAAATGTGCCTGGCAGTCCCAATACACCAATTCTAAGCAAGTTCTGTTGATGTTGATATTATATGCGCTTTCTGGTCAGTCTGTAGATGAGCAGGATGAGATTTCCCACCTGAACACTTAATATGATTTTAGCAGAATGCTGTGTTGGTGAAAAACCTTGAGGGTGAACCTCAGGAGGCTTTGGATCTAGTTCCAGAACCTAAGGCTGGATAGTTGGGAATGTGATTACAAGTGGGTACAAAGCGAAGCCGGAGTTTTTGGTGCAGAAACCAGACCATAGATAGCTGGTGAGATAATGAGGAGGTTTGGATAGCTGCAGGCATGGTGGAACAGGCTGAGTAGACCACAATCTGTGCTGATCAGTTGACTAGCTGTGGCTGTGTGGTTTCACTGATCTGATTGGGGGTAAAGAAAACAAAGCTAAGCTAATTGGAGGCCTTCCCAAGTGCTTGATGCCTATCTTGGTCTGCATTGGGGAACCAGGCTGAAAAGAGATTGCAATGTGCTTTGCTTCTTTAGGAGTTCTACACTGATCTGATTTTTTTTGAGAAAATTTTGTGTATCATAGTCTTTATATTAGAAATAGCAACAGCAGCGTGGCATTGTTAGGTGTTTTTTAGATAATTTAAAGAACAGAGTGAGAACTTTATCACTCAGTGATGGCAAGAATGGCACCATGGTAACATGTTCCTTCTCAAGGGTCAGTCCTTCTTATCACCTGTCTAGAGCAGACCTACTTTTTTGGCATAAAAATCACTCTAGAATTTAAAATTAAGCCAGTGAGCACTTTTCTTTCTTGTAGAAATCTGCCACGCACAGATATGTCACCCTTGGTTAAGTCCACACTTGCAACCAGAAGTTCCTCTGTTCTTAGGTTGGAATCATGGTTGAAAATATGTGACCCTGGGAGTGAGATGGAATGTGTAAGTCTGTGACACAAAGGTTGTGCTGTAGTCATCCTTGATTTTTGTTTACAGGAAGATATAAGACAAATCTAATTGAGCAGACAGTTCAGCATCACGAACCTGAGAGCGGGGAAATCTCTGTGTCTGCTCACCATGGCCAAGCCAGATCCTTTTTTCTAAAGCTTTTATGAGTCAGAAAAATCCTGTTTGCCAGCAGTGGCCTTAGGAAAGGCTTCCTGGGACAAAAAGTCCAGCCTTTCATGCATGATACAATGCATTTAGGACCACAATCCTTCAGTGACTTATTGCTAATACATTGTCAGTTACCAATGAACAGGGGAAAAAAGTGTTGATTTACAGATTACACAGGAATATGGCACTTTCCAGGTTCAGTCCAAGATATTAGGGAGGTTTTCAACCACACGTAACCGTGGGTGACTCATGTAAGAGAAGAATAATCTGTAAACTTGTGTGAGCTTGTACGTATAATGTACTTTGTAGTTTAAAGGAAGTTAGGGGACTTTTTGTTAGACAACTATTTTTTGACACTTTGAATATCATATATGATAAACTACAGCAGTTGCTGTGCATTGAAGAGCAATTACCAGGTAAGTGTATTCCCAGACTTTGGGACATCAGTGATACCTACAGCTGGAGAGGGCAGAGGAAAGAACAGGAAAGTTAAGTGGAAATATACTTCATAAATGAGTTTTAGAGGATCAGTAGGGAGTAAGAAGGAGAACAACATCTCTTCACATGAATGGTTTGAATGACAGCAGCTTTTCCTTTCAGTCCAGTCGACTCAGGCTGTGCAATACAGCTCTAGATAAACTGTATTCTCATGGTTTTGCTGATTGGAGAAAGAGAAAAACCCCACCCTGTAGATAGTTTGGGGCTGAACTGAGGATATTGACAGATCTTGGGAGATGCTCTTGTTCAGGCTGTGAGTTATTATGATGGAAACACCTGACACTAAGCCTGTGTCTGACAAATAAACCCTCTAAACTCAAACAATTTGAACAAAAAGAAAATTAGATGGATACTATCAGGCATCATATTTGCTAAAAAGGCTGAGTTTAGACTGGAAATTCAAAATTGTGTGTTCACCTTCTCAATGGATTCAGCAGTGTTTTCCAAGGTGATGTGAGATCTTTGGCTTACATGTCGAAGTTGTGCTCTTTGACTGCCATATTGATTGCTGTCCTTGAGAAAAAACAAGATCTTGCTTTTATACCTTCAGATCCGATTTTGCATTTGTCATGGAAATTACACTCATTTAGGATGACATGCACGGAGCAAGGAGATGTGGTTTTAAACCTGCCTGCCTTCAGCTCTGCACACCAACCACCTGTGTGTTCCTCTGGGTTTTGGAGTTCAAACTGAGTGAGACAAAATTAAGCATCTGTTTAAGAACCTTATGACCTGTAGCTTTGATCCCTTCCTTTTAGAATCTGGCTGAGATGTGCTCACATGGGATGCAGGCAATGTTTCTGAGTGGGTTTTTTATTATAAGTTTGGAAAATTCAAGAGATTGTTGTAAACTTGCTCTTTGCAAAATGCCCAGACGTACCACACCCCAAAATCTCCTGACGTACTTCTTACTTCTCCGCTCCGCTGTCATTCTGGGTGGTGGCATCACAGTTTTTAAGGAAAAGTTGCTTTCAGATTATGCTTCTGTCTAAAAACAGATGACAGAGCTTTTAGAGTCCAGAAAATAAATTTGAACTTTAAATCCTTAGCAAACTTCTGCTGTAGCTGCACTAAAATAGTGCCACTGCCTTACCTTTCGTGTTGGGATATAGAACAGCAAAATTCTGCCAGATTTCCCCTGTGTTGTGGGCAGTGAGTGAAATGGCTGGATGAGTGATCTTTCTGCTGTCACAGACAGCAAGTCCCACAGTACTGTGGTGGTCCACAACACGTTCCTGTGGAAACACAAGACAGACCACAAACTTCTCAACAAAGAGAGTTAGAAATGCCAAGAATGCTACAGTTGGCAACACGATGTCAGTTGGAAAAAAGCACATCTTGCCACCAAAGCAGATGGCAGGGGAGACAATTGAGCATTATGTCACATAGCTGTGCATTAAAGCAACGTCTCAGGATGCTGAGGTTGAACAACTATCAGACTAATTAGGGACTTCAGAATTCATCTTCTAGTATGTCCAAGTGAAAACAGGTATGGGGAAGCTCATCTACTGTGAGTAGCGGGGGCTGGCAGGACCCAATGAAAAACTGCTCTGCTCCTTTTTATAAATCCAGAACTTTCTCTGGACCTGTCTTCTGAGAAGGTGGGCTAAACTGTCAGAGGTTTAAAAAGGATGTGAGTAAAATCCTCTACTGTAACTCTACAAAGCATGCAGCTACTTCAGTAAGAAACACTGCATCTCGTCTCCTCTAAGTAAGATCTTTCTTACTCTGTTTTTGTATTTGTACAATGCAGTGGCTTTAAATGGATTTACTTGTGATACTTTGGTGTAAATGAAGTGGGAGTTTGGATCCTGAAGCAGGAGTTAACATTTACGTGCAATGGCCTGATTCTCAGTCAGACATCATGTTGTGCTTCTCTGTGTAATGTATCTGTGAAGCAAATGTGAGTGTAATATACAGAGCCAGGGAGATGCAAACTAGATTTTTGCATCAGAAAGCCTCAAGGCTGAAGATGGCTTTTGCTCCTTTGGACCTGGGTGTAGAATAATTCATTCCTTCTCACATATGCACTGTTATAATGAGCAGGATTTAACTGGAGACAATTAGAGTCAGAAATTAGTGTATTTACATACTCAGAAACTTAGTGTGAAAAGAAAAATAGATCCACTTAGATCCTCATTCATTTCCAAGTGTCTTCCTGTTCATGACCTTTATTTTAGCAAGCACTTTTATAAAGCATATTTAGTCTTTACAGATGACTGAAATCTCTCTGATTTTATTAAAAAACCACCTTGCATTTCATTTGCAGAATAATTCATAAATTGTGAGGCATTACTGAGAAGCATTTGACACTGAAGATCTCTAAATATTTAAAATTCAAGTGCTGAAGAGTGTCTCATCACATTAGAAAGCAATCAACCATCCTGGGACAGGTTAATAAAAGCATCTTAAACTCATTATCAAAAGGCTCTCTTGACCCCCATTATCAGTCACAGGACTCCTAAATGATTCATTGATCACATTTTCTGTGTTCAACAAAAATATCGTGAGCCTAAAGGTTTCAATATATTCAACATGAGAGATTTTTCTTCGTGCCTCACAACTGCACTTGACAGATGACCTTTAGTCTTTCCTTCACATTAGTGAGATATTTAACAAAGATAACGCAGACACATTTTTCACAACTATTTGATGCACACGCTCACAGAATCCTCTGTTCAGTACCGTACACACGTAAACAGACAAAAGAGTCTTGCTTCTGTAAATGCCTTCATTATAAATAAGTGCCCTGCTTTCAGCTTTCCTCTTCCAGTAAGATCACAAGGTTTAAAAGCCTCCAAATGATTCCCTGGTTCTGTGAATGCACATAGTTAACTGACACTGTTTCACGTGGAGATTGGTGCATATGTGGGTATGCAAGAGGTCTCCAGGAGGGATGGGAGGTCTCTTTATACCCAACAACTTGCACGTGCATTTCCAAAGTATCAAGAGGTCCCGCGTCCTCATCATTTCAGTTTACACCTTTGCTGATGTGCAGCTGAAGGGACGGACCATGGCTTGGCTTTCCATCCTGAGATCACCTGGAGCTTCCTGGCTCAGGTACAGACAACAAGGGAGCAGTGACGTTGCAGTTGTCCGCAGATGAGTCCTTACCCAGGGTCCTGGGCAGATCTGCACACTCTGTGCAGAAATACTTGCTGTCAGCACCAGGGCTGGCAGCTGAAGGTGACTCAAGTGTGCCTACAAGAGCTGCAGTCACACCTCTGGATCATGGCAGTGTTCCCATTCTTGCTGCTTCTTTGACCCTGTCAAGTGTCTCCTGCTGAAACTGCAGATGAGAGGGATTATGGAGGGCACAAGGGTGCACAAAAGTCTTAAAAGAGTTATATCAACCCAGAGCTCCCCACTAGCCTGTCAGTGGTCCTCTGACAGTGGGGCTGAACCTCCTCACTCTGTTTTGCAGGTAAATCCTGAATTTATGCCACTAGAGTCAACAAGTTTGAGAAGTGTGGCCTTATCTGTCTGATGGTCATTCACTGGTGGGTTGAAGTGGTCAAGGGAAGGGGTCTTGCTGGGATGACCTGACACCCTGACCTGCACTCTGCAAGGGAGAATGAGGAGGGAGGGCAGAATTAGGTAGAGAGCATCACAGAACAGCTGGCAGAGCATGATGAGCTCAAGGTCACTTGGCTGTTGGCCCAAATGCACTGAGAAATACCAAAAGCCAGCAATCAGTCAGGCTGGCAGCCCAAGCCAAAAAGAAATAGCTGAGCCATGTCATTGTTCAACAAAGGTGTGCATCTTTCAAAGGCCACCATGGGCACAGAGTAGCACCATGACACTTCATGGCTCAGTTAATCACTGTAAATTGAACTTGGCGTCATTTCACTTGAATACCTGCCTGAAACAGACTCAAAAGGAGATTCTCAAGTGAATCAGGGTTTCTCTTTGGATGGAGACGTGGATGACTTAAGGCAGAGTGATTGATGCAAAATGCCTGATAAAGCAGCAAGCACAAGCTCTGGATGGAAGCTTTTCCCAGCACAGAGGCTTTTACAAGGTTCCATCATCTCTGAGACAGTTAAATCTTTCTTCCCCCCTCTATTAATAAACATAAATATGTGGAAAATTACCCTAATTTTCTTCCAAAGAGGATGTGCCTCCAGAATCACTTCCAGTACCAGAGACCTCAGAATTCTGCTGCCATATTTAGAGGCGATAAAAACAGTCCTTGAATTTCTGACCAAAATCCAAATATAGCCTATTTCCTTCTGCCAATTCAAAATGTACCTTTTTATTTCATTTGGGTTTGTTTAAATCAAACTTTATTCCAAACTTTTCATTCTATAAATACATCTTTCACTATAATTATTTAAATGAAGTGAGGAAAGTGCCAAATTTAGTGAACTGAATTAGTATTCCACTGAATGTGCCTACTATTGTCACTCTGCTGCTAGGACGTGTGCTCTGTTGCTGTGATGACTTCTCCCTGATTTCAGTGGATTTACACAAGAGCTGAACCCAGCTCCGAAGGATGGATTACCACAGGCAGCTGTATTTGACCAAGTTGAAGTGGACGTTGTTGCTGTTTCCCCGTGATTTACCAAAGTGTTTGCTGCAGGAGGAATACACCAATTGCTCCATGGGCAGGCATTGCCTCTGGGGCTGGAAGCTTGCAGTTCATGTTGGTGATGCCCTGAGTTGTCTGAGCCTGCTTGTCTGGGGTGCTGCATGCCAGGTCCTGGTTTCCCAAGCATTGAGCTGATCTCCAGCTTGGCTATGTGACAGCTTTTGTCTGTGATGGGCACCTCTCTGAGAACTGGGAACCATGGAGCTCAAGAGTCTCAGAGAAAGTGGAGAAGCAGAAGAGACTATGCAGGACACTACGATGGTACTCACCTCAGGTAGCCTGACATGTCTCCACCATAATGTCCACAAAGAGCTGGTTGTTTAGGCTCCTTTTGGAGCCAGTGGAGAGAAGCAAGGAATGCTGAGATATTCTGGATAACTTTTGTGATACAGGACAAAGCTTGCCCTGGAAGTGCTTGTTTTTCTTCAGTAAGCTTAGAAGTGTAATCCCAGTGAATTTGTTCAAACATGCAAATCAATATTCACAGCAGGTGGTTTGTTGGGTTTGGGTTTTTTTTTGGGGGGGTGGTAGTAACATTTGTTCAACTGTATGCCTTACACTTGGGCTATAAAAAGCGGCAAATTAAGGCTTAACATGAAGCTACATAACATTAAATGAAAAAGTGACAGCAGAAATGTTTCAGTATCCACCCACCACTTGCACAGGGAATGAGGAATAGTGTCATGCTGGTTCCAGAAAGGCTGTCATAGTGATCTCCTCTAACAAGCCACAAAGTCCACTCCTCCTTAGAGCCCTGACAGTTTGGCGAGTCAAAATGCTTGTTTTTAACTACAATTCTGAAGGAGGATGCAAGGTGGTGCCTGTCAGTCAGTCTGAAGGGAAAACACTGGTTCGTGGAACCCGCTGACTCTCAAGAAAGGCTTTAGGGATGGTGGGTTGAACACAAACTTTGCAGAAGTGAACTATCAAACACTATTATACATGCCTGCTCAAACAGTAGATTTCTTGTACATTCTAACTAAACCTACTTGTACCACCAAGCGGACAATAAGTCCTGCACTCCGTTCCCTTTCTGGAGAGCTACTTGTGTTTGGGATTTTTCATTCCTTACTATCACACAATCGGTTTCCATAGGATCAGTGTTTTTTGGATCAGTTCTTCTTCCCTAGCCCTAATAAGCGTGTGCTATTTCTCATAAGAGCCATGAAACAGAGGTGCCAATCCCTTCAATGTTTTACAGGCTAATCTTGTCTCATTAGTGTGTGGATATGGAGCTATCCATAGGTCTTTGGAAGTTATTCCATTCTTTGTGCATACCTCTTCCTGAAGTTGCAATTGCAAAAGCCATTCATCTTCATTGCCTGTACCAAAACTGGAGGACAGCATTACTGCGTGCCAATTACTGCCTCATACTGCTCTCTGCCTCTCAGGTGGGTTTCAAGTCAACCTTCTAGCTCTGTTCCAATTTAGAAATGGTCCCAGCAGTAGTTGTACGTGCTGCGTGACAATTGCAATCTGCCCTTGCTGCTCCTTGAGGACCAACTCAATGGACGCTGAAGGCAGCTGGAAGTAAGCAAAGCAACCCAAAACACACCATGCTGCTCTGCTTGTGTGACTGCCTGTGCAATCAAGTGGCTGGTAGAGAAGTTCTGCACTAAACTGAGGGCAAAATCAGAGCTCAGCTGAAGTTTTTCTAAAACAGAATGTTAGAACATAAGGCGTTCATAACAATTTGAGTCCTTTGTGTTTTGAGTTACCTACTTTGTAGGCCTGAGAGGCCACTGTGTCAGTGTGGGGCTTTAGAAAGAAAATATCTCTTGTCATAATATTCAAATAAAGCAGACTTTAAAAAAAATTATTATGATAAATTAGTGTTAGATAATTGTATGGGGTTTTTTTCAAAGTCATGAGAAAAATTAGCCCAGAATGTATTTCTAGGAAAACAATCAAAAAATGTTAAGTGAAATGCTCTGATACTGCATGAAACAAAGGGGAAGTAGCAGAGGGAGAATCCTCTGATGGTAATCCTCCAACTGACTTTTAGGTATCTCTGGCCTGATTAGCTCTGTACCGTGGTGTGAACCTACCCCTCGTGCTGTTTGCCCTCCTTCGATTAGTGCCGAAGAAGCTGAGCACTGCGACATCCTCCTGGCTCTGCTGTTTTCATTACTCCCAGCTGAACCTGTGAGTAGATGCAAGGAGAGGGGATAGTACAGCAGTTTGACAGCTCTAATTATGAATATTTAAGAGCTGCTTAAATGTGCTCTTTTATCACTTAATTTCCTATCAATGACAGCGTTGGAAGCACTTGTCTCATTTTTCAAATCAAAGCTTCCTCAGGCAAAATGCTGGGAGACGGAATAGCTTATGCATCCTATTAATCACAGAGGGTGGAAAAAGATCCATCAAGTGCTTCAGATAGTTTGAGTGTGCTTCATCCTCATAGAGCTTTCCCTTCCCATTTCTCATGGATGAGTGCGTTTGCCTCCTGTGAATGATCTTTGTGATTCTTCCTCATCCAGAAATGGTTTCAGATTTATCTTCCTCCAACAGTGCGTCAAACGATGCCTGAATATTTATTAAAAAAGTAAATTCTAGTTGGGTTTAGTCACTGAGAGGGGTAAAGGGTAGTCATACATTATTTTCTTAAAGGAGGATGGATCTCATTGTACTTCCAGTAGGTCAAGCTTCATCAAAGGGGCTTAGGTGGAAAAGAGTAACTGCTTCAACTCTGAAACAAACTTTTGATTTGAGCTGGAAAAAGTTTTGTTGCTTGATGTTTACTCTGTCATAAGACTGACTTTGGCTGTGACAGTAAAATGATCCAAATTAATTGTATTGGAATTTTGTTCTTTGCACATATGCTGCTGAGAGGTGTCCTCTCCTTACCAGAAAGCATTAACCAGGCTCTCCCCAAAAGTGACACTTAAATTCCACAGGTTGTGCAGAATTCTGCTGGGGCCAAGGCAGGGGAATGTCTGCAAATGGCCACAGCTGGACAGAGGTGTACCTGGGCTCAGAGCTGCCTACTTCCACCACTCCCACGGCAAAGAGTAAGACCTGCATCCAGTCACCTGAGAGTGAACCTCTTACCAAAGACACCCACAGCTGAAAACTTTGAGTTTTTGTTTTCATAAAGTGTTGGTTTATATCCTATATTTAGCTTGCAGCTTCATGGGTTTAAATTTAGAAGTATTTTGGTCCAGCTACCACACTAGAGGAAGCTACATAAAAATAAGATCACAAATGTTTGAAATAGAATTCTGCTATTAACTCTTTCTAATGCTCATTCCTTTGATTACACTTCTGGTTTTCCAGAAAAATCATATTTTGACCTCTGAGTGATTATTCTAATTTGCTTCTGATGCACAGTCAGAGCACAAGAATTTGTTTCTCACTGTTTAATGGGGAATCTGTGTATGAGCCTGTACCCACATTGCCATGTGCAGTGCTGTTAACAGAGACAGATTTAACTATGTAAAGCTGTTGTTGCTGTTGAGGAAAGGAAGGGCAGCTCACAAAGAAATGCAGCATGCCGTTTGTTGGAAGGACATACTATGTCCTGAAGCAGCTACCAGATCTGTGGTTCCCCACTGAGGGACAGGTGAGCTGTGCAAAGAGGAAAGGCTGCAGCCAAACCCTAGGTTTGGTCTTAAAAGAGAAGACACAGTCCCAGCTGTGCTTTGTGAAGTGGCAGAAATTAATGGAGACCCTGCACATTTGGCTGTAAGGGAGGCTGAGTCTGCTTGCATTTTTCACTCAAAATTGTTAGTTTTTGTTAATTGAAATGATTAGCACCCAAGGCGCATTAGCTGTGCTGCTCAGCCCGGTGTGAATGAGCTCACAGAATCACGTCCCTTATACAAAGTTTAAAGTGGGTCAAAAATAAATTGAATCAGTGACCTTTTCCAGTAGTTTTCCCTGGGGCAGAGCAGAACGAGTGTCATGTGCCCGAGTAATCTATTTCCTTTATACAAGGTTCTTTTTTCTGCATGGGGCTTCAGCAGCCTCCAAACTTTGGTGCCTGATTCTGCAGGTCCCAGCTTGTGAGGCAGCCTTGGAGTGCCTGGATAACTGTTTTGACACGAGGTAACCGGTGCCTCACCAGCCTCACAGAGTGACATGAGCACAGGCTCACCGAACACTGAGGTGGGATGGGACTCCTGGAGATCATCTCGTCAAACTCCTTGCTCAGTCAGGTGACCTAGGGCTCATAGGTCAGAACTATGGTTGCTTTTGAAAATCTCCAAGGATGGAGATTCCACAGTCTCCCTGGGCAAGCTGTGCCAATGTTCAGTCACCCTCACAGAGAAAAAGTATCTCCTGGTGTTCAGAGGAACCTTCTATGTTTCAGTTCATACCTCTGGTCCTGGGACTGGGCACCACTGAAAAGAGCCTGGATCCATTCTCATTCCTCTTTCCACCTTTACAGCACCCTGTGCCAAAAGCCTCTGTTGCTGCATTAATCACCTTAATGAACTTCCAGGCCTGATTAGTGGGGCTGTGTGATGCAGGGAGCAGGAAGAAATATTTCAATAGGCTTTTGATTACTTGATGAATTATGTAATTTTTACTAATTTTTCACTGGAATCCATAGTTATGTGGGGGATAAGAACAAGAATAAAAAACTTCAACATCACAACTCTGTGCCAGTTAACGGCTGTGGTTTATATTGGGCAGCCATTTGATGAAATAAATAATAGCTGGTGCACAAAGCAAAGTGCTGATTTCTCATCTTTCAGATGAGTGCTCTACACATCTGATTAGATGTTCTCATGTATCCTTTCTTCTCCCTGCCTTTGGAGAGGGTTCTGGAGAAGTGGTATGTGGGGCTGTGAGCAGGTCACCCAGTCCTGGTCTCTTAACTGCTGGGGGGTTGTTGCTTTGACTAAGTTACTGGATTAAAAAGAGGAAATTGCCCCTCCTTGATGGTTTAATGTGTTTCTTGATGTATTAGGACACACAAAGTTTTGTTTCTGCGGTGATACAACTGCTTCAGACAAAACACGGAGCTTTTGGTTTGTAGATGCGGAATGGATACAGACAGGTTGTTAGATAGCTGGCTCATCTGATTGATCATCTAGGTTCCTCTGCACAGAGATAAGGTGCCTCTAGAGAGGAATTTGTCCCACTTACCTAAAATGAGTAGTTTCTTTCTCAGGCAGTTAGCTGAGGCAGGACACCCAGAGTGGGATTTAGCTGCAGGTTACAATAATGTGTCTACAAGTAGGACTCTTTGCTGTGGGGACTGGTGTCTGTACTCTCACTTTTATTGCTCCCTGACACTCAAGAGAGTGATTTAGACACTCCAAAATACAAAGAACTTCTGGCTGGGCAGCTCGCTGTTTCCACTGACCATGCTGAGCAGAGCTTCACAACAATTAAGGAGAGAAGAGACATCTGTCTCCCATGGCAACATCTGTCAGAGCTAAATTAAGTGTCTTAAACTGGAAAGGATTTTCACTTTTACCATATAGACAGTCTGGCCTCAGTTGAGCTTCTCCACACAGGCATTCAGAGATAGCTCTGCCCACGACAAGGCTGTAGCCGTGGGAAAGCCATGCCTTGCTGGAACAGAGGCAGAGTCTAAGGACCTCATATGGCCCCAGCTGCTCACATTCAGGCAGCTGTATTCTGCCCTTTAAATCATAGAATCACAGAATTGTTCAGGTGGGAAAAGACCTTTAAGATTGTCAAGTCTAACCATTAACCCAACTGTACCAAGCCCACCTCTAAACCATGTCCCTAAGCTCCATCTCTCTATCTGCACCATCAATCGGTTGAGGTGAAGATCTCACGAAGGGTCTGATGTTCTTTTGCCTTGAACCTGGATGCTTTGCTATGCAAACTGAATGTAAAGTGCCATTGCACACCCTACTGAGGGTCAATGGCAGGATGACCATGTGGAGCCAAGCAGTGAGGAGCTGACCAGGTGCCCAATACCATGGCTTGGAGAAGGACAGTAAAGATCAGAGAAAATTCATAGAATCTGCTTTCTCAGATGATGAACTTGCTTCAGATATGTTTTGTTGTTACTAACATAACTGACAGTATGTTATGGGGCATTTGGTTCTTTTATGCCCTCTCTATGTGTGTAAAGCAGTGTGTGACATCTGACTTCTGCTGCATGGTGATCTTTGGTTTTAAGTGCAAAAAGAGCACGGAGCCCACCACCATCCTGCAGAACTTCCTATTTGTTTTCATACCATCAGGGAGGTTTTGCAACAATTCTCCATGTGAAGATGTCCCTAAAATAGCTGCACGGATCCTGCATCTTACCCACAGCTGTATCAGGGGATGTGTAGGAGGTGTCAACAAAGCCATTAGGTAAATTTAAATATCTAATTAGTGTGGTGGGAACTTTCTTAATTACTTGCAAGAATGTAACTATTTCAAAATGTGTCTAGGATGCAGCTTTCTTGATTCATTTTTCTTATGGTCTTATATTATAGACGAGATACTGTTCTTGAGGGAATTGTCAGGACACCCCCTAAAGGCTCTTGCTCTCCCATGAATGGGTCATTTTCTTAGCCTTGTGTGTGGAACAAAATGTTGCTTTTACTCTTTACTAAAGCATTTTCTCTACCCCAGGAGCCTGCTGTGATCCTTCTGCTTCTTGAAAAGACAACCAAGGATTCTTCACTATAATTCAAGAAGTAAGACAAGTGTTCTTACTAAACGCAGTGCAGTATCTTTTGAATTTCCTTGACTCTAACTGCAACAAGACTGATCTTCAGCAGTGGTTTGTGTTAGTTAATGTTGGGGAACTGTGGAAGAGATCATTGCTGATTAATTCTTTTTTCATAGCTGTTAGTTTAACTAGGACTTTTCCAAGCTGAGTTCTCTCCAGGTTAGGTGTGGGACTTTGTTTAGACTTGACTGGCTCCACTTTTTCAGTAAGGTCTTGTGCCAGTTTATAAGAAGGGATTTGTGAGTCAGCAGTAGATGAATTGAGTGAAGTGTTAGCGTCAAGGGAAAAAAGGGAAGCCTCAATTTTTGGGATGATGGCCAAAATGTCTGGAGAGATCTGAGATTGCAACCTACAATTTCAGGTAGATGAGAATTTTCCATTTGCTAAGTGGTGCTGTCCCTTTGTCAGTGTAGGCTGCATTTTAAACCCGCTCATTTTCGTGGTGTGCCTGGCACTGTCATGTGGCAGTGGTGTTCAGTCATGCTCTCTAGGTTTAATTTGAATTGAATTTTTTCTAACTAGCCTTAAGTATAGTTTTACGTGTTTGCTCTTCCCATTACCTAGGTTGAACTCATTTGTTTCCACATCTCTAGAGCAGAGGGAATCAGATCCATGCCACATCTCTTCAACAGAACAGCAATCTATATCCAGTTCTCTATTACACTTCACATGTAATTACTTTGTCTGGGGTGGGAGGGTGGGAAAGAACAGTAGTACTTACTGATGCATCTCCAAAATGAGTTTTTCTAGCCTTTCCATTTCTTGATTTCCAGTTTTCTGCAGTCTGAGCACAACCTTGGAGGCACTATTGAGTATGTGGCCATTCATTGCTCTGATGACAACTTTGTCTCCTGGTTCCTTCTATGTATTCTCTGCATGTGAAGAAATCCTCCTTCTTTTCCTGTACTAACAGACCTTTCTACTAAAGAAGTTTGCACGGCAACAGGACAAGGCACAAGTTATTTCAGGGGAAATTCTCTCTGGGTATAAGAAAAAAGTTTTACTGTGAGAACAGTTAAATGTTGGAAGAGGCATTTGCAGCCTTGGTTTGGCAGAGCCCTTGATAACCTGACTTGAAGCCCTACCATTGGACCAGGTCTCCAGAGGTTCCTTTGCTCATGTTGAGACCACTATCTAAAAATAGAAATCCCATTAATAAAGATAAATAAGTGGCATGTTTAACACAATCAAATTAACCATTCGAGTCTGAAGCAAAGATCCCTGTAACAATGTTAATTCATTAGACAACAGGCAGTCTCACCATGGGGGCATTATAGCAGAGTGCCACTCATTAATAATCCTTTCCTGTCACTTCCAGATTAAATAATTTCTAGAGACCCTGTGCATTTCCTCTGCCCATTAACCAAGTGGCTATTACATGCTGCTGCAGGAGGTAAAAGTCCTGGGTGTTATCAACCCCAAAGTGATTCCTCATTTACCTGAATTTCTTCCCATTCTCCCTTTCCAGATCTCCAGTGCTTTGCTGGTACCAGCCTTGATCACACAGAGAATTACCTTTGAAATGACAATTGCATTTTAAAACAGAAAATATTTCAGAATTAGTTTTCTTGGAATCTAATTGCCAGATTCCAAGGTACAAACCTAAGCAGCTGTTACTTAAGCCAGCTGTCCATGCTCAGCTCATGGCTACGGTCACCAGGACAGTGTCAGAACAGAGCAGCAAGTGAGATCTTAGCAGAGACTGAAGGCAACTTTTTATTTGAAATTTCAAATGTGTTTGTAACAACCCTAAAATTACACCTAATCATGGGACTGAAAGCAGTTTGAAGTTCTAGACTGAAGTTAGTGGAGAAACTTCTGTGGGTTTAACCTATGACCTGGTCACTGAATCAATGTTTGGATGCTGCCGGCTGCTGTTCTGCTGTTGTCCTCCCAGTTATTTGTTCCATTCACACTTTCACCTGCAGTTGTCTTCAGTTGCTCTTCCTGTAGCTTTCTTATTCCAGTTTGAAACTCACTGTCTGTAGATTTAAATAACTTCATACCACTTACTAAAAAAAATCCTGGGTTTATATGCAAACAGGTTTCTTACACCTTCACTGACTCCACCAATGGTGTTGGAGGCCGTTGACCACTCATGGCCTTGAGTTGTGCCAGGGGAGGTTTAGGTTAGATATCAGGAAAACTTTCTTTGCTGAAAGAGTGATCAGCTATTGGAAGGCTACCCAGGGAGGTGTCTGAGTCACCGTCCCTGGAGATGTTAAAAAAACATGTAGATGTGGAACTAGAAAATATGGTTTCGTTAATGTGGTGACATTGGGTTGACAGTTGGACTTGATCTTAGACATCTTGTCCAATCTTAATGATTCTATGATTCTATGATTTTCCCTGCTCTGGGCCTTGTCTTCAGGAAATTCCCATTCCTTTACACTACAGAGTGGCTCTGCTTTAGCAAATACTGTGGCCCTACGAGAGTAGACCTTTGGAGCGAAATGACATGTGCTCAGGACCCAGTGTCCACCCTGTAAGTATTTCAGGGAGTTTTGCTTGGACAACCTTTCACAGGCAGGACTCTATGTTAGATCTGTGTCTCCTCTTAATGATGCCAGTTTGCAGGAGTGTGATGTGTGCACTGGCATCTTTCTTATGAGCTACATCAGAGTGATGCAGGAGTGGAGACCATGTACCTGAGCCTCCTGGCCCACTTCTGTCGTTAGGAGGGAACTGAATACCTGCAGCACCCTATTATTAGGCACCTCTGGCTTTCCTCTTCTCCTGCCAACCCTGCTTAGTTTGGCAGAGACTCTGAACTACCACTGTCAGACTCATGAGGCCACTTGTGACAGAAAGGAGATGGGGAAAGATCATCCCTGTCACCTCTTTATCAACATCGATGACACATTGGAGGAAACTGCCTCCTGTCTCCAGCGAGGTAGCAAGAGAGCCATGAATTATGGATTAGTTCAATTAGCTGACATGGCTGAAGAGTGGTGAGGGCTGTAAAATAATTACTTATTGATTTGCCTTTTCTTCCTTGAATCACTTCACGATTTTGGTGCGAGACAGCAAAAGCACAAGCGCTGGGCAGCCGCTTGCTACCCTTCTGGTTCCAGTGAAGCTGGCATTATAAATAATGAGGCTTCAGCTCTGGACTGCTCCAAATATTGGTGCTGGCACAACAGATGCAATAACTTTATTTGCTACAGCACAGCTGCTGTTACCCCATTAGTCGCTACAGCTGTGTTAAGCAACAATCGATAACTCTCCGTCTGCTTATGGCCTTTGGAAATCTCTGAGGGCTACTTACGACACACATTTCTTTTTCACGCATGCCATTAAATCTTAATCAAAACATCCCAGACTTTTGAAAGGTGGCTACTTTGTGTGTGATTTTTGTGCATATTAAAAGGGCATTAATTTGTGTGCATAATAATAAATACTGATCTACACAACTTCAGAGCAAAATATGACATTATGACAAAGCAGAAGGCAGCGCTACTAGCCCAGTTAGCAGTGTTGGTTCTGGTTTGTATCAGTGCCTGTATCATGAGGTCATCAGATAGAAGATAATCCTAGGGTGATGGGATTGCT
This sequence comes from Rhinopomastus cyanomelas, assembly GCA_013400115.1. Classification (NCBI taxonomy): domain Eukaryota; kingdom Metazoa; phylum Chordata; class Aves; order Bucerotiformes; family Rhinopomastidae; genus Rhinopomastus; species Rhinopomastus cyanomelas. Next base: position 105,365 of record VXBP01010243.1, read on the forward strand.
TGTGGTGGTGTAGACAGGATGACCTGACTATTGGTTGACCTGACTATTGGCTGTGGATATTATTCACCTGGACTTTCAAAAAGCCTCTGACATTGTTCCCCATGGGATCCTCCTTGATAAGCTGGCTGCTCATGTCTTGGACAAGCATACAATCTGCTGGATAAAACACTGGTTGAATGGACAGCCCCAAAGAGTGGTGGTTAATATAGTTAAATGAAGCTGACAGCCTGTCACAAGTGATGTGCCTCAGGGCTCAGTGTTGGGGACCATCTCTGTTTAACATCTTTATTGATGATCTCGATAAGGACACAGAGTGCATCATTAGTAAGTTTGCAGATGACACCAAGTTAGGTGGGAGTGTTCTTCTGCCAGAGGGTAGGAAGGCTCTTCAGAGAGACTTTGATGGATTGGAGCAATGGGCCAATGTTAATGGCAGGACCTTCAACAAGGCCAAGCCCCAGGTCCTGCACTTGGGCCACACCAACCCTGTGGAACGCTACAGGCTTGGGGAGGTGTGGCTGGAGAGCCCTGTGGCAGAGAGGGCCCTGGGGGTTCTAATAGGCAGGAAGATGAATATGAGCCAGCAATGGGCCCAGGTGGCCAAGAAGGCCAATGGCATTGTGGCTTGTATTAGAAATAGTGTGGTCAGCAGGAGTAGGGAGGTTATGATCACCCTGTATTCAGCACTGAGAAGGCCACATCTTGAGTATTGTGTCCAGTTTTGGGCACCTCAATACAAGAGAGATGTGGAGGTGCTGAAGCAGGTGCAGAGGAGGGCAACTAAGCTGGTGAAGGGCCTAGAGAATAAATCATATGAGGCGAGATTGAAAGAGCTGGAGCTCTTTAGTTTGAGGAAGAGGCAGCTGAGAGGAGACCTCATCACTACAACTACCTGAAAGGATGTTGTGGAGAGGTTGGTGCTGGTCTCTTCTCACAAGCAATTGGTGATAGAACAAGAGGGAATGGGTTCAAGTTACAACAGGGTAGATTTGGCCTGGATATTAGGAAAAAATTTTTCATGGAAAGGGTGGTCAAGGACTAGAATAGGCTTCCCAGGGAGGTGGTTGAGTTGCTATCCCTGGATGTGTTTAAAGATTGTTTGGATGAGATATTGAGGGATATAGTTTAGGGGTGAACTTGTAACGTAGGTAGATGGTTGGACTAAATGATCCCAGGGATCTTTTCCGACCAGAGTGATTCTCAAATGCTCTGTTGCTGAGTTAGCACCATTGTCTATGTGAGCTCTTCACAGGACCCTTGATTTAACTGTTTTGAAATTTGAAGCAAATTGCAAAACAAATACAGACCGAATTATGAGCTATTGTAAGTGAATTGAGAACTTTAGTAACATCAGTGGAAAGAGACAGATCAAATAGTCTTCTAATCCCAGTGGAAACGTCTATCCCGAAGTACTGGCATGACTAAGAATTCATATGGTGTCTCAGGACTTCTTGCATTTTGAAGTACAGAAGTTCCTGAATTTTTTGATGGTTGTCAAACAGCAGGTTGGAACATGACAGATCTACTGTCATTAGTCATCTTAGCCTGTGGTCAGGGAAATGTCAGGTCTGCTCAAACCCATTGCTAAGCACAGGAGAATATGAAGACTTTTCTGTGGTAGGACTAGCCTGCAGCGGACAAAAGCAGCCATGACAAGCATTGCCATTTAAACCTTGAATTGCAGGTTTGAAGAGAGGTGCAAGATTTTCTTTAGCTAGTGTCTGCCATCCATTTGACTTATGCATTTGCTGGTTACTCAGACTCCTAGATTCAGGTAGCACAGGACAATTTGTTTTTCTGTAGCAGGCAGAGAAGTGCCCTGATCAGATTCAACAATATGAGTAAAAGCCAGTGACGTGGATTCTCCCTGCTGGTTTTACAGCACCAACAGCATCGTATTTTCTTGGTGCTTTTGTTGTTGAGGTACCTCCCAGTACCCAGCACTGGCACACATTAACCACTGCCAACAACAGGAAAATCCAGCTTAGGATTCACTGTGGTGGATTGATCCTCACTCAGCTGCTTTCTCACTCCCTCCCCTAGACCCAGTACAATATCCTACCAGTGCTGGCTTGTGAAATACTTGGACTGAGATCCTGGTTCACCTCCAGCTCTTGTACTCTTCTGTTGCAGGGCCAAATCACAGTTTGATCAGCATCACAGAGTCACACAATCACAGAATACCAGGTTGGAAGAGACCTCAAGGATTGTCTGGTCCACCTTTCTTGGCAAAAGTGGAAGCTGCCGCTGAGGTTTCTAGAAATCGTATTTGGTCTGGTCTTGTCTGGTGACCGTAGCAGCTGTGGTCCTGCTGATGGTGAACGGCCCTGTGAAACCACTCCAGTACATTTCTGTTTGCTTAAGCTTTCTGCACTGGTATTTCCTTGCGCGTTTGCCTGTGCAACATTAATGTTCTCAACAGTTTGTCTTTGCCACGGTGTGGGTGACCTGTAAGTGTTTGCAAGAGGTTTTGGGACTGCTTGTTTCTCTCTCTCTTTTCAATAAAACATATTTTCAGGAAGCAGAATTGACGAGCATCGTGTTGAGCAGGGTCAGAATGAGAAATGTCAAGTTCTTATTAAAAAGCGTCGATAGTCTGGGCATCCAGCTCAGCCACTGAGGCCTCCTAATATTTTCTCGCAATCTGAGCAGCGAGCTTCCTCAACAAGTAAACGTTAGCAGGAAATTAGGGGAAAGTTTCCAGCATTTGAGGGTTCTTATGTTCAAGTGTTATTTTGAAAATATTTCTGGTTAAGTACTAACACATTTTCAAGTGTCATTTAACAGGTATGATGGCATCTCATGTGGGAGGTGAGCGCACACCGACGATGGTACTTGTCCCTCAGTGTGACACATATGTTCATTTTGTGTGCTGGAGCAGTGTGGTTTTATGGGCGCCTTGTCAATACTTACTCTGGCATCCTTCACAGAGTACTCCTGTGAGGATTGTAAATTTAATTACTGTCACAGTGCTTAGAGGCATTTTTGCACATCAAATCAAAATGCACAAATAAATAAATAAATAAAGCAAAACGTAGCTCTTCAGTAAAGACAGATTTTATCAGCAGGTTATGTTGGTAGCTGCCTGCCAGCCGCCCCAGTACCTTCTGTGGGTCTGAGGGCAGGAGTAGAGCCTAGGCATGCCAGCAGCCGCATCACCTTGTGAAGGCTCTGCAACCAGGGCAGTTTTTGCCGAATTGCAGGAACAAGGTAAACATCAATGCTAGTAAATACATTTGGTCTGGAAGGGGAACTCTGACTGACTGAGGGTAAAGGTCAGGAGCAGCCTTCAGTGAGATCATCCATCCAGGTGGCTGCTTGACAGACCTCCATGTGCTCCTGGCAGTGGTTATGTGGCTTTTGGAGGAGAGCTTCTCCCATGGTCCTTGCTTTGTTTGTCCTCCAGGACAGGCTGTAATTCATTGTGCCACTACCTTTTCCCTCAGTTATACTGGAAGTCCATTGTGTGTTGACATCAGGACCTTTTTGTTCTTGGCAATTTTTCCTTGTGCAGTTTAGCAGCTGGTAGTGACGAGGTGGTGAAATTGAGAGCAAATATGTGAATGTTAACCTTCTATTCTGACTGCAAGGTTTATCCTCTTAACACTGGCTTGTAGGGAACATCATGGAGGTAGTTAAATTTATCCATCGACCAGTGAGTCTATGCAAACTGGGGCGCTTTATTTTAACAGCGGCGCAGAAATCCTGCTCGTCTTTAATTAATAAGTCACTTGCATTCAAACATTCATCAGAAGCCCTCAAGGAAAATGTGAATAAATCCGTTATCTTTTCTGCATTTTCAACGCATAAACATTTGATCATATAAACTCTTCCTGCAATTAGCATTTAATACATATAAAGCCAGCATCAATTATTTTTTAAATATAAAATTGCTTCTATCTTTTGACGATAAAACCGTTTGTTTTCCCTTTTCATCATACACTACTCTGAGATTTTTGTTACCTTTTTTCAGGCTATCTTTCAGGTTTGCATTTCTACTACATATTCAGGAGGACCAGAACAGGCAAGGCATAAAACATAACATTTTACTTACATTTGCTTACATAAAAAGGGAAATGATAAATATGTATCAGTATATTTCAGTATCTCGCCAAACGCCAATGTAGAAAGTAGTGAAACGCTTGTAAAATAATTTTGATGCTGCTGATCCAAATCTCCTTCGCATTAATTTCTTGTTGCTTTCCTTCTCCTTGCTTTCCCTCCACCATTTAGTCTCTTTCGCCATGATGGTCACCCAATACAGTTTGCCAGAGTGAGATCTCCCAAGATCTGGGCATTTTAAGACTCAGTATCCTGAAGCTGATGGGCAACGTGGGCAAAGACCTCTCAGCAGCTGTCTCAGAACTGGCTTTGTCTGCAAACTCCACTTTCTGCTATTTCCTTTGCAAGCTTTGAAACACTGGTGTTTGGAGTGGTTTTAATTCAATGTTCTAATACCACTACACACATGGACAGAAAGTAGTCGCTGTGAGCAGCCTGGCCTTTCTGTTCAATGAGGCAGCATTTTTGAAAAGTTTGTTGTTTTCCATGTATACTATGAAAAAATTGGTGGGGCCTTTCCTCTTCATTGTCTTTACACTGAGCAGGAAGCAGACAAACAATCTGAACAAGCTACAGGTTTATTTTTTATAAGGAGCTGCATGTTAGGAATTTGTAAATAAAATAGTGTTGATCCAGTGTCAGGAAGGGTTCCTGAATGTCGTGATAATGTGGAAGAAAAGTGAAATTGAGCCTGAATAAGGAGTCAGCTGGGAAGGGAGTCCAGGAGGACTTGTTAACTTCAGGGCACACAGCCACCATCTTGATTTAATTCAGATTTTCTGCAGATATAAGTGAGAAGAAAGTCTCACCGGTATGTTAAAAGGCAGATAAGTGTTGAATGTGCTCAAAGAATCTGGGAAACATTGTGTTTCCCAGAAAACCAGTACGGACTGCAGCAGATGGGTCAGTTCTTCACGCCTCCAGCCCTAGACGGTAAGAAGAAAATCCTGAGATCACTGGAAGATGTTACAGATGCAGTTAAAGCAAAGGTCACTGATTTGATTGGGTACTGAGCCCCTTCTCTTCCAGAAGCGGGTATTGCCAAGGTCAGCTTGAGCCTTTCAGGCACAAGTACTGGAAAGGTCAGAGAAAGCAGCAGCTTCTCTTCTTGAGACGACCCAAGACACAAAAACATTTCTATTAAGACTCGTTCTGCAAAGTTATGCCTAGCCTCTGAGCAGACTGTTTTCAGATGTAAACAGGAACGTTTTCTTACAGAAAAATTATCTTTCAGGCATTATAAGATATGTTGAGCCAGTCTGTGAGACAAGGGCTGTCTGATGATAAACCAGTGCTATAAACCATTTTAAATTGAGAACATAATAGCATTACTTATGGTTACATTTATTTTTCCACCAGTAAATGAGCAAGGAACTTCTTAGATATACTTTTGATTCTTAAACTCAGATGGAGCCACACAAATTACCAGTTCGGTATATAAACAATTTGATGTAGTTGGAAGACACTTTTTATTTTACTTTCGCTACAAAATAAATATTTGTTGGCACAATTCATGAAGTATGGAGTACTTCATATGTCAGTGGTTACTCTGGTAACTTACAATCAGAGTCCCAGAAGTGCCATTTTGTAATGTTAGAACTAGTGAGTGATGTTAAAATGGCAAACTGGAAATGTGCCCCTGATTTGGGATATAAAAAATTTGTGGAAGTGTGATACAGAGGTAGAAAAATCAGTTCAAGAGAAGAGCATCTGGAAATGTGTAGTACTCACTTTTCATGTATGGATGAAATTCTGTACACAGCATACAAAACTGAGTGCTGTGAGCTGGTTGCTGCTAACAAAGCACCTATGCTAAGTTCATGCAGTATTCCAGGTTGCATTTAAATTGTGAGGCACATAATTTATAGCCTGCCCGGTAGGTTGTGAACAGATCGGGCTCCATTTGCTCAGTAGAGTAGAGTCTATTGCAAATCCAAAAATAGTTTCAGGCATAGGGTGAAAGGTTCCAGCTAACTCTCAGGTTTGTTGAGACACAGAATCCGGCTTTAATCTGTTTGCTTTGGGCTCAAACACACCATTTCTGGCAGTATGGACCATAGAAGTTCTATGGTTTGATAATGATCAGGATATGCCAAGGCCAGCCAAGGCTGGTTGTAACTTTTAACTGGAAGAAGAGCAAAACAAGCTCATCTGTGCCTGCAGAAATCCACACAGGCCTATTCAGCTGTTTGATGATCTGCCTCTTGTCTCAGTGGAGTTGATTTCATTAAAGACGAACAGCCTCTTTGTCACTTCATTAGTTTTCCTTCAGACTCACACACTCAGTGAATGAACAAAGCCCAGGGGTGCTATCAGAGCCCACCCGAAGGCAATTGTTCTTGTACAAGATTAATTCTGCTAAGGTGGATGAGAACCTTAGCAAAGTGTAAGTCTTGAGCCATCCCAGAAGAATTACAGTGACAAGATTGTCCTAGTGTAATTTCTGTTGCGCTGATGGTTGGAGAGCTTGTTCTGAATCTGGAATCGGCGTAGGCCGCACTTGGACCAGGTACTTTGAGTAAGGCCAACATGCATCCTGGTAATTTACGTCACTTAATGGATGTCCCACAATTTGCTGACCTCTTCAGTTTGCCCAAATTTTTGGTACCTTGTGCCATCACTTGAAGCTGTGCAGAAGGATTGGGTTAAGAGAAATTGCATTTTATTTACTTGGCACTCAGGGGGCACAGATTCTGAAGGAACTTTGAGACACCTGAACCCTACTGAATTTCTTCAGAGTCTGGACATCTGCCTCCTAAAGGGCTCTTCTAAATACAATTTCCCCAATGTCCCAGTGAGATGTAAGAATGAAGGGAGTGGGGCCCAGAATTGTCCAAGAGCTGCGGTAATAACTTAAGTGACTTTAAGTGAGGTAAACACTAAATATAAATCTCCAGTTTGACACAGAATCCACTGACAGCACCATAATCTCAGATCCTTTCATCGTGTATGATTATAAGCACTTGTTGGCATGAGGCACGTATCTGTCACATTTATAGTTAGAAGCAGTGGAGGCAGCTGACATCTGACAGGGGAGGCAAACCTGACAGGCACCCCCAGCTTGGCTTGCTGTTCCTCTCCCTTTCTTTCCTGTCTTTCAGTGTCTACTATGACATCTCCTCTCTACGGCACTGCTCTGCCTGTCCCAGTCTCACTGCCACTGGAGGGAAACTTACCTTTATGGGACGGCTTCACCACTCTCTTGCTGTCCTGATGGCAGCCATCAGGGCATGAGTCTTTGGAAGGAACAAGTGATTCTCTGAGAGTAGAAGCTTATTTCAGAGAGGGCATGTGCATGTTCTATTTCCTCATGGTCAGGGATTTCTCTGACTGAGCACCCTTTAAAAAGTCAGTGTTGACAGATCCTTCCTGAATATGGTCTTGGTAATATGAATTCTTTTCTTTTTTGTTCCTCGAAGGGTATAATGTCTGTCTGCCTTTCTCCCGGCAAAGCTCACCTCTGTCCTCACACTTATTCACTGCTGAAGTCATCACCTTAGTGGAGGTCATCATCCATCCACACCCACTCTGTGGTGGTTCACTCAACATCAGCAAACAGGGAAAAGAATCAGCTCAGAAACTGGTGGTATGAGAACAATGCTATTATAAAAGTTCCTGACTTTGTTCAACATACGTATAAAATATCTTCAAAACACCCAAGAGAGTACTGTGAATACAGTCAGCAGTGGAAGAATTTGCCTTGTTTCTAGGATGTCCCTTTATTTTTGACAAAACTTGCTATGAGAAGGACTAGGAATTTCTAGCAGTTCACTGTATGTGATCATCATCACTGTGTGATGCTGTCTAAAGCTGAGACTTGTTAATACAATTTTTCTTTGGTACCTAACAGACTTTCATGCTGTACCCATTGCTGAAACAACAAAATGCAGTGTCCCTTTGTTTTCTTATACCATGTAAATCTAAAATAACACCACCATTGAAATCTGTGGCAGAATTTGGCCCATAATATTTCAGAAGTTTTCAAGTCAACCAGGAATGGAAAACAAGTCCACTGTCTCCAACTTCAGTGGAGGAACTTTATCTATCAGGCAGCAGCTGAATTCTACCTGCAGTTGATTGATGTTAGCTTAATAATGATGATCGATTAGATCATCAGTGTCATCCTTAGAAAGAATGTACTTTAGCTAATGACATCAGTTGACTAATAGATTCCTGTTTAAATGTCAAGGGGCCAGAGACAGAAAGACGCTCTTCTAAGTACTTACATTATACCTATTGAAAAAAGTCACATCAAGTCTACCTTACAAAGAACTTGTGTGCCCTAGTTAGGAGCCTTCTATTTCCTCTACTACAGTCAGGCAGATTCTGCTTTAAGTTACAACACAGCAAAGCTGAGAGTTACTGCATTTGTGTTCAAAGTTTAGATCAGTCTTTGCAAAATCCATCAGATACAAATCACTAGGCTGTTCCTTGAACAATCCTTTTCTTTCTCTCAGTACAGAGGACACATCTCCAGCCCTGAAACCAGAAGTGTGGAAGATGGGTCCTTAGAAAAAACTCAAACTATTTAGGGCTGAATTTTTGCTTTGGAGCAACTCAGTTTCCCTTCTTCTAATTATAAACACTCCCGATGATCGTCTGGAGAATATGTTCTACCATTATTGCTGTAAACAAACTGCATTTCATCTTCCCCTCAAGGAGAAGATTCTGAATAAATTCTACATTCATATTATGCACAAGTTAATGACTCCATTCAGCTATACTGTGCTGTGAAATTTACAAACATAACATCCACCTGAATTTTACATCATCATTCAAGGAAATACTTGCTTCTTGCAGACTTGGAGTAGGTATGTGTGGATGAGGATGCTATTCTATTAGTCCATTCTTTGTGGAGAGGCACAATTTATGGTGTGGTGTGACTAAGGCACTCAGGGAACAGGAGGAGGTGGTTGGACGAGGGGCACACTGTTCTGGGTGCACCACAGAGGATAATTTTGTACTTTGAACTTAAGTCAATACGGACAGAACTGGGAGCAGGGCAATTCACTTTATTTTAACAGCATATCTAGAAGCTTTCTTATACTGACGTTTAACTACTGGACAGATTTATTGTAGTCCTTTTCAGAAAATCACTGCCAATGTAAAAATAAGAAGCAAAGTTGATAAGTGAAGCAGTACAAATACATCCATACATGTTTCTAGGCGCAGGCGTGCATGCCTTAAGTCCGGCTGCCTGCCTGACAGCTGTTACCCTTTTCTAACTGGAATTTAAACGTGCTTAAGTGAATGTATTATTTTCATGGTTCTGGCTCACTATAAAGTCAAAAAACTTCATGGGAAGTTGCCTGTGGATGCTGCCTGAGCAAAACTAGCAAACCAAAATTACTGAGTGAGGCTATTTGCTTAGAGACCGTCACAAATTTCATTGCTGCTGATACTCGGTTAACCTGAACGCATTCTCAGCAGAGTTCAGACAGAAGATTAAATGCTACTATGACGGTAACGGCTCAATAAATGCGTGACTTTGAAATTCAACCACCTATCGTCACGAAAGCTATAACAATACAGCTCAAAAGAGCCAACACAGAGCTGTGCTCTCTGCAATTTCAGGATAAGGAGAGGCAGTCATTGTCTCATTGCATGTTACAGTTTGCTCATTGCACCTTTATCTTATCTAAAGAATAAAAATGTACCATGAATGTTTTCTAGCAAGAAGAAAAACAACTTGAACATCTCTCTCTCTCTTCTGTTCTCTCTTTCTGTCTGTCTATCCGTCCATCCATTCATTAACCTCAAAAGAGAATAATGTATTAAATGACCAATCCACACCTAAACAATGTCTGGCATTATTAGAAGCATGTTTTTTAATTTTTAACATTGTTGTTTCCCAGGATAAAAAGTTTTAATGGTGGATTTTGCAAAAGCGTCTTCTTAAACATTCTGCCCAGTACATGATGCTGTGACTCACTGTATAGGTCACATCAGACTTACTTCTTTAAGGAAAACATGATGTCATATACGCATTCCGGTGCGATATGTCAGAGCACATGAGAGGTCATGCCTGAAATGTGACAGAAACAGTTCTCAAATTCCCTTAAAATCTGCGGGCAAACAGCAAAGTGCCAGATAAAGCTGTCTCATTGTGTTAGTAGTATTAACTCCTGTGCTTGCTGAAGGACCTTTAATCACAGTATCACAGTATCACAGTATCACAGTATTATCAAGGTTGGAAGAGACCTCATAGATCATCAAGTCCAACCTGTCACCACAGAGCTCAAGGCTAGACCATGGCACCAAGTGCCACGTCCAATCCTGCCTTGAACAGCTCCAGAGTTGGCGACTCCACCACCTCCCTGGGCAGGCCATTCCAGTGGCCAATGACTCTCTCGGTGAAGAACTTTCTCCTCACCTCAAGCCTAAATTTCCCCTGGCGCAGCTTGAGGCTGTGTCCTCTTGTTCTGGTGCTGGCTGCCTGAGAGAAGAGAGCAACCTCCTCCTGGCCACAACCACCCCTCAGGTAGTTGTAGACAGCAAGAAGGTCTCCCCTGAGCCTCCTCTTCTCAAGGCTAAACAATCCCAGCTCCCTCAGCCTCTCCTCATAGGGCTTGTGCTCAAGGCCCCTCACCAGCCTCGTTGCCCTTCTCTGGACACGCTCAAGCACCTCAATGTCCTTCCTAAACTGAGGGGCCCAGAACTGGACACAGTACTCAAGGTGCGGCCTAACCAGTGCAGAGTACAGGGGCAGAATGACCTCCCTGCTCATGAAATGACCTCCTGAAATGCATCAATATCTGGAACAGGATTTATTATTACGATTATTATTATTATTTCCCTTATGAAATAATGAGTGAAATGGAATTGATTCTCTCTGTTTTAGTGACCTGCCCGAGTTTAGGCTAAAAAAAATTAAATCTTGAAAGATAGTGAGACTCTTCAGTTTACAGTTTTGATTTCACTTGATGTGGTACTGGCATGCTTAGAGTTTTGCTTCAATAATAACATGTTCAAAAGCTGTCTGGGCATGGTCCTGGTCACCTAGCTTTAGGTAGTCCTGCTTGAGCGGGGGCTTGGAGCAGATGCCTTCCAGAGCTTCCTTCTCTGCTTTAAAGTCTGGGCAGTATTTGTCTGCTTGAGCTGAGGCTTGTCTTGATGCACAATACAGTTTGGTTTCTATACATGGTAATTAAATGTTCCTAATTATTCATCCCTAAACCATTGCAGCTGATTTTTCTGTCAGTTCTGTTGCACTGGTGCAATACTCTTCTTTCTTTTTTACAGGCACTAGAGCAAAAAAAATGATGTGCTGTGTCCATGCTGTGAGCTACCAAACAATAGCTCTCTACTGCATTACTGTACTTATATGTAAAATCTTCAGTCAGGATTTGTAAATATGCCTTAACACAGCAACCTTTAATGGGAATAGCTGTCAGATGAAAATGATGTCTAAGTTTTGTGCTTATTAACATTTAGCAACTTCTTTGGACGAATTAATTGTCCTTTCCTATTGAATTTCTTCATAGTTTGGTAAAAGTGCCAGGTTTTTTGAAGTGGGGGACCAAAATTCATTCGATCACTTTGCCTAAAAACAAATCTTTAATTTCCTGACTCTTCTGTGAAAACAAGTGTGGTTAAAAAGGGCTGATTGCTCTTTTCTAGGACCGCGCTTGGAGTTACGGTCAAGGAGATGCAAGTCATCATTTCTTCTTCTCCTAAGCTCTCCTAAAACATTGCTCTTGACATATACTGTATATACACTGCAAACTGTGCCCAGATCCCAGATCCAGGCTCAGATCCAAACCTCTGGTCTGGCCAAATTGCTGTTTTTTACTGCATACAATCCATGCACGTGGATTCTTTGCTTCTATTCTGGAGCATCAGTTTGGAGACAGCTTGGTGCAAAGACATTGTAGCAACAGGTCCTAGCGTCCTTAATACCCCCTTAAATAGAGCCATTTGATGAAGCAGCTCCTTGTGTCAACCTGCCTGCCTGTGGGATACTTCAGCCAGGCTGAACTGGAGGAAGGCACTGGTTTCCTATAGGAGCTGACTGGCTTGATGTAGCTCGTGGTTGCTCCTGCTTCCTGAGCTGAGGAGGTGTCTGACCTCATTTCACAGTAGTGACACCCTGCTGTGGCTCAGCTAAATCAGAAAAGGTGCAGAAAGGGAAAGCCAGACCCTGAGGATGGCACAGCTGGGTGGGCTGGCAGTGGGGACCAGTCTCCCCTGCTTACTGGGCATTGCAAAGCAAGCATAGCATGCTAAATTAAAGCAAATAGACATGTTCATACACCACAGTCCTAGTGAGGCAGCTCTTGGGTCTGAGCCCAGGAAGCAGCCACCGGAGATGTACCCCAGTTTACCAGTGAGGAAGGACTAGCGCAGACACATCTGGGCAGGAGGCAGAGAGTTCTTGTGCTGCAGACTGAGTCATCAACAAGTTCCTGTCTGACCAGTCTGGCTGCTATGGACTTTGCAGTTTTGTACAGACAGGGTGCAGAGTCAGAAAAGGTGAATTCTTCAGCAAAATGCATTCACTCATCTTCAGAGGTACGTCAGGCTCTGTGAATAACACTACATCCCCAACTCTTGTTTCGTTTTGTTCCCTGCTCCTTGTCTATATTCAGAGGAAAGAGGAAGGTTGCTCCTTAAAATATTTATTAACTGTTTTGTGCAACTAGTCCAAGTTCTAAATTTAACTTCCTCCCCAAAGATACAAAACATTCTTGGTAATAAATTCTCTCTTCTTTTCCTATTTGATCAGGAAAAGAAATTGTTTATTTTTAACAATTCAGTTCAGAGGAAAAATTATAGCATGTTAACAGCAAGTAAATTAGCAATTCTTTCTATTATCCACACCAGCAGGTCTTCTATTAACAAGGGCAATTCATGGCCCTGGATTACAAGATCAATCAGGCAGTTAATTTTTCTTTAATTTCAGGGAGTTAAGTAATGGTAAATCAGTCAAAAGTTGCATGTAGGACTCATGTTTACCTGTGCTGAGTCAATTTAGCTGATTTAATACCAGTTTCTTACTCCTGATTTATTTTCTGAGGCTGGGCTGACTGATTCTATGTAATTTATCCAGATTAAGGACAGTTATTAAAGACTCTCCAGCAAATCTGATGCAGACAACACCTTCACTCTTGCTTTGAAAAATGTTCTAACACTCAGCCAAGGGATGTCAGTGATACATAGGTTGGGAAAGGGGAACAATTCCATCTACTCTGCTTTGTCTGCAAATGCAGTGGCAGGCTGTTTGTTTCAACCAGACATGTACATTGGCGCATCTAGCAGCTGCTGGGTTAGCTGGGCGAGGCAGCTCAAACGGAACTGAAATACAGGAGCTGAGTTTCATGTCCCACTTCTGAGGCTGGATTTTAAACAACTGTAGTCAAAACCTGTGAGACGTAGATAACAGAAGCTACTGCTGTGCACAAGGTGGGATTGGGGGAGGGGGCTGGAATATCCATCTCCATATGTCGTCCTTTTTAAAAAGACAGATGAGACCTCTTTACCCATAGGTCTGTACTCACTGCTTCTCATGCCTAGGAGGCAGGAAACCTTGCCTTAGGCTTCTTCTGGATCACTTGATTGCCCGTAGACATTTGCCACATGTCAGCCTCCAACCTGATTATCCAAAGGCAGTAGCAGCTACATCTGCACATGCACCTCAAGCTCTTGTTCTGTATTGGTGCCCTTAAGTGGAGTTGTATTCAAACCATCAGCGCTGGGAAGCCTGGAGCCTGGACAGGGAAAAGAGGATCATAGATAGATGATACTAGAGCCACTGGTCTGACCAGCTCCTGCCACCCTGGAAGGACATGGAGCACAGCAGAATTCAGAGCAGCTGTAAGACTGACCTGAAATGTGCCATAGTCTAAATCAGTTCCTTGGAGACAGAGGTGAAGCGAAGTAGCATGAAACCATACTGGTAAGCTCTAGGGTCACTGATGGTCCGGGTTACTATGTAGGTACGGGACCAGAGATCTTCCTCACAAGTTCAAACTGCACTGCTGGATCGCATTGCTCTGCCTTTGAAGATTAAAAGAATTGGATGGTTGAGATTAAAGTGTACTTTTCCTCCATGAAGGCATACAAGCCACCTACTCAGGGAATTAGATGAGTCATTGAAAAATTCAGTGCATCGATACATTATTTTTTAAACACTAACAAAAGACAAACTGATATTGGCAGTGAGTTTGGGAATTATGTGAATGGGCACATACTTGCTTACGAACCTTTGGTAGAAAAATTTTATGGTGAAAAGGATGCCAGTATAAAACAATAAAACATTTTCTAGAAGGTCTGACATCAGAAGAGAGTCAGTAGATGTATTTCTTAAGGCTGGCCCTTGCTGCTGGTTCTGCACCACCAAGGAAAAAATAGATATTAAGATGGATGTTATTTAAGGCCAGAAAGCATCTTTAGGTCGTCTAGCCTGAAACTTTTCATGCGTCACACACATACAGGTCATTGTCACCTCTGAGCTGAATTTAATAACATGTCTGATGAAAGACCTCCCAGAAAGGCACCTAGTCCTGTTTCAAAAGCACTTGAGAACTGGAGAGCCTAGCTCTTGACTAGGCAGTCTGTAGCATTCACCGTGTTTAGGATAAAAATGGCGTGTCGCTGCTCCCATATGGAGCTGTGTGGCCAATGCCTGCTTCCAACACCCACATCTTACGCCGTTCCCCACTGGATTAGGAGCTCAGTGGATCAGAGCAGTGGACGCCACTTTTCAGTGCCTTAATTACAATGGCACGGTATATGGGTGATCCAGGAGAGAAGTTTGTTTGGCTCCTGAGGGAGCTCAGCATGCACCATCCCAGGGGTCTACCTACCATCCACAAAGCATTTGAATGAGGGTGTTTCAAGCTCTATGCTCAAGCTTTTGGCCTTGTAAATGTTAGTGGTCTGTGATCTGGAGGCCTTTACTACCCTCTTTAAGATGTGGTATCTACTGCCTGGGCCTCATCTGGAAAAAAGGAAATACAACTGTGCATATTCCAGAGCTGCTTCAGCTCCACTACTTCATCCTTGGGATGACACACTTCCCAGGTGACAGAATGTTTTCTTCCTGAGCTCAGGAGCAGACTTGTTAGTCATTGGAGAACTCAGCACAACTCAATTAAGTTTCTTCCACTACCTAATTGACATGTAGTCAGCTAGGAAGAAAACAAGACCAACAGAAAACAGTCATTGCTTTCAGTTAAGAAGTTATGAAACTTTGTTACATCCCAACTGGCCAAATGTGGGGAGAACTGAGGAAAATCTCATTAGGCATTGCATGGCCTCTCCTCCAAGATTAAATGTAATATATTTGTGGTTACAGCTTCCCTTGAGGATCCTCCTACTCCTATCATGTGCACAAAAATGTTAAAACATCTGTGGCAGCACAGGATATAACTTAATGTGTAGTCTGTGGTCATGAGGTCAGGGTTAACTCTTCTAAACAAGGAAAGTGATGTGTCTGCTGAAGGCTTCAGGCTCTGGATATCTATGATAAACTTAACCTCTGACGGACAGGCACAACCATTGCCTTAGTAACTGTGAAGTGTGCTTCAGCTTTGAATGTTGTAGGAGATTGCCCTTGAAAGCAATGTAGGATCCACCTTTGGAAACAATACCTTCTTACAGCAGTTTCCAGCAACTAGCAGTCCCTAATACTGCTCCTTGAGCTGCTGTGGTTTTTCCTAACAATCCCTGAAATCATACAAACTTAAGAATTTATCGAGGTGTCAGGATCCTATTGCCTCTTAGACCAAGTGCTGTGATGTTGGGACACAACATGTTTGAAAACTCCCCTCCCTTTTCTCCAGAACTTGGGAGAGGGTTAATCAAGAAACAACAAATGAAACTTGACTCTAATAGACTTCTGACATTGTCTCAGGAATATTTGTCATAAGCAGTAAAGATGAGCCTGGTCTAGTTCTAGTTTCGTCCTGATAGTCTGTGGATTGACCTGTAAATCTTTTGTTAGGTATCAGAGGTGAGTTGCAAAACAGTTACTAACAGCAGTTAGAAATGCTGGGAATGCAAAGTGAGGAGGGAGGAGAAATACGCTTTCATCTGGTTTTCACCACACCCAAACCTCATGTGGTGTCATTGCACAAGATGGTGTGTGGATTTTTATTTATTTAATTTTTTTTCAGGAGGATTCAGTGGTTCTTGTTCAATAAGGTTGAAGAATATTGCTCTAGATGAAAATGCAACAGAGCCAGTGAAAATCCTGTCTTATCAACCTTGTTCACAGCAGTTATGACTGCCTTTCCAACAGAGGAGATGGGTCCAAGGACATATAACCTGGGCTTGATAGTAAATATTTCATTAATGGTTTGGATGGTAGAATAGAGAATATAAGTTAAACATAAGAAACCTGTGTGGGAGCAGCAGCATGTACAGCAAAGGACTTAACTGTTCTTCAGAGGCTGAAGAAAACCTCACTGGGCTAAAAAGCTGCAACCTGATAACCAAAACTCTATTATTTGGAAGAAATTTGCACAAACCTAAAATGAGAATCCTCAGTAGACGTATCTACCGAAGGGAGTCTAGGAATTACAGCAGAACTCATATCAACTGTGTCACATCACGTGGATAAAAAAGCAGATACTGCACCAGGATATGGTGGATGTGGATGGCATTCACTACTGAAAAGGCTTCACGTTAGTCCTGTGTGAGCTAGCTGTAGAGGAGAGGAGTCTAGGTGAGGCAGTCCCAGGAAACAAAAGTGTGTGGGGAGAGAGGTAAGTAACTGAGAAGGGTTAGTATGAAGAAGACGTCAGGGAAACCCAGTTTCAGTCTCCAGATAATATTCTGATGGGCTGAAAACTCATAGGCTATATTGATATTGTGGTTAGGTCTTAGGAAACTTTGGCAATGGGAAGGGAAGATTGATAATGAGAGGATGAGGGGTCTATGTGATCCTACATTGAGGCAACACAATGGTCTAGTGTATCTCGGCTTGGACCATCAGACAGGTGAGGCTGTCTGGATGCAAAGCTGCCAGCAGCGTAGGTGGCCTCCTCCTTCTGCTCCACCACTGTTAACAAGGAGTAACTTGTGATGGATTTTGTATATTCTACC
This sequence comes from Rhinopomastus cyanomelas, assembly GCA_013400115.1. Classification (NCBI taxonomy): domain Eukaryota; kingdom Metazoa; phylum Chordata; class Aves; order Bucerotiformes; family Rhinopomastidae; genus Rhinopomastus; species Rhinopomastus cyanomelas. The sequence continues at coordinate 122,474 of VXBP01010243.1, forward strand.
TCCTATTTTCACTTGGGTGAGCTTTTCATATCCAAAGTCCTGGACTTTCAATCTTACAATTTCACTGGCTACCTCTTTTTTAACTGCTGATCGTGTGTCTGAGAACACTTTTTGATACTGGTTCCAACAAAGAACCTGTAGCAGCTTTTAATTCAGATTCTGAGGCTCGATTGGTAGCAAAAAAAAAGTAAACATTTTAACCCCCCTATATTTCAGCACATGGTTCAGAAGCCACAGAAGCAGGCCTCCACCATTCAGATATTAGAGAGCTTAGTAGGAATTTTTGACAGTTCTGGGGTTCCCAGCATGTGTACAGCAGGAAGGGCTCCTGAGTATGTGGGAAACAGTGATGGAGACAAGCTGCATTAAGAGGAAAGTAGCAGCTAAGAGCAATCCCCTGAGGTAGGCACACCGACGGTAGGGTAAGCCTAGTCTGGCTGAGGGGAAAAACAGGCTCAAAGAAACTTGACTCATCTTACATTGCTGTAAGAGAAGGTTCAGCCCCACTAGACTTCAGCTTCTCGCTGTTGTTTTGATGAAACTCTTGTCCCATGTAGTATTGATTTCAGCACCACGATTCCTGTTCATACCATGAGAAGGAGGTAGCCCGTCTCTGTGAGTGGAGAAGGTCTGTGCTTCCTTCACAAAATATATAGAGTGGCCTGGTCTTGCAGCATCAATGATTGTTTCGCCACATGCAGGAACAGGGAAGCATTATGCATGTGCATTTCCCAATGGCTGCTTTCAGCGCTGAGGGGAGAAGTCACATTTGCATTCCTTAAAGAACTGATTGAGATTCTAAAAACAGATTGGAAACTTAATGGTAAGAAAGGCACAGCTTGAAAGTCTTTACTTTTTGGCATGGAAGTGTGGACCAGATTGACACAATCTGTGACGTAGTTTCTAATGAAGCATTTGTAATGAGACATTTAGAGCAACTCAAGAGGCCTCTCTATCCTGTTGGGAAAGGAACACAAGGAGCACATATTTGAAATTCATTCAGCAATGAATACATAAGCTGATCTTGACATGAATTTAGAGTAGGATTCAATTGTAGATAGGTGCTTGGGGAAGAAGCTGCTTCTAGCAAAAAAAAAAAAGAAACAAAAAGTGAGAGAGATAAATTAAGAGCTGAAACAGTTGGAGGAAACTCTTGGGAAAATTACCAAGGAGAGACGTTTCTGCTTATTGAACTGTTGAATCATGGAACTGATTTCAGACACAAAACTTTATGCTGAAATTTCATGTGGAGACAAATCTGGTTTTCTCAGCAGGTAGGTAGGAAGAGTGGGACCTCTTGATCGCTGTTTCTCATTCACATATTGCCTGCCCCAGGCAGGGAGGTGTCTTTGATGCTCACTACACACTGGAACAAACCTCTGCTGTAGCTGTGCTGAGTGTGATCTAAACATTTTCTTCTTAGTGTTTAAATGGCTATTAATTAGGCAATGTAAAGCATCCCTCTAGACCCTGGCCCACTAACATCTGTGTTATTATACCCTATTTCCCTACTGAAAACCACCCTGTGTCCCTACAGAAAGCAAGAGCAAATACATGACTCTGGTCTAACAATCTGACATTGCTTCTGTAGCTTTGTTTTCTGGTCCTAAAGCATTGGGTTTGCTTACTTCCTCTGCTAATTAGTTAGGGATTAATCTTCTACCTAATTTGCTTGTGTAGCTCTTTGAATATAAAGTGTTTTAAAGTGCCAAATATTGCTGTTACTGCTGATTAGGTTATTAGGTAATAATCAGTAGCTGAGGTAGGACTTCCCAGAAGGAGAAACAAGTGTGGCACTCTTCCATTCTCATTCCCAGCCGTGAGGAGGCCAAGTCGCTCTGAAGCGTGTTGCAAACATCTCCCTGAGGCCTCTATGGCTGTGTTGCAAGGGCACCTGAACATCTGGCCATGAAACCAGCTTTTGAGTGCAGTGGCAGCCCTGGCTTTCAGTGACAGGAGGAGCACATGCTGCTCTGCAGATGTCATTTAGGATGTGAAAACCCCCAAAAGACTAATGCCTTCTGCTCTGACTTTTGCCCCAGTTTCTGTGGCTAATATTTCCTCTTGGCTGACTGTAGGCCTTCGGAGGTGCTAAATGAAAACACCAGGCATGACGAATTAGGTGAATTAGGTGGAAGTTGCACTGAGCAAACCCAGGCAGAAGTCATCTCCTGCACGTGAATGTCAGAGAAATGGCTGATTGTAAAAGCTGTCTCTGGCTGAAGTGTGGCGTGGGCACAAGGGATATTCTTCTGCTGGAGACGCACTTGGATTGATTTTGCTGTCAGGATATAGATCAGGAAGGCAGTCTGAACTCTAGCCTCCAAGTCTGGGTCTGCAGCATCCTTTCTGCCTGGGCTGATGGGACTCTACTGGACTGGGTCACGGAATGAGCTGCCTTTATGTTTTCAAGTATCATAAACCCAAATGTTAGTCTGAATTTGCTAACAAATGAAGGTAATTAGTTCTTTAGGAGAGAATGAGATGACAGCTTTTACTGTACTTCAGATATCAGTCCCAATTACTGTAAATACGATCATCATGCAAAACAGTAATTAGGAAAATCTAAACTGTTTGAAATGTAGAGTCCCATATGACTGATTAACTACATGCAAAATATTGTGCCTGATTAGAGGCATTCTACTGAGACATCCATCTGCGAGCTCTGAAATAAACCTGGTGGGAAGGGAGGGGAGATCTCAGCACTAGGGGACTGGCTTGGTTGAGATGGCCTAGGAAGCTGCTGGGCCATGTACAGTTACAGGGCTTCCCAAGCAGTTACATCTGTCTACCTGGTGTTCTGTACTACAGGCATCTTTAGAAAGAATATTTCAAGGGTGACAAAGTCAGGCACTGAAACGGTACATGGCTCAAAGTCTCTGAGAGAAAGCAAGTCAATATGGAAGTGTTAGCCTAAATCTAGTTGGCATTTCTTACACACGGGTGGAAGCGTTAGTCCACAAAATCAGATGGAAAATAATTACAACAGTTAGAAGAAGAAGTGGGAAAGAAAAGTTCTCAAACCAATGGTGAGCATGCAGTTATGGAAAGACTGGGAACTACAAAGCTGCCCAGAGATCACCCCAAGTGCTGTTTATGGTGGTGGTAATACTTGTGGTTCTGCATTTGCAAATCTTTATCAATTGCTAATGAAAGAACCCACTGGGAAATGCTGGCTCCAAGTATTTCCTATAGGATAAACACATCCACCACTTGTCTGCCCCAAGTCGTGGGCAAACCCTAAGCAGTGAAGGACATTCCACTTAAGTGATATCTGGATAAGGCCTTTAGGACATGGCTTAGTTTCCTTTGATTTAGGTAAAAAAAAGGGAAGAAATCATCTCCAATCTTGTGCCTTCGTTTTATTCGTATGTTCTTTGGCAGGAAGTGGAACCATGAGAGCTCAGAACTATCTGCTAGCTTGTGTCTTATTTGAAAAGCGTCAGTCTTCTCGGTTCATTAAAAATACTAAATAACTATGCTATTGCTGTTTTGTTATGAAACTTGGATATGTTTTGCCAAACGGGCTATTTTAAGCAAAATATTCTGTTGTAGTGTAAATGTCCTTTTGTTCCCCATTTGGACATGAGTCCATGCCCACTGAAACATAAAAGCTGACAAAATGGTGTTTCTTTGTCTAAACCTTGGTGAAAGAATCAGGCGACAAAGGATAATTGTTGGTAGTTTGGACTCCTTTTTCAGCCAGTTCTTTGCTTGAACATCCCCCTCACTTATTTTGGTGGTGATGCCACATTCATTGCTGGTGGAACTGCTCACCACCAGATCACCCACCGATCCAGCTGGAGCATGAATATCTGCTCCCATTTCTGTCAAATTTCTCACATCACGTGCTGTGGTATTTATGCTGCCTCCACCTTCTGTGCCAGCTTTTAGGGGAAACAGATGATACCCAGAGCAGCCCAAACCCTGCTGGTACAAAATTAACTTGCTTTTGAAGAATTTTGATCCAGCAGCACTTTGCACCAGGTGGCTGCAGCACTTATGGTCCTATAGTGGTAGGCGCCAGGTCAGATTTGTTGTGCTGAGTACTTGGAGCTGGGAGCCCTGAGCTTGCTTTGAGCATGTCATGGGCTTTGCTGCTTTTCTTTCTCAGCAGCTTTAGTCTTCTCAGCCTCCAAAAACAGCATCCAGTGAACTTCCCCTGCTAGTCATGCTGATGTATGGCTCTACTGGTGACGTGTGCACTTTTTGGGCACAGAGAATAGTATCATTTATTGTCTGATTCCCCAGAGTGCTACAGTTGGTACTTACATGTATCCCAAATTGGAACGTGGCTGCTCCGTTCCTTTGTTCCTAAGAAGACTCGTCTAGTGCATAACGAGGCAATGTTCTACAAACTATATCAGAATATAGTCATGGCAAATTGCATAATATCCTAAAATTTGAATTTGTTCTCTCAGTGTGTTCTTTTTATGATGAAATCATAGAATCATTAGGGATTGAAAGGGACCTCAAAAGATCATCTAGTCCAATCCTCCTGACACAGCAGGATCACCTAGACCAAGTCACACATCCAAGCAGGTTTTAAACCTCTCCAGAGAATGAGACTCCACAACACCCCTGGGCAGCCCCTTCCAGTGCTCTGTCGCCCTCACTGTGAAGAAGTTCCTTCTCATATTTATGTGGAACCTCCTATGTTCCAGCTTACACCCATTGCCCCCCATCCTATCACTAGATGACATTGAGAAGAGCCTGGCTCCATCCCCCTGACACCCACCCAAACAAACCCAGGTTAATTATGAGCAGCTTATGAAAATTTCACTTCAAGTGCCCTGTGGGCTAATTGTTTAGGAGCTCTTAAAGAAATTCCCTACTCATTGATTGTGAAGCTCCAATTTATTAACAGCCCTTGTTGATTCTGAAGTGCCAGTCTTTAGTGGTTTGTTTTCACTGAATAAGTGAGGAGACTTAATTGCTCAGATTTTAATGGATATAAATCTAGAAAACACACTGGAAGATGTAAGGGCAGGGTTCTTTTGGGGACCTTTTACAATCAGTTGCTAAAGGGTGGTGCAAGCAACAAGTGCTAAGTACTATTGGCTGATAATAAAAATGGTCAATCACTGCATGGTTTGGAAAGTTCTGTGCTGCAAAACTGCCACTAAAACCTTGCTGGTTCTCTCAGCGGAGGTGTCCCTGCTGCTCATAGTATTGCTCAAATTTCCACTAGCAGGATCAAGATTTCCTTTTGATGATGGCTAGCTAGATGAAACTATTCACAGTGGATTGATTTCTCCCTTCACCCATATCCCAGCAGGGCAAGTAAAGCTTCAGCTATGGCAGATACTCCCATAAGTACCCCCAGTATTGTTCTTCCCCTCTTACTAAAGGCCCACAGTGTAGTGTGATTTGCTGTCACTGAAAGAGCTCCTTATCATTCATCCCCAATGTCACTGATGAAAGGCTTGGTATTACTTTAAGGACTATTTGACTCATACATATTGGTTGTATGTTGCTCTAGTGCTCAATTTAGGGACAATGAGATGAGATTAACTCATGAATATTTGAATTGGGGGTGATTGTTCTCGTTATACTGATAATGAGTGCTCCTGGACATAGCTGAGGAGAAAACAGTTTGAAGGACTCTAGAAGTGCACAGGAAGAATTGGAGATGATTACTTTCCAGAACAACCAACCCCGAAAACTACCAAACAGGTTATGGTCTTCTTTGACAGCACAGAGAGCTGAGAAAGACTAAACTGGAAGTAAAGATACTGGAATAAAGAATATTACAAAGGATGGGGAGTGCAGCCATCTTTTACAATCTTTCCACCTGAAAACCAGGTGGAGTAGACTTTGCCAGGTACAAGATGCTGAGTTCTAGCACCACCTCTTGGCTCCCACCTGTAGGTATGGGATGATTCAAGCTAAATGATTGAATAAAGGGGAATCAGGAAGTTTGGCTTTTTTGTGTAAAGATAATTCCGTTCTTCTTCTTCGAGAGGTTTTGTTGCCTCAGCTAGAGGCACAAAGAAATCAATCCACAAAACTTACAAAGTGCTGCTGGAGTTTCTGGTATTTCCACTGGAGATCTGATCGCTTCAATTGTTTATGTTGTGGAAGAATCAGGACTTCTACTATCTGTTCCTGTGGTTCCCAGGGCAAGGGCAGCAGTATCATATGCCAAGATACCTTTCCTAGGAAAAGAAGGATCTTGCTGGGTTTTTGGATTGGTTGAGTCACTTAACTTACCTTGTTCTCATCGCAGTCATGTTATATGTTAGGATCTGTTGTGGGGCTTGTTTATTTTAAATGCAGATGTCACTCACAGACTGAGCACTTCTCAATCAATGAGATTCAGAAAAGGAAGTTCTATATTATTCTATTAAAATTCTACTCAAGACAAAGGCTGTCACTGCATGACAAAGTCCCTGAGCTACTGACCAGAGCCCCTGCACACAGAGCTGTGTGATCAACCAGTTTATTTAAAGTAAAAACCTGAAACTGTTCCATCAATATACCAAAATATTGCTTTTTACTTCACCAGGAGTTACACATGTGGTGAGTTTGCAGCAACTCAGCTCACTTGCTGTTGGAAGAGAGCAGTAACTGGAAGATTTACTTCAGTTTAGATTCCTGAAAACATCTTAGTCTGTCTTAAGCTGCAACCCAGCCTGAACTCAAGAGTAAGCAGAATATCTAGGTTTGGTGGTGAACAGAGACAGGTTATTGGTGGGTGACAATGAGTGTGGAGACATCCATTAGGCTGCTGTCTGCCTGTCCTCTGCACTTTGGCACCACTTGTGTCTGGTACTCAGACTCATAGAAGGTATTGGGTTGGAAAGGACCTCCAAAGATCATCTAGTCCAACCCCCTCATGACAAGCCAGGGGCACATCTAACTAGAATGGATTGCCTGAAGTCAAGTTGAACAGGATGTCTGTGAAACTGTGGTGGAAACACAAGCACATGAAAAACAGATTCCTCGTGGTTCTGGTCATATTGACAGAAAGCATGAAAAGATATTTGAGCTGTCACATTGGTTCTTGGGGGCAAGCTCAAGCTTCATGTAGTATCTCAAGCAGAATCATACAGAGAGACAAGGTTGTGCTTCAGGATGGCGTTCAAGGCTTGAAATCTGGCTTTGATCCCATCTGGGACTTTGTTCCCATTCCACACAGAGGAAGAGTCAAATAACACTTTGTTTTCTATCAGCAGGTTTTGATTCTGCTTGATGCTGACTCTAATGGATTTTTTAAGGGATTATCTCATTTTTTAAAATAAAGACCTGTTGTAAGGGGCCAAAACTGAGATACTTACCCCTTAGACAAGTATCTAGGACATGCTATTTAGTAGGTTTGTCTTCACATGTCATTAAGCAACTGAAGCAGGGAGGACAGTCATGTGCATGTGGCAAGACACAGTTCCCAGCTACAACAAAAACCCCAATGCACCAGAATTCCTTCACTCTCAGAGCATTTTCTGAGTCTAGATAGAGCTGTGCTGGAAATGTTGTTGTGAAATGCACAGTATTCCTTAAATTTGAGGTTTGTTAATAGAAATAGCAAAATGATCCAAACAGAAATCCCACCTCTTAGGCACAGTCACTGCAGCAGTGAAGTCGGAGGGTTTCTTGAGTCACACGTATGTACCTAGTGTTGTCGCTACTGAGAAGATAGATACGATGGTGCAGCTCAATCACCTATCACCGTGCAGAAGCCAGTTCATTTGCCTCTGCCCTTGTTTTCCAGTTCACCAGTTTCCTGTTATTGGCATCTCATCTCCATTCCTGTTCTGCAGCAGCCAGCCAACCTCCATCACACAGCTCTGCCAAGAGCTCTGCCAAGACAAATAGGAGAGAAGTGTGTTCTTTTTAGTTTGGGGCCAAAACGAGTTTAATTGCAGTCAGTGTCAAACCCCTAGATTTCAGGATGTACAATTTCATCTGCCTGGAGTCCAAACCAGCACCTTTTTCCCTCGGGGTCATTAACAGGGCAAGTAAGGGACGGGGATGCACTCCCCACATTACACCCAGAGACTCTCTTCCTTCTGCTAGCAGAGGGAGAGACCTTTCTCACACTCAGGCATACAAGCAACTTTAACTAAGATGTAAGTCAACTCTTTCACTAGATGTGTTTCCAGGTTCCTCTGAATCTGTCTTTCATGCTGAGCAGACTTCCTGGCACGGCACCCCTTGGAGGTTCTCATGAGCTGTCTGGGTGAGACAAGGATTTTTAAAATCTTCCCCAACCACAAAATACTCATCGAAAACTGAAAAGAGACAACCTCAGGGAGTTTATTATTATTCACACTGCTATCTTACAGGAACACCCAAAGGTCAATGGCACTAACTGTTAACACCTTAAATTTGGCTGCTCTAAAATTACTTTTCACACAGCCTTCACTAAGGGAACTGAAAAAGCCTTATAGGGACATTCCCAACCTTTGTATGCCCATATAAGCGTCTGCCTCAAAAGAGACACTATCAACCCAAGGATTGCTTAAAATTAGACTTTATTTACTGATTGCAGTTCTGATGTTATTTTTTTAAGTTTAAAAAAGCTTTGTCCCCTCTGGTAGCAGCTGTCTTCTCCCATTTGGAAGCATCCTAGGAGGAGCCGATAACTTGTTGCTCCTAATGTCTTTCAGACTACCCTTTGGCTTTCTGCTTTCATTATTCTTTCCTGAAATCTCATCCTTCTCTGCCATTTAGTAAAAACTTCATCAGTGCTAAAGAAAATAAATTCTATATGGCTATTCATTAACTTCAGTGGTAAGACTTGCAGAACAGTTAGAAATCTGCTTCTTATCACATGGCCTGAAGTCAACTGGCACCTCATGAAGGAGAAATCAAAAACCCAGTACCTAGGAGTATTCATAGTCTGTCTTACTTGGCTTTCATAAGAACTATCCTGGAATAGAGAAGTTTTTAATGTCATGCTCAGGCCAAAGATAAACCTGCTTCTAAGTTTGCTGGAAGGTTCTGGTTGTAAAGAAGTGGCTACAATACATCTTGTGCAACACATTGAAGCTTTCCCAGCATCAGGAGTTTAGAATAAAGCTAGTATTGTCTTCCAGAATAAAGTCTACCTCTCTTGCTAAAAGAACAATGTATGATGATGTGTGTGTGTGTGTGGAAGCACCTTCCGTAACCCCTGCCACTACATCTGTAATGATAACAATGCAGAAGAGAGATGAAGGAAACCATCCAGAGCGTAATTTCATTAAGTATATGCTTTGCAGCAACAGTAACCCACAGTGGGAATGGGAATGGTTGAGAAATCTGGAGATTTTGTCTGGTAGAGACTGATGATTTCTTCTGCTTATGGGCTGGCATAATCTGGGTTTTTATTCTGTACTGTGATTCTTTCACCCAGTCTTTTCTCTTGACTATATCAAAACCTTCTCCAGTGCTTCCAGACAGTGCAGCCCTGAATTAGAGGAACCAGACAAAAAGTCCTGCCAAATTTCTGAGAGAAAACAGTGGTTTCATAGTAGCATTGTCTTCTTCTCATAAAAATGAAATGTATTCATATAAAACTCCATCGGCCTCTGGCTTAGAGAAATGCTTGTTGGTCCTGTACATCAGAGATGCAGATGAAAACCACCTTCATGTTCCTGGCTAATTTAACAGGACTGTTTGCTATAATGTGCTGCCAGAACTGCAGCAGCACTTAGGATTCCCAGGCACAGACTAGGGTGCTGCCATGCTAGACACCAGGCACAAAACCCGAAGTTCCTTCCCTGAAGAATTTGCAGTCTTGGGTATGAGCATAGTCGTTGTGAAGATAATATTTTTTTCCAAGAAACACTTCATCTCGTTCATTATCCCTTGCAATTAGTCTCATGGGGCTCCACTTCCAGCAACACACACCTGTTGGTAAGCGCAGCCTAGCTGGAGCTCAGAGATACTTTGATCCTTCCATCTTTCTAATGAACAACAAGTGGTGCATTAGAGATGTTTGCTCCTTCAAATATGCAGACATCTGAATTTCTAATTGTTTAGCATTAGTCATAACTTAAGTAGGACAGAGCAGGTTCTATATATAGCCCATTGCCCAGCCATTCAAAAGACAGACAGTGTGTTTGTATTTCTTCCCATACTTCCTCACTTGAAAGGAGTGAGAAGGCAATTGCAACATCTCTGGCCTCAAGTATTCCAGACTTGTCCAATCCCCTTCTCCTTCTCCCCTTGATACTGAGACTGCTTTCAATATCATGACATGTTGAAGAAGAGAGCATTCTCAAATCCATTGGTGTTTGTTACTTGGGAGTTCTTAGCTGAAGGTATAGCTGAGCATGTTTGTAAGCTTGAAGGGAAAGTTTGATTGTTATTTGTTTTTAACAACAGTAGAGGTTACAGCAGGATTCCAGGAGCAGGAGTTGCTTTTGGTCCCACAAACCTCCTATAAGTTGCACCAATCATTTTCTCTCTCCTCAGTTTGTTACCTCTCGGTCTCACTCTCGTGTCAGGTGCACCCCTGCATGTGAGTGTACCACATGTCCTACCCTGCAAAGGAAATCCAGGTTTGAAACAAGCACACATGGTGGTTGTTGTGCAACCGAGTGAGGGTTTTGCTTCCTGCCCATGCAGGAATTCCAAACTCTGGAATTTATCCTCTTTTCTTCTCCTCCAGCAGGAGAGAAGGAGGTTGGCCATTGAAAAAACGCATCCCCAGAAATTTGCTCAAATTTCCTATACGTGGGTGCTGGGAAATGCCACCGGCCCAGCAGTACTTGAATGGTTCCTTCATCTTCATAGCAATGCCCAACCCGCCACCCCAGCAGGTTTCCCCACACTTGTGCCGCAGCCACAGCATTAGAGCTGGGTGAACTAAGTCCTGCTTCTGAAACTGATGCCTAATTGCAGGCCAGGAGCTGTACATGATGAGAGCAAGGATTATGTCAGTAGTTTGTTGCCTCAAGCCACCACAGGCTCAGAGGCCATTTCCATCGGGATGTACTAGCTGGACATTCAGACACGCTCTGATCTGCTCCTGGCCTTCAGTGGATAGTTCCTCACAGACTCCCTGGAGCCATCAGCACCACAGACAGCATGTTGCCAGCTCTGCTCTCCCAGTGCTGATCAAAGGAGTGTGTCTGGGGAGAAGCAACATGGGTAGTCCCACTTGCCTGTCCCAATGGGCCCACCCAGCTCTCCTCTGCATGCCCTTGGCCAGTGCCTTGTGCATGTCCTTGTCTCTGCCACTGCACACTGTGAACCTGGTGATTTCAGTGGATTCTTCCGAGTGTGTGTGAGATGCAAACCCAGTCCCTTGCCGTTGCCCTGGATGTGCTGAACGCAGGCAAATTAGATGTTCAGCTAACCAGCATTTTGCTTCCCTCGTACCCAGACACCAAGGCAACCAGGCACACTGGCTGTATGGTGCCCTTAGAGAGTGCTTGACTGGTGGATTTATTTCATGTTAGCAACACTTTTGAGATGAGTTCCTGCAGTAGAGGAACTGAGAGGATGTACCCAAAGAATTCTTCCTTTCTTTGGGATCCTGCGTCTATAAAGTGTGGTCTTGCGGGCAACTTGAGGCTATAGACCTTAAGTGATGAATGAACACAGTTCGCTGGTCGAGCTTATGGGAAATACAAGATTCACTCCTGCCTTGTGCATAAATCCCTGAGGGCCACTGTATACATCTCTTCATCCTCTCATCTTGTTTCTCCCCACTGGAGAGTTTATGACACTAAGGTGCTTTCTTCTTTCTTACAAAACTGTAGGAAAACCTGTTGTAAGTTATAGGTGGAGCTCTGATAGGGTGATGACATACCACAGAAAGCCCTGTGACCAGAGCACATGGGTCCCTTCCTGCAGTGAGGGCACTGAAAAACTGAAAAGAAATTAAAACTGAATGAAGCAACTTTGAAGATTTCTGAGGTCAGAAAAAAGGGCAGATAGCTGAGTTCCTTATCAGTTTTGTTCTTTGTCCTGACCTAGAACATACTATTTTGTATTTAATTGATTTATTTTTATTGATCTTTGTAATTCACTTTAATCAAGGTGCTCTGATTAGTCTGGCAAATTCAGTCTGCTGAGGAATAACAGCAAATATATTTTGTTCTTAAGATGGCTTATCCCCTTCAGGTATTGTAGGGCACACTGAATATTTTTTCTTTTTCTCTAGATCACCCCAGAATCCATAACATTTATGACCACCAGATTTAGCTTTCTTAATGCCAGGAGTACCCAAGGTGACATAGAAATATGTGTGATTGCTGGCACCTCAGAGTGGGCCAAATAATCACAGATTGGAAGGTTGTATATTAGAGAGCTGACCACAGGGCCTCAGCACTGATGGTGAGTGAGGTGACATGGAAATGTTTGCTGCATGCCCCAACACCAGAAATTGTTACTGTCTCTTGATAAAAGCTGGAGCAGTAATGAAACCCGGCACCGTGGCAGAAAGCCGATCCACATGTATGTTCTTCCATGTTTGTGGTTGGACACCTTCAAAAATACCTGGGGTAAGAGCCATGCCCTCAGTCAAACATCACCCCTCCTGTAATGCTGATTTTAGGACACTGTGATCGCTCTGCTGTGGTCAGTCATTGAGGAGAGGATTCCTCTTGTCTCACATTAGCTATCAAAATACCCTGTGACTAGGCGTGGTAGATCTCTGCACTCCTTTTGTAGACAAGGGGAGAAGGGGAGTTTCTCCAGACGTGTTTTGCAGTGGGCTGTATCATACTCCGGGCATGTTTTTACCTTCCCTTAGACACAGCAGAGCAGCTGTCATTGCCTTTCAGTAGGTGCCTGAGTTTGAGATCACTGTGGCTGAAGAGCAGGTACACCCAACCAACCCAAGTCAGTGTTGAGGAGATGGGCCTCACTAATGCTTTTTATGTCAAGACAATGTTATTTTGTGATTCACCACAAAAATTCTGTTTGCCCCTGATGTTTACAGAATGAGTCAAATGGGAATTTATTCCGGCAGTGGGTATGCTGATCTCAAACTGCATTGCTGAACACTCTCATCCAGCTATCTCTGACACCTGCCTTGTCTCTCTCTTTCCCCTCTCCAGTGAGAATGGCCCTCTCACATGTAATTCAGGATTTGTGAGGTGATTGAGGTGATATGACCATGCTGGGTTGGAAACCAGCTTGTCTGTGAGACACTGCAGACCCCATGCAGAACCAGGAAAGGAGAAAGCAGGTTGTACAGCTCTTGTGAAAATTGCAGGAGCTCTCCTAGCCCACTTGTGTGTTCTGTTTGCTGTCCCTGCAGTTCTTCAAGGCATGAGACTGTCTGCCTAAAAGCACCTAAATAGTACTGTAAGTGATGAAAAACAATTCTCACCAGTTTTGACTTTCTGGAGAGACACAGCCCCATGCCTTAATCAGATCTCCCAACAACACTAAAGACAATGTGCATGCATCAGGACACATCTTCCTTCTTTACATCTACCGTCACATCATTTTAAGAGGTTTCATGGGGGATATTGAAAGGGGATATTAGACTTAAAACTGGAGGCACTGGGCTCAAAGCCACCCAGAGTACATCGAGAGGGTGTGAGTTTAATAGGTGCCTCTTGCATTTTCCATCAACTGGTTGGACTTAGCTCCTGTTTCTTTGAGCCTCTTGTGCTCACTTCCGTGGTGACATGCTTTAAAAGCCTACAAATAGCTGCTGCTGCTGCTGTGAGTAGCTGCACAATAGACCCCACTTGGCTTTCGTTGTAATACGCATTTCAGTTGCTGACTGCCTGAACTAGAGGAGGTAACACGCGTTGGTCTCTGCTCTCACCTCTTGTTTGTTCTTCCAATCCGTAATGATTCTATGATTCTATGATTCTCCGTTTCTCTTCGATGCACAGGCTCTTGTTCTTTGGCACTCCACCAGCAGCAGCTGAGGCTGGAGGTAGGTGTGACAGCAAGCAAAGTGAATGGAGCCCCTGAGGAGTTGCTTGGGGCTGGGCTGTGGCCACCCTCATCTGTTAAAATTGTCTGAACGTTGCTATTTCATGAAGGAAGTGGATTTCAGTCACCCCTGATGTAGTGTCTGTAGTATATGAGCACCTTCCGTGGGCTGCTGAAACTCCTTCAACATGTGGCTAGATACATGCAGGTGCATGACCGTGAGCATTTCCATTCTAGTCAAAGTAAAAACAATAGGTTTACTGTACAATTTCCCAGTTTAAAAGGAAGTGATAAATGTTGCAGCTGAAGCAGTAGAGAAGCATGGCTGAGATGCAATGGGGAGACTAATTGGATTGGGAAAGTGAAGACGGTGTGGAATGGTGCTGTGCAGAAGTTCTCGAACTCCTGTAGAAGTAGAGATGTCCAGGGAAGCAGTGAGCTAGCGGGACAGAGTCTGCAGAGATAGCAGCAATGGTAGAGCCCTTCCGGGGGATTCCATATGGAACTGCCTGTAGGATAGGGCAGGCAGGAACTGCTCAGCCATGGGGGAGAGGAGAGGCATCACTGGCAGTGGCCAGGAGCAGGGGAAAAAGGGGAAAAGGTAAAAAACGAGAAAAGGAGCAGTTTCTACCTCCGCACAAGAGAATGAAGAGAAGCAGGGGCACGAGGGGGGAGCAGTCTCTACACCAGGGGATGCTCGGGGTGGTCCCATCAACGGCAGCCCCAGCTCCCCTGTAGCCACGGGACGGTGTCCGCGGTGCCGCAGGTCCCTGTCCCATCTCCAGCCGTTTCGCTCCGTGCAAACCCCGCGAAGCTTCCTCACTGGGAGCCTCGGGTACGGAGCGGGACAGGACCGGGTGAAGTACCCCGGGGTGACCCCTGTCCCGTAGTCAACGCTCCCAGCAACTCCCATTCAAGTGTTTCTGTCAATGGGGTGGCAGTGGGTGGGGGGGGTGTGGCGATAGGGGGGGCACCTGCTCCCCGTCCCCCGTCCCTGCTGACGTCAGTGCCGAGGCGTTAAACGGCCGCTGATACCATTGGCCGTGCGGTGCGGGGTTGCGGTAGCGAGACGGCCCCTCGCCGATCCGCCGGGCCGGGCTGGATGCGGCGCGGTGCGGGACGGCGTCAGCTCATTAGGCGAGTTGTGCGTGACTCCGGACGGGGGTCGCGGCTATAAGAACCCCGCGCCCCGGCTCGCCGCAGCACCGCACCGCGTCCCAAGTTCGCCGTGAGGGAGAGCGAGAGAGAGAGAGAGACACACGAAGGGACCGCCGAGCCCCGCCGAGCCCCGCAGCGCCCTGCCCCTGCCCCGCAGAGCCCCGGGTATGTGCGGGGCAGCTCCTGGGGCAAGCACCGCGGGGCGCGGAGCAGCGCAGGGAAGCATGGAGGGTATCGGAAGGGACACGGAAAAGTGCAGAGGGGAGCGAAGTGCGGAGAAGCGCGGAGGGGATGTGGAGGAGCGCGGAGAAGCGCGAAAGGGAACGGAGAAGTGCGGCGGAGAGTGATGAGGGAGCAGAGTGGGAGCGCAGGGGGCACGGAGAGTCACGGAAAGGCGCGGAGAGGATGAGAAAAGGCGCGGAGAGGGAACGGAGGGGTGCGGAGGAGGGCGGAATTGCGAGGAGAGAACACGGATTTGATGCGGAGGGGCGCGGGGGGTCGCGGCGCGTTTCAGCACCGGACAGCGGCTCCCCCTGCCCCGCGTGTCCCCGCACGTCCGCGCGCCCCGCCCGGCTCTGTAACCCCCGGACCCTTCTGTGCCCCGCAGGTCCGGGCCCCACCATGAAGATCCCGCTGCTGGTCTCCACGGGGATGCTGCTGGTCGTCCTCCTGCCCTGCCAGGAGTGTAGAGCCCTCAGCAAGGGCCCCGTAGCCGCCCGCGGGCCCCCGCACCAGCCCGATTTCCTCCCGCAGCAGCAGCAGCAGCGGACTCTGCCCGTTCTGCTCCGCATGGGAGAAGAGTATTTCCTGCGCCTGGGCAACCTCAACAAGAGGCCCGTGGGCTCTTTCTCCGCCTCTTCCATCAGCACCAGCCACCTACAACCCGAAGCCTCCACCAGCAACTTTTTCCGGGCAGTGGTGCCAGAGCTGGGGAGCCCCGAGGATGGTGAAGAGCAGGGTGAGGCTGTGGAGAGGGAGAAGCGATCCGAGGAGCCCCCTATTTCCCTGGATCTGACTTTCCACCTCCTGCGAGAAGTGTTAGAGATGGCCCGAGCCGAGCAGTTGGCACAGCAAGCCCACAGCAACAGGAAACTCATGGAGATCATCGGGAAATGAACCGACCCCTCCCCACCTTGCCAAAGAGATTCCGCAGTTAGCACAAGAATAATTCCACCGTCCAATGTGCCATAGTGCTGCTCTGGTGTCATCTCTTTATTTTTATATAGCTTTAAACCTAGAAGGGTGTCCTCTGAACAGCCTTTGCCCCCTGACTCGCATGCACAACCGTGTTCCAAGTGCAGAAACACACGAGTGTTGTTTGTCAAACCTCCCCTGCCTTTATTTATTTATCCATTTCCCAGTTATTCTAGTGCCATCACTGCGTAGGGATGTGTGAGCGTTGGTGCCCAGGTGACGGATCACTTTGCTGCTGGGGGCAGGAGGTGGGAGGGGGAATCTCTGTGAGCTACTTTAAAAACTCTTTTTTTCCCCCTGTAAACATTTTCACAATAAAACATCTTCTCAGCGCTCGGTTAATTTGGTTGTGTAAGAGAATGTTTAATATTTATATTTTTAATAAAAGCTGCAAAGTAATGATGGCTGGATAGACTTTCTTGCCTAGATGGCTCAGGGATTACCAGGGCAGAGGGGGCACCCAATGCAGAGACCCAGAGTCACAGGGAGCCCTAAATCACTCAGGGGATGTTTTTTTTACCCTTTTGTCCTGGTTACCTCCATCCCTCTGAGGGCTCTCACAGAGGTGAAACTGGTGAGGTGCTCCCACATCTCTTTTAAGTTTTTCTCTAGCTCAGTCCATCCTCCCTGCACCCCAAAAGTGCAGGTTCCTTCCTGCTTGCCCTGTTCTGGCAGTGATGACCGTGTGGAACTCTCCCAGGGGTGCTGGGGAGGTGGTGGTGTGTGTGGAGAAACTTCCCTGGAGCAACAGGGGGAAATCCTCAAGGGAGAAAATAGGAATTCCTTCACCCCAAACCGAATCCCAGGTGAAAGCTGCTCCAGCAGCTGGAGGCAGTGTGGTGTTGGTGTTGCTCTGGGCTGCATAAGTCTCAAAGCTTTTAATGGAGCTCACAGGAGCATGGATACAAAGGGGATTGATGTGACTCAGGCCAGTAATGAAGGGTGGCTGGGACTGAAGCTGACACCTCACAGCCTCCTTACCAGGCACTTTGCTGCGCTGCCAGCTCTCGAGTCCTGCTGGGAGCCAGTACAGCCCTAGGGCCCAACACAGTGCTCTGACAACACAGTGCTCTGCTGTGTTTAGGGCTTGTATGGGGCTCCATGTGTAACTCTAATGCAGAACTTGATACTTGGTCCCCTATGGCACCAAGCACCCCTGGCATCCTGCCAAGTCTCCTAAACACAACTGTGTGCTGACATCTTGTCCCCAGGGGCAAAACCTGCAGTGTGTCACCTTTATCACAACTTGTAGAGATCCTTTTCACAGTGAATTTGATTTCATTAGATGGCTCAACATCCACTGTGCCCACAGAACAGGATATTTGGCTCTCAGCAGCTCCCCATGGGACCTCCAGTTTAAACCTTGGAATCTGTGACCACCTCACTGTGTTCTGGTTTCATGCAAGAAGAAACCCCTTTTCTTACACTCACATACATACAGCAGGGGCTGAGAAGTCATAGACATAGATTATGACTGGACAGATGTGGGCAGCACTCCAGCCTCTGCCCCACAAGCTGAAAACTGGGTCCTGCATCTGGGCATGGGGGCTTGGTGAGTTCATCTTCCTCATTTCTGCTGCTGAGCATCTTCCCTACAATAATCTGTTTAAGTGAGTGTTGCCTGTCATGGCTTAGTAGGAAGAGTAAATGCAAAGAAAGAAGCAGCAGCTTCCCTCTCCCATCCCATGTTCAGCCTCTGCAGACAGTGAGGCTCCGGCAATACGGGAGGGGGGGTCTGCCAGTGACTAAGGAGATGTTGAGACCTGACCCTCGCTTGGGGGTGCCAAGGGTTCAGTAGTGTCACTGAGGTCACCGGTACCAATGAGCAGGATGCAAGAGGGCACTGAGGAGAGATCTGGGTTTGTCAAAGGCTGCTGCTCGTGAATATGGTGTCAGTGTTTTAGGTAATGGTGCTGGTGAAGCATTTACACCTACATGGGGATGTGCTGAAAAGTGAGTAACAAACTACTAGCAGTGCTCAGCCTACAGCTCTAGCAGTGTGATTTTCCCCTTGGAAACAAGAAGTTATTGGAAAACACTCAATATGGTATTGTTTGTCCCCACGATCCCATGCCTCTCAGGACTGGCATCTCAAGGGCCAGGTACTGTAGGTCAGCTGAGTTCCTGAGAGCGAAACTTGCCCGGATGTCCCTTTCCAGGCTAGTTTGTCTGTCACTGCAGCCAGACTGCCTGTGCTCACTGTCCCCACGAGGAGAAGCACACCAGAAACCAGCCAGGGTGAATCATCAGTCGGTCAGAGAGTTCAACCAGGAGAAGGAGAAGACATGACGAGCCGGCTCGTCTCCCCTCTCGCTGCTCGCTGGAGGTTCCTCCACTTGTCCTTGAGGGGAAGGTTCAGAACCAGTCTGTAAGGGAAGGAGAGACTGACAAGTAGAAGAGGAAAAGCCAAACTGCATTAAAATCCTTAAGGTTTCACAACAAGCAGAAAAACAGAATGAAGTGGGAAAGAGGGGAAAGGCAGGGAGCAGGAAAGCTTGGGGAGGTCTGGCTTCTGGTGCCAGAGAAGTCGGAGGGACTTTTGCCATGGACAATGGCAGGGGAAGGATTATGCCAACCAAGCACATTGCACCTGCACAGAGAGTTTAGTCCAGGTTTGAACCTTTGGGGTGTTCCTGCCCCAAAGGTGGCAACTGACTGGGTAGAGCGATCCTGAGCCAGCTTGGCTTGTGTCACTAGGCCTCCAGATTGGTGTGGAGTGGAGCCAGAAGTTATTGTCAGTGTGTTGCCACTCAAAGTGTTACTGGTACTGCTGTCATGAAATCTGCCTTGGATGTGTTTGTTGTGTTGGGTTTTTTCTTTAAAGCTTTTTAATATTTATTTCACTTCAGTTTCACTTAGCCCAAGAACAAGAAATAAATAATACAGAGATAGATGCTTCTGCTCACGTTTGGGGCCAAACTGCACTTTTGTTGGCACAGGTACCCTCTGCTTATGCTAAAGACAGGAACCTGGGCTGTGTAAGATGATGTAGCTGTTAATCACAGGAATTACTACTGGTTTTTAAAATTAGCTGAATACTTAGCAGCTATAGGCAGAAATATTTCCTAATTCCAGTGTTTTTAAAACCAGAAATTCTATTAAAGACAGAATATACAAAAAACGGGTGATATAGCAGCTGAGGGATGCTTTGAGTCTTCAGCCACAGTTTAACTCATAATACAGAAGGTTTTCCCCTGTATGTATTTCTAGTTCTGCACATTGAATGTTACGGTTAGAATTAAAAGGGCCAGAATGACATCATTCTCTTTGCTGGGTTTCTCCTTACTGTGGGACTTCAGGAGAACTATTTGATATGGGTTACTGCTAGAAGAACAGAGTAGCATCCTCTGGATTTTAACACATCTCAGTCAATTATAGTATTGTCCTGACATGGGAAGTTGCTAAAGCAGTGATGCTACTAAACATATCCAGGGGCAAACAGTGAAGCAGGGATGCTTGTGAGGAACTGGAAAATGGGGTGGGTGAGTTTCCCAAGCATTCCCAAGTGCTTAGTGTTAGAGGGTACCACAGGAATTAGTAAGAACTGATGGCAGGTTAAGTGTAAATCAACCGCCGGACTTCATTCCAGTTGCTACTTGTTTAAGTGTTGTGGCACCAACAAGCAAGACAGTATGGAGGTATGAGAAAAGGAGCTCCCTATTTCTTGATATATATCTAATTAGAGTTCATAGCTCCTTTTTTTAGATCCAGATCCTTGGCTGCTCTAGACTAGAATAGTGCTGCTTGTCGCCATGAATTGCTGAGGATCTGCTTTGATATTTGAACTGTGAACTACTTTTTGACTTAGATTCCTGTTTTCAAAGCAAGAGGGTCACTGCTACTCCCTGCAGATTACAGCGCTCAGAAAGGATCATTATGGCAGGGATCCTGCAGGTGTTCAGCTGAAAAGGCAGGTAACTGCCTGAGTCCTGATTACGGAAGATAAGCCTCCCAGCCCTGGAAAGTGCTGAACACAACCCTTCCTACCTGATGACAAAAGTCAGGTTTCGGCAGTGACTGTGTGCCGGACTTTGGGAATTAAAATGGGTTCTGCACTCTCTCGCTCTCACTAGGTGCTGCAATGTAGATGGTTTATCGCTCCTCTGTGGTGTAGAAAATTTAGCCTTATATTTTAGGAAGGATAGATGGAGTGCCTGGACTAGCTAAGACTAATTTGGAACTTGGTTGTGCGGTGTCATGTGTAAGTGGGCATGGGACAGCTCTGTTCACCACTCACCCTGCAAGAGTGACAGGTTAAAAAAATAATTTCCTCTATTATTATTCTTTTGTTTTAAACTCAAAACCACATGGGTGCCTTGTCACTTCTTTCTCTGTGCAACAAGGACTTCCTTAGCACTTCCATGTTCTATTCCAGCCAGCCACTACCATCCCTGGAGGTATTTAAATGACATATAGATGTGGTGCTGAGGGACATGATTTAGTGGTGACCTGACAGTGCTGGGTCAATGGCTGGTCTTGATGATCTTAAAAGGTCTTTTCCAACCAAAGAGATTCTGTGATCCTGTGATTAACTAAGGTTAACTTTGAAGTAAACTATCTAAGTTAAGCAGTTTTGGACCTGATATGTCAGAAAGCAAAAAACATATGAGATGATTTGGCTGGCACAGTGATCATGTTTCCTCGTTAACTAGTGCTGCAGGTACTGCATTTCAAACAAAACAGCCCTTGTCTGAACCACCACCAGAGCTGTATTTCATAACGTGTTAACTCCTTCCTGCTCTGCTATGATGACACGTCCCTGTGTCAGCAAAACAAGGCTGGAGCTCCAACATATTCCCACTTGGTTTGGCTGGATTAATAATATCTACGTGCTGCATCTCACTGGACTCTGCAGGCTGCCAGTCTGCAGTACCTTGAGGTGCCTTTCCAAGAGCCACTGTTTGCTATCTTACCCAGCCAGGGATGAAGCAAGAACAAAGCTGACAAGAGGGCCAGTTCTCAGCTCCTAGACTTGTATTTTCGCACCTATGACACCACAGTGTTTGTGCTCTGAGTCACAGAGTGACTGCAATACACTCCTCTTGTGTGGGGCAAGAGACCATCAGAAGGTGCCAAGAGAAGCTCTGTCCACATTATTAAGTCCATTCCTCACTTCCAACAGCAGCCCACACAACTTAGCATTAGGCAGTGAAATGGGAATATCTGAGACAAAGACTTCTGCTGAAGGCTTACAGCATACAGGTTTTCTTTGAACCAGGACGTGACGCTAACAGGTCGAAAGCGGAGTCAAAGGAATCCCACTCAGCGTCCAACCCCTCTGTAGGTTCTTGCAGCCTCATCCCAGATCACCTTGCCCTCCCTGCTAGCACAGCCCTACACTGGTGCCAGCAAAGCACGTTGTGCTGAGCACAGCAGCTTCCAGATGGTGCAGATTCAACACTTCATTGCGTCTGTCCACTGCTATTAGATAACTGCTGTCAATCTTCTGCCAGTGGTTTATCTTAGTCTTGGAGATCTCATGGGTAGGGCTTGTTTTTCACATTACCTAGAATAACAAGTCCCAGCCCTTGATTTGGGTCCCTCACAGTAATGAGGAATAGCTAAGTCATTTACCTCAGATTGCATTAATCACATTAGGCAAATGCTGAGAGAGTGCTGAATACTAGGGCTTTGATTTATATTTCCCCCCCCTTGTTACTGAGTGACATCAGATGATGCTTTCAGTAGGGACCAGGAATTTTCAGCTGTGAGGAGGGGAGCACACCCTGCATGGCTGATGGCTGGATTGGGTTTTCCCATAAGCAAAGTCCAGGCTGGGGGTTACATGCCAATTCTTTGGAGGTGCTGAACAGCCATGACTCCCACTGAGGAACCATCCAACACTCCTCAGTATCTGGCACAGTAGACTGGGCATGAATGATCCTTATAAGGATCTCAGAGTGTACCCTGATGAGCAGGAGCACGGTTGGAGTTATTCAGCATCTCGCTTCCTTAAGCAGAGCATGACTTAAACCCATATTAGCTTCTTGTGAAGGGTGTGGAGGAAAGAGGTGCGTGGGATGGCTTTGTCATAATGTTTTCATTTATTAGGGAGCAGCAGTTATCCTATTATGGTGGGGAAAATCAGGCAGCCTTCTAGATATGGAAACACAATGAAGTCATAGAATTGTACACATTGCTTTCTGCTTTCCCACCACTTATCACTATAGCAAAGACTGAGATACATAGTACCAAACCTGAGTGATCCAAAAATGAGATACCCGCTCAATCAACTGTCTTCATCCCCTCTGAAGGCTTGTCCAGAGAGTGATTTGTCCCTTCCTAAAAGAAGTGTCCCTAGGGAAGGTTGTCCTTTGTAGGTATCTGTTTCATTCTACTGACTCTACAGACACTCTTGGTGTCCAGGTTAGACTAGGTCTAGCTAACAGGTAATTACACAAGAAAGATTCCAGTAAAATACTTCAGGATATCAGTAAATTGCTTGATAGGAACTGATAACTTTGATGGCATGATTACTTTTTACAAGATTAGTAACTCCTAAATTTATAAATTGGAGAGGAAAGACGAAAGGACTTCACAGCTGTCTTAGTTTCATTTCTATTCTGGCAATTTTTTGCTTATTTTTGATGCTTTGTGATAAGGTGGGTTCTCTAGAAACTGCTGTAGTGTCCCTGTCAGAGGCAATATCTCACCAGCTTGCAAGATGTGAGAAACAGGAGAAATGAGAGCTCAAAGAGTTCTTTCCTCTGGGGCTGTAGATCATCCAGCAGTTTATTTTATTTGGATTGAGAATAAGTGATCAGGATTTTTTTATACTTTATCAGGAAACAAAACTGTCTGCTGCTTTTACACCTCTGTGGTTCACTATCCATTGGCAGTGCTGCAGCTCTTTGCAGGGCTGTGCTAAGAATGGGAATGTCACTGGAATGACATCTGCTTTTGGTTGGCTTTTTTGAGGTGAAGAAAGGTATTTTTAAACCTGGACTGTTCAAATGGTTTGATTCCAACATGGCCTAACAAACAGCTGCCTCAGCACAAGAACCACATGAGTGGTTGCATCTGGGCAGGAATAAGAAGCAAAGCCAAAAACCTCCTAAATCACCTTCACTGCCAAAGAAGAAAATGGATCAACCCCTTTAGAGGCAGGTGAGTGGTATGTTTGCTGCCTCCTCCTGTTCTAGCAAGAGAGCAAGAGTGAGAAGTTCTGGGAAAAGGCAGTCTTGGAGAGAGCAGTGTCAAAAATACAAGCTTCTTGCTTTTGTGGTTTCTGTAGCTTCCGAAATGAGTGAGGAACTGAAGTGAATTCCCATACTTTAGTTGACTTGTTTAGAAACAACCCCTGGTGCTGACAAGGAGAGGCATGATTAAGAAACGCTAGCTGGTCGCAAAGCCATTGTCGCATCTGTAGGCAACGTCTGTCTGCCTCAAATGTCAAGTGTTACATGCCTGGCACTCAGCACTTCCAGGTAGCGGAAACAAAGGGAGCACAACAGTTATTTTTAAATAGCTCAAACTTTAGTTCAAGCACCTTGTTTTCATATTATTATTCATTCTGTCTTCTTCAGCATTGCACCCGACAGCTGTCACATCTATCACAGCAGTGTTGTTTCATGCTAAGAGGCTGCTTGTTCTGTACAGAACCTTTTTATTAGCAGGAGCCACCAATAATTCTCTAAAATAATTATATCCCTAATAAAATACCAGAAAGATCCCCGGGAGTGGGCGATATGCACAAACAAGTTCCATCAGTCACAGCACCAGCTGTGTCACTCTCTTAATAGTGGTCAGTAATGAATTTTTAGAAGCCTATTGGGAGGAAAAGCCTTTCCTAGATAGATTTTCATTATATTACAATTAACACAATGGGAGTAATGTCTAAAGCAATGTCTCTCACATAACAACCTTAGAGAGGTCAAATACATTGCAGAGCCAAACAGCCCAGCTAGCTTGTTTTGGTATAGGATCCACATGTCCTGGGGAATATGTAGGGCAAAAAAATAGCCAGAAATCACGTGCTTGTGTGTTATTTCACCCACTGCTGCACCTCGCTGGCATTACTTTTCATTGGGAGTGATTACGTACAGATTTGTGTAAGACCTACTCCTGCCACTGTCCAGGAAAATGAAGGACAGTCCTACAAACGCAGGAATGTTAGGGCTGTGCAGTCAGAGCACCCTTTCCTGGATATAACACACAGCACGCTTTTGTCCTCTCAGAGTGCAGTTTTTGAGGACCTCCCCATCATTTTGTCCTTTCTGCTCCCTGTCAGCCCTACAGGAGAGCTGTCTAGCCAAAGAAGGATCATCTCGAGAGGAGGAAATGGAATGTGCTGGCTACCACAGCCAAACAGTTACTCATGGTTGCCAGCTCTCCCCTCTTCTTCCTCCTCCTACTTCATCAGAAAAGTAGGTGTGACTTCAGATGAACAAGATAAACATGAATCAGAGACCTTCCATTAACTTCTCTGTCACAGCAAGCCATCTAATCCATGTCAGAGAACGTTTGCTATTAGCTTTCTGGGACAAGGAGCGAACCCGGTCGTGGTTTAATGTCACGTCTGCTTCTATCAGGCAGTCTTTCCTCTGAGCAACATGGGCAGTTGTAAACTAAAGCTTTTCCTTCCTCTGCAAATGGCATTTTCGTAAATCCAATGAATGAGGCAGAGCACCAGTTTGGGCAGTGACTCACCCCGGAGCTCCAGTCACGGGATCAGATGCTGTGAGGTGTGCAGACACATGCTGAGCCATGGAGGTTGAAGCGCTGCTCACACTGTGACTGACTGGATGACAGATGGATGAGGCTGGGGTAAGCGTTTGAGAGGTGGTAGGTGTGAGCTGTGGACCCAACACACCTTCTCTGAGAGACAAAACCAGATTGATGGAGATGCAGAAAGATCAGATGAAACGTCAGCTAAAACAACCTGTTGCTACCACATAACATACAATGAAAGTCTTGGACACAGTCAAAATGTATTTTCATTCATCACCTGTTGCTGCTGCCCCTTTTCCTTTGTGTACTCATTTTCCCAAGCCTTCACTTGCCTGAATCTCCTCCTTACTGCAACCGCAGCAGTGACTCTACTCCATTGCTCAATGACAGAATCACAACATCACCAAATGGAGTCTCCTTCACTGGAGATGTTGAAGACCCGCCTGGATGTGTTCCTGTGTGACTTGATCTAGGTGATCTTGCTGTGGCAGGGCGATTGGACTAGATGATCTTTCGAGGTCCCTTCCAGTCCCTAATGTTCTGTGATTCTGTGACTCTACTCCATTGCTCAGTGAGCAGCGCTGTGGCTCCCTGGACAGACACCTGCCTGTCTGTCGCACCACCTCTCACCTTGCAGCCTCTGCTCACTCACCAGTGACGCTGATTTGCTTGCTCAGCACCCAGCCAACTTAAGTGCAAGACACTAAACCAAGCTTCCTTCTGCTCATCTTGCCCTGTGCCCAGATGAGGTCCATGTGCTAGATGCTGCTCTCCAAGCCTCATAGTGTATCACAGTTGCTGACCAGGATAGTACTGAGCGCAGAGCTACCCTCAGCAAGGCACTTCATCACAGAGCAAGTCACACAGTGAGGGTTTCATCATAAGAAAGCCCCTTCTTCTGGTGCAGACACACAGAAGTGTTTTTGTGACATAAAGCTACCACAATGTGGTATAAAACAGCAACAGTTAATCCATGATTAAGAAGTATGTTTTGTTTACACCATATTTTCCTTTCCAGATGCCTTAATAAAGAGCAGAACTAGCGATGCTTGGGGGAGGAGGTCAGAGGGAGGTAGAATTCAGTATTTAAATGAGCTCATTGTCACAGACTGGCAATGACTAGGTAAGCCTGGCTTTGTATGAAGTTGAACAGGAGAAGTAATTTTGTCCAAGCGGTCATTGTGGAGGTCCTTTTGCTACCAACAGACTGAAAAGAAAGGAAATATGCATAAATGAGATGGTGTCTGTGACTCACCGGACAAATCACAGAGCAGAATATTTGAGGTAAAACTTCATGTGAAGTATTTGCCACCCATATTAATTATGAGAAAGTGTTGTCTGAACACTGGTGTGAATGCATTGCCCTCATGATTCATTACTGCTGCTTCTGCATCTCCTGGATCATTCCCAGGAGCAAGGGAGAGCAAGGTGTTAAAAGAGAAGTAATCAAGGCTTTCCTGATTTTCTCTTCGTACATTTGCTAAATTGAGGTGGGACAAAAATAAAAGTCTCACCTGAAGATGCAAAATGGAAATTTACAGACAGAATTTGCCATCAACTGAGTAGCAGCCCAAATGGCCTCAGACCTGGCTGCTATAACCAAGTCCTAGGTCACCGAATCAAACTACTGAAGCAAAATCAGAATGTTTTTTGGACTGTTATGATTTGTTTGGTCTCCCAAGTGCAGGGTCCTGCACCTGGGTTGGAACAATCCTCACTATCAATACAGGCTGTGAGAGAAGGAGGTGATGGAAAGCAGCCCAGAGGAAAAGGACTTGGGGGTGATGGTGGATGAGAAGCTGGTCATGAGCAGACAGTGTGTGCTTGCAGCCCAGAAGGCCAATGTCATCATGGGCTGCATCAAAAGAAGCAGGGCCAGTAGACTGAGAGAGGTGATTCTGCCTCTCTGCTCCACCCTGGTGAGGCTTCACCTGGAGTCATGTGTCCAGGTCTGGAGACCTCAATACAGGAAGGACAT
Organism: Rhinopomastus cyanomelas; assembly: GCA_013400115.1. Taxonomy (NCBI): domain Eukaryota; kingdom Metazoa; phylum Chordata; class Aves; order Bucerotiformes; family Rhinopomastidae; genus Rhinopomastus; species Rhinopomastus cyanomelas. Next base: position 149,304 of record VXBP01010243.1, read on the forward strand.
GAACCTGGTGGAGCAGATCCAGAGAAGGCCACAAAAATGGTCAGGGGGATGGAACACCTCTCTGTGAGGACAGGCTGAGGCAGCTGGGGTTGTTTGGCCTGGAGAAGGCTCTGGGGGAACCTGATAGTGACCTTTGAGGGCCTGAAGGGAGCTACAAGAAGAGATGGACTGTTTGTGAAGGCCTGAAGGGATAGGATGAGGAGCAATGGTTTCACATTAGAGAAGGGGAGATTTAGATTGGGTATTAGGAAGAAGTTCTTTGGCAGGAGGGTGGCTGAACACTGGAACAGGTTGTCCAGGGAGGTAGCTGAGGCCCCATCCCTGGAGATATTCAAGATGAGGCTGGACAAGACTCTGGGCACCCTGATCTAGTTGAGAATGTCCCTGCTCACTGCAGGAATTTGGACTAGACGATCTTTGGAGGTCCCTTCTAGCCTGGGTGATTCTACGATTCTATGATCCTAGAACAGGGTTGGCTTCACAGAGGACAGAGGAGCCTTTGTTTGTTCAGTCAGACCTTGCAGAATTCTTAGTGGTCCAGCAGTAAGGCTAACTACTTTTGCACTTTTGAAAAGAAATGGGACAAGTATATAAAAATCTAGATGGCAAATATCAAGCTGGCTTTTGCTCTCTGCATTCCAGACCCTCTGTTAGCACTAACTGCAGCTGCTGCAGGGAGCAGAAAGCTTTTGGAGAAGCAGCTGCCTGTGCCGATGCCACTCAAATTCTTCTTCTCTGGGGCAAAACTGTGAGAAGGCTGTGTCTGACAGGACACAGAGTTTTCAGTTCAGAAATGAGAAGGGAAATTATTGTTTGTGTGTGCTTGTGCAATCATCCTGCAGCAGCACTGGGCTAAAGTTTGGGACTGCACCTTTCAGAGCGCAGTGGGAAAACATGTGGGCAATGACCACAGCATGAGCTCTCCCAGCCTTATTGTGCTTTCAGATGGTCTTATTTTGTCCGTGTTGTCTGACTATTGACATGACAACCAACCAGCTAGAACTTAGCCAAGTGCTGACCTTGATGACACATGGCTTGAAGCTGTCTCATAGAAAAATATGTGAAGGATCACCAGCTGAAATTGAAGCATTCAGCAGCAAATTCAGGGCAGAGAGAACTACAGTATATGAATACAGAGAGGACGGTCCCTATGGTAATTTTGGCAGGTGGCACAAGGTTGCAAGCAAGTAATAGAAAATTTTAAAACTAATGAAACGAGATTAACATAGGCCACTCCATTAGTGTTTCTCCTCCCAAACAGCTTGGTCCTGATTATATTTGATATCCTTGTGGAATTAGAGCACTGTACTTACTGGCAGCAAAGGGAAATGAGATCAGAATAGTGTTTGTGGATGATTAACTGGCGTTTGCTTTCACACTAAATGTGTGTGCTTAGGTCCTTTGGAGTCATGGGCAGACGCTTCTCTGGTGGGGAATTTCAGAAACAGAACATAGGGTCAGCTGAACAAACTTTTCCTTACATCTCCATTGCCTTCTGTGTCTTAACCAGGCTGAAATAATCTGAGCAGATCCCAGGGATTTTGGGACAGTCACAACACAAGTGATTTTTGTTATAATATACCTGTCACTGCTCATTTCTGGGATTCTTCTATTACAGACCAAGGGTGCCTTCTATGAAAATAGCCTAGAAATGAATTACGTGCTGCTTTTATGATGACAGTCATGCCAATTTACATCAGTACTATAAATTATTCTTCCAGTAATTTCAGGTAATTTTGTTATTCTGCTTTCTGGGGCCGAGACAAAAATGAAAAAGGGGCAATGACCTGGTATCTCACATGAAAAATAAAGACACAGAAACTGTCTAAACAGCTACACATGGCAAAGAAAATAATTCTTATGCAAATAGTGTCTGAGATTAAAACTCCTTTCTCCCTCACCTCCTTGCTACTTTGTGATTAACTAAATCATAAAGCTAAAAGACCACACAGAAAGAGATCTCACACAGTAGGAATGAGAGCTTTCTGCGTTTCTTTTTAATTTCAAAAGGTATTTTGAATTAAAAAAGAAAGGGGAAAAAGGACATGATGCTCTCCACTGCCTCATTTCCCAAGAGTAGAAACGAGCTCTGTGTCCTCTTGTAATAATACAATGAATTTTAAAAATTAAACTATGATCCATATATTGAAGTGAGATTCACAGTGTACAGTGCTTTTGAAATTACCATTAGGCAGTGAATCTTTTTGCAGGCTGTCTAGGGCAGTGGTGAATTCACTATCCCTAGAGGTGTTTAAAGGACAGGCAGGTTTATTGCTTAAAGACACAGTCTAGTGGTGACCTGGCAGTGCTGGGTTCATGCTTGGACTCTATCTTGAAGTTGTCTTCCAACCAAAGAGATTCTGTGACTCTATGAATGTGAGTGTGATGAATGTGAGTGTGATGCCTCGATTGCCTTTTGGACAGACAAAGGACCTGAAGAGGAGTCCCCAACATCTGGGGTGAGCTTCGTGGGCTGGCTCAAGCCATCCCCCTGAGAAAGCACCCATGGCTTGCTTGCAGTGGGAATCCTTCCAACCGGAGTGTTCAGTAGATTTTTCTTCCTAAGGTTTTACCCTACTAGTCACAATCATTGCTCTCCAGATTTTCCTTCCCCATTTGCTGGACTGAACAAGCTCAGGGATCTCCACATCTCCTGTCAACCCACCCTGCTGGTCACCTGAACAGCAACTGAAATATAAGCCCAGATGTTCTCCAAGTTTTCCTTCTGAACTGCGAAGATGCAATGTTTGACCATGCAAGAGTAAGCTGAGGGGTGGTATTTTGAAGGGGTGAGGAAGAATTATTTTAGTCAGCTTGTGCTGTGAACTAGCATGATGGGCTTGGATGGGAAGAGAGGAGAAAAGTCCTTTAAAACTATGTAGGAACATCACTGAAGACACTGTTTTAACTGTTAGTTAATGGAAAAACAAAATATTTCCTACCCATGAAAGAACAAATCATGTATTGAATGAGATTCCAAAGATGATGCAGTATGATAAGAAATGCCAAAACTGATATGCAGAGTGTTAACTCCTGTGAGAAAATAAGAAGAGTGCTTTACCAGCATTGTCATGACACGAACCAATCATCATCACTGCATTCAGCAAAAAAGCTGGTCCCACAGGGAGGATAAACAGTGGTGTGAGGAACATCAGCCAGGGGGTTAGAACAATAAATAAACAGGGCATTTCGGAGTGGGTCGTTTAAAATCACATGCAGGGTAACCCCAGAGCTGAAGTTCACAAACTTTTAAGTGACCACTGCCACACAACAGAGGCCATTTTGCTTGTGACAGTGACACATTTTGCTCAGACCTTTAAATCTGATTGCAGCATCACCCTTCCTAGATTGGTCACGTCTCTTTTTCTTTTTGTCCTTCATCACACTCTCATCTTTCTTCTTGCTGAGCTTTCCTATCTTTTTTCAGTCTCCAGAGGAGGATTTTACCCGCCTGTGGTGAGGTTTGGCTACCCAGTCTTTAGTGGAACTGACAGAAGAAAGAGCAGCAATTCATTTCACTGTGAATTTACCTGCCTTTGCTAGCTTGTTTGGAATATATTTTAGAAGACAAGGTCGTAGCAGATTTGGCATTCTAAATGCTTCCTAAAAAAAATGTTACTCCTCTCTATTGTTCTCAAATCAAACCTGGTGTGGTGTGCCCTTCAGCTCCGTCCCTTGGATCCTTGACCCATGTGGAGTTTCTGCAAATATGCAGAGGAAGGAATATTCCAATTCAGGTGGTACTAACTCTAACATTCTAATTTCAAGGAAAACACCCGCCAATGTCCAACACATCCATATCTGTTAAACCCTCATGCCACTGGAGGTCTAATCTGGAACAGATTATCTCCATGCTCTCCTTTCATCAAGTCCCAAGAATACTTGGAGGAAACTCCAGATCAGAACCTGAGGGATCACACTTCTTGCTGAGAGGCAACCAAACACACAAGAAGGCTCCAGTATTTGCCTGGCTTCACATTTGTGGGGGAAGCCACATGCTCCAGGGGCAGGCACCGAGGTGCAAAAGGCAGATTAAGCCATAGCTGCTCAGCCAGTGGTACTGAGATGGCACGTGATGGGCACAGGCCTTCCATGGGTGATGACAATGGTCTCATGCACGGGATCCATCTGCTCCCAATGCATGCAAATACTCGATGGGCAGTGACAGAGCCAGCCTCTCCAACAGCTCTGAAGTGGGTGTGTGAGCAGCTTGGGTAGTGCTTGCACAAGCGAGGTTCACTGGCAGCCACCAGCATGCTGCTCTGAAGCTGAGGAATCGGTCTGTCACATACTGAAACCATCTGTAAATCCAGAGGATTTGCTGAAACCACAGTTTCTGCTGTTTCTGTGTTTCCAATATTATCCTTTAGCATGCAGAGGAAAAGTCATGTTTTCCTTAACAATTGCTGTTCCCACGTGGCTGCGCACCGCAGCCCTCTGGGGTGACCTCGGTGGCACTGACCTTGGACGTTGTTGCAGTGGCATTCCCTTCCTTACCACTGCCCGGTGTGCTCTCCTCGATTGCTGCCACTGCTGGGGCTTCTGCCTTCTTTGCATTTGCTTCCAGAGCAACAGGAAGCCCTACTGTCCCCAGCCCGCTCCCTGGGGTTGAGCTTGGACTGCTTGATTGCCGCGATTGAGCCTTGTACCAGCTAGGGTAAAACAAGGGGTCGATGGCTTCTGCTGTGGACTGCACTTGAGTGTCAGACTCCGGGGTCTGTTGAGAACCACTCGGTCTCACAATCTCATCCTTAATCAGGACAGATAAAAAGAAGAACAAGCAAAGTGCACCACGTTACCTTCCTGCCATAGCCATGTTGATCCGCATGCTGTGTTATATCTCACCGCAAGGAATAAGTTTGGGCTAATATATGGTCCAGAAGGGTTATGATCAAAGCACAAAGCAACTATCACTTGGGTAACATAGGTATGGGATGGGAAGCAAGTTACTCAAAAAGTTAGCGGGGAAGGGGATGCTGGCTGAGAAAGGAGTGAGCAATTACTTAATTCAGGTAAACAACCAGTTCAATCCTAAACATTTAAGAAAATCTGCATAAGAGCCTCATGAACTGGCACCAGCCATGACTGACAGATGCAGGTACCCTCGAATGGTTTGATGGTCTTTGGGTTTAGAAGAACATGTTTGCCAATAAGTCTGGTGTTATGAATAGTTAGAATGAAGAGAATATGAAGACACTGGAGAAGCGTTTGGCCGCTTGCTACCAATGCTACAAGCCAAGCACAACTACCTTGCCAGGGGTTGGAGCAGCTGGCCAAGCTGCACCTCTCTGCCTGCACTCAGCTCTCAAGACTCATCCACATGGTACCTGCTCTCCCCACAGCAGTTCTGCTTTGCCCTTCTTACCCCAGAAGCAAAAGCAGCAGCACACATATCCCACAAAACAGCACCCCATGCCATGTCTGACTCCATCTCTGACCATCCCATTTCACCCTTAGAAACAAGGGGCTTCACACTAGTGGGCAGAATTATGTCTAGTCCTTGTTTGTGCAAAAAACCTACTTCAGAGAGGCACTGAGTTTAATTAAGTCAATGCAAAACCTCAAAACCCAACTTTGGTAAAATCATTAAAATCTGGTGCAAGAGCATCTTCCCACAACTGCTGCAAACTCATTTGTGCTTTCAAATCAAAGAAAGAACTAATCTGTAGAATTTATTTTCCCTTGGTTTATGAGGGGAGCTTGCTGTGGTTAACGATTCTTTCAGTGCTCTTGTTTTCACACTGCCTTCTCAGATACCATCACAGCAGCCTTTACCTGTTTAGCGGCTTCATGAGTAAATTGAATAAGAGAAGGATTTTCTAAGGTAGAGTAGTTTTCCTACTAGAGTAGTAGAAAGTCCATTTTTTTATGTAGGTCGTTTAGAATATGCAGCAATTGTAGCATCAGTCTAATTGTAGTCTCATTTATCTTATTCCTTAAGAGAAAGCATCCTCCTAAGGCCCCCTGGATCTACTTGGTGTTCAGCTGTATGAGGCAGAGGGATCTCCAGTTTGGTGACAGCATCCCCACGATGACCAGAGCGGAGAACAGGTTAGAAGTATGATCTAAAAACTGGCACTGGAAAGCTCACTGAATCCACAGGGATGACAAATTCTTAGTATAAATAATTTAAACAACCATTTAATGTATAAGTAGTAGCCTGAGTTAAATCGCAGCAAGCAGAACAGCCGCTGTAATGTGCTGAACTCCCACACCAAGTCTCTTTTATTTATATCCCAAGCACCCTGTATGTCTCTCAATTTATCCAGCAGTGCAGGACTGTGCCTGTCAGTCTGAGAGCACAGGATACAGCCCAAGGGCAATAAACAATTTTCCTCTCTGGTGCATCGACTCCCTTAGCCATACACGCTCCTCCGCAGGGCATCTGGGCCCAGGGGGCTCTTACCTGACCCACTGGGGTGCTGGGCAGCAGCACAGGAACTGATTCAGCCGGGGGCTCTCCCGCAACGCTCTGTGGTTCAGGGTCCTGCTGAGGTGGCTGTGATTCTGTCTCAGCCTCTTCCTCCTCCAACTCTTCCTCCTCCTCCTCTCCTGATAGCTCTGTGTGAACTTCATTCAAATCTTCACCATCTGCTGTCTCCTCCTCTTCCCCTTCTCCCTCCTCCTCTGGTAAGACAGTGGGAAAGGACAGGGCTGAGCACCACTTGAAGATGTCTACAGTCTTCATGTAATGAAAAGGCCATTTACCATCATGTGACAAAGTTACTGACAATGTGCTAGTTGGAAAAGGGTGTGGGCTGGGAGAGGGCACTGACGTGGAGCCTGATCCCACCAGCCTGTGCAAGGCACTATCATGGAGTGGCAATAGCTGGTTGAGGTTTTCCTACTCAGTAGGACACACATTGCTACAAGTTAAGAATGTAGTTTAGATGAAATAAGTGGCATACCTCTGTCAAAGTCAATTTCTCGTATTATCTTTTCTTCTCTACTGAGGTTCACTGTGAATTGGTTCATAATTTCATAGCCATCCTCTATTTTTTCCATTTGAAATCCTTTGGATGCTTCAGTAATTCTAAACCAAAGAAACTGGTTATTGGCATTTGGACTTGCAGATAAACTTGTAATTCATTATAAAGATGAGGGATCTCAAGTTTACTCACTTTTGTAGCAGCGTTTTGGCATTCTGTGGAAACAAAAAGGAAATAACAGACTTGTTAAATGGTTCCATTTGCGGAGTTTTTATGCACTGAGATCTAATTCTTACACTGGCTGCTTCTAAATGCTCTAGTGCGGATCCACTAGTGACAAATATGAGATCTAGGAGTGACATCAAATTGGGATGGTAGTTAGTGTATAGCTGAGGAAACCTTTTAGTTCCTGAAGACTTTTCAATTAAAAAAAAATTCCACAAAAGTGAGATGAAATAGTTTTGCTCTGTTTTTTTTTGGTGTGTTTGGTGCAAAGCAGTTGTTCCATTACCATCTTTACTCACGGTGACTATATTTTGACTGTCCGTAAGGGCATTGGCATTCCTCTGGAGCCACAATGTTTTATTTGTCCAGAAAGATACCGTACTCCTCAAAGGCAATTATTTGATGAAAATAGAGTGGGAATTGGTTTGGGGATTGGGTTGTTTGGCTGTTTAGAAAACATTCTTTCAGCTTTAAATATATAGGAATTATAAACTTGTAGATCAGAAATTCTGAACCAGTGGATGGGGTGCTACCAGTTTCCTAATCGGCTGTTGTAAATTTTAGAGTAAGAAACCAGAAAGAGGGGAAAAAAAGGAAATCTGGGCATAAAAATGTGACTAGGAACATAAATACTTAATCCTTGGAAAATTAATCACTCTGTCAATGACAAAATGAATCCTATAACTCACAGAAGTTCATATACAACTGTATTATAGTGGTGGAACAATAAAGATGTGGTAGAAAACGTTTAAATTCCTGTTTCTTCCTCGGAGACCAGACATTCACACAGAGGATGGTGTATCTTGGTGCAGACAGCAAGGACTCACATTCTTGTCTGGATGCTATTCACAAGAAGTTGAAAAGGTGAGTTTGTATAAACCTGCACTCAAAGATGACCAAACTCTGAATGAGCCTGAACCTGAGAAAGGCTTGAATAGCATTAGGATAAACGCATCGTTCCATCTCTGGACATACCTGCAAAAACACGGCCATTTCTGGTTCTTCCATGAACTGGATTCCTGATTCAACCAGCTTTGAGACAGCCTCCAGGTGATCCGCGTACTTCTTCATCAGGGAGCGGACGTGTTCCAGTTTCTCCTCTTGGGTTCTAGTGATTATTTGTGTCATCTCATTTTTCCTTTCTTCCAGCACAGAATACAGATAATCAAATTTTTCACACAGCTGCTCTTTCTGTCGTCTGCAGCATTCCTGTGAATCATTTGGTTTATGTTAAACACGTTATGTTCTTAAGAGAGTTGCTATTTTTGCAGTAACTTGGAAGCATTTTCATCAAAGACGCTCCTTTTTCTGAGCAGTGCAAAGAGTTCTGAGTGACCCCAGACACTTTTAGAATTTTCAAAGTCCAAGCTGTTGGAACAAAAGTTCTAAAACTCTTCTCAAACTCTGTATTTCCACCCACTGAAACACCCCAGACAGGTGAGTGCGTAACTCGTCAGTCTGCTAAATCCGGTGAAAGGGATTTGTGATGTCTGTAGTGGCGGATCAAAGCCTACAGAAAAATGAAACCCCCATGTTAATGGCTGGGACAGAGTAGTTTCCAACAAAGCAATCGCCTCAGATCAGATCTGGAGGATTTTCTTTTTCTACCAGAGAACCTGGACCTACCCTGGGTGGGCTTGATTTCCACATACATCCTCTTAGACTCTATTTTGACTAGAGGTGTCCATTACATTACATTTACTGTGCACTGCGTCAGAGGTTCCACAGAGGAAACGGTGTGTGACAAAAGCACAAAGACCAGAATGGGGACTCAGGCTGCAACCCCACCCTTAGGCACTGTTTTTCACATCATTTTCTGAGACACTTTTATTGTGCCTTCAGCCTGACAGCACAGCATATTCCCGAGTAAGGGTGGGCTTGCTGAGTGCTTTGCTGAGCACTCTCTAACCAGAACACACAGTACTGGGAGGATTTATGGGGAGGAAATCAGAGACAGGTTACCTGTAAGGTCTGAGGGCTACCAAACATGTATTTGAGTAATTTATGTGCCCAGGGGCATAAATTTGTTGTGGTTGTACCTAGCTGTGTATTATTTATTTTCTTCTTTCCTAGGAACTGAAGCTGAATCAGTTCCTCATCTTTGCCCCGTGAGGCATGATGGCAATGCAGGATTATAAACAGTCCCACAGTGAGGACTTTTGGAAGTGGTAAGCCTGATTATTCATAGCACTTGGCCAGAGAGAATCCTGCTTTTTCCTTGACTTTCAGCCAGAACTCTTTCCTACCTACCTGAAAGTGCACACAGACTGTGGTTCACAGGAGGAAGCTGTCCAAAGATGGGTGTGTGGTAAAAAATCCTATAGATCAGGTTGCACTGACCCAGGTATCCACCTCCGTTTTCCAACAGAGAAGACTAAGCTGAACCAGGCACTCATGGCTTAAAAATCCTTTGTGGGGAGGCTTGTTCTACCTTGTGGGAGGCCCTTGCCACTTCCTAGGCATTCCTGATTAGTGAATTGTAGTGTATGGATACGGAAGCTTTGAATCCAGTGAGTAAGAGTTCCTGGGGGACAGCCTTTTGTTCAGACCTTAGATAATCCTCATCTACTCTTGCGATCCTCTCCCAATGTCTTTTGCACTTCTGCTTGCTACAGACTCCTCTTTGGTTTAGTCAGTGAGCTCCTCTGAAGGGCCAGTCAGATAACTGTAAAACAACCTAAATTTTGTGTAGCTCTGTGCTCTTTCTGCCAGCTGACGGAGGACAAGCGTTAGGTGAGGAAGAGCAACAGTGATAGCAGAGACATGTGCCCCGAGACATCCCTCTCTGTCTCCAACATACAATATCTCCATCAGATATTACAGAGTAAGAGTGCAAAACTGGCTCCCTTAATACTTTTAATAGGATTAATAAACTGCAGATTGAATAGAATTAATCAACTACGAATGCTGAGATATTTCTGAAGTACTCTTTTTCAGTATAAAATATTCTGGTATGCAGGGTCTGCCTGATGGAAATACCCTGACCAGATTCCAAGTAATGAAAAAGGTTAACAAATATGTGATTTGCCGTTCTCAAAAGTTCTGAGCCTTTTTTGTTTTAGAAAGCAAGGCTACAGCAAAAAGAAATGAGTCCTTGTGCTGAGCATGAGTGTCTGGATTGACTGACCTATGGTATCAGCATTTGGAAGAAACTGTCATTTTTCCTGCATTATTTTGCTCATATTACAGAATCACAGAACATTAGGGATTGGAAGGGACCTTGAAAGATCATCTAGTCCAATCTGCCTGATACAGCAGGGCCACCTAGACCAAGTTGCACAGGAACACATCCAGGCAGGTTCCAAACCTCTCCAGAGAAGGAAACTTCACAACACCCCTGGGCAGCCCATTCCAGTGCTCTGTCACCCTCACTGGGTGTGATATTTATGTGGAACCTCCTATGTTCCAGCTTACACCCTTGTCCTATCTTACCTCTTGTCCTTACTACCTCTTGTCCTATCAGTAGATGACACTGAGAAGAGCCTGGCTCCATCCTCCTGACACCCACCCTTCACATATTTATCAGAATGAGTGACGTCACCACTCAGTCTCCTTTTCTCCAAGCTAAAGAGACTCAGCTCCCTCAGCCTTTCCTCATAACGGAGGTGTTCTGCTCCCTTCATCATCTTTGTGGCTCTGCACTGGGCTCTTTCTAGCAGTTCTGTGTCCTTCTTGAACTGAGGGGCCCAGAATTGGACACAATACTCCAGATGTGATCTCACCAGGGCAGAGTAGAGGGGGAGGAGAACCCCTCTCAATTTACTAACCACCCTCCTTCTGATCCACTCTAGGATGCCATTGGCCTTCTTGGCCACAAGGGCACATTGCTTACTTAAATATTTACTGTTATTTTCCAGTATTTAACACTTTGTATGCCTTTTAAATTTTTTAATTTTCAATACAGTATGAGAATCCGCTCTACTTTTCCTTCGGTTTAGAGCTATACAAGTATTATTGTTTTGGGGTTTTTTTTCTGGGTTTTTTTAGGGAGCAATAGCTAAATATAGGGCTGTGAGCTACTGTTTACTGCAGCTAAACAGCAAATTATGCATTTTCTGCTAAAGCAGGTATTTGGTGTTTATTGTTCTCAGCAAAGTGTTAAGCAGAGAGAAGAGACAGTTGCGAGTTACAAGTGTTATTTCCACATACATACATTTTCTCAGCTCCCGCTGTAGCTTTTCTTCTCCAAGGACAAACTGATGTCAAGTTAGACAAAGCTCTCATATGGTAGGAAATGCAATTTGCTTGAAATGCAACATAGGATAGCCAAGGTAAGCTCTAAGATCTGTTCCCTGCAATCTGTGACTGGAAACGTTAGAAGCCTGATAAACCATCTAAAATGGCTGCACTTTCTCTGGGGCTTGAGTTGAGATGCTGGACCTTACACTGAGCGGCTGGCTCTGGGGAAGCTGGTTTCAGACACTGTTGGATTTATTAAGGTATTTTTAGCACAGTGTATGCTCTATACTTCAGACAAGGTGTTTGAAGTTTTGTTTCTGGTTCAGCTAGTTCAACATAAATTACTATAAGCTTTTGTACCATTCCAATTTCTGCAGTTAACCCACTTGAAAGGCTTCCTTCTGCCTGCAGAGTCCTGATAGCTGCTGGTTCCATCCTTGGACATGAAGGCTTCCTGACTACAAAGTTCTGAGTAATGCACCCTCCCGTTTATTTGGGCTGATGATTTTAATGTCCTTTGAACCAAACTTGGACATTGTCTGTTCTTCCCTGCTCTGGGGAAGAACAAGGGAACTTGGGCACTTGTGTACATAGGTTGTGGAATCAAATTTTCAAACTATTAGAATCTGTGCATCTTTGCTTAACTTCTTTTTCTCTGTCATTTCTCTGTTCTGCTCCAGCTCTGAAGGGTCAATATAATTCTAATTGGGCTGTAAGGGATGCAACTCCTTCACTAGATGCTTCATCAAACTCTGATTGTAAAATCAATTCATATGAGCTGCTTTCAGCCTACTGCTCTGTGATGCTCAAAGTGATCTGATGCTAATACTTGCTTTACTGAATGAAATGAAAACCTCTCCTGCTAGTGAATGGCACAAACTTCGTTCCAGCTCTGTCAGAGTAAGACCTTTACCAGAAAATCCAGTAAGAAACCAAACTCTTCCCTCCCAAAAACCAGGCTCCTTAAAGGATGACATGAGTATTTTCAAAAACTACACCTGTGCCAAAGGCAAAGCAACCAAAGATGGAGCTCACAACCCAGGAGCTGCATGGTGGCTGCTCTGTGGCTGAGCCTAAGGCTGCTCTGTGGGAATGCATTTAGGTGCAGTGAGGCCTGTGAAAAAGTCATTATTACCAGCATTTTAAAAGACACAACTTCACACCGAAATAGCTGCATTTAAAGAAGTGACACCTACCTCAACTGTCTTGCAGGTCTCCTCCAGCTGTGTGACTATCCCCTGCACTCTGTCGTTACTCCCCACCAGCACTGCGATGCCGTCACTCAGCTCAGACTGGGCAGTAAGGGGAGAACAAGCAAGAGGGTGTTAGACACTGTCCCACTTCAGGATGGCACATCTATCAGTGGGCAGCAGCAGATGAACGAGCCATACTGCAGTATTCACTCTTCTTTCCACCAGAGTCAAGGGAAAATGGAACATTATCTGCCCACAAGTCACCTCTGGTACTTTTGACATTTCCTTTCACTCCCAAAGCACTGAAAATACTGACACTCTGAAACTTTTCATGAAGACAAAACTGCAGATTGGAAAGGAGGAAGCACTTTATTCAAGAAGGCTCTTTGAGATGCTTTTATCTGAAGCACTATGTTTCAACAGCCTCAAACTCAAAGAAACCCTTTTGAGTTTGTTGAGAGAAAAGACTGTCTCTTGAGGTGTTGGGTGTTTTTAGTGTCTGGGTCTATCTACACCACTGTGGAATTTCCCTGAGGATTGTAGCTTGTTGTCCTGAAGAGGTGGTCTATGGATCTGGGGGAACCAGAGTGCTGCAGAGCCCCTGGCATGAGGGTAGTGGGGCTGGGGCTGTGGGGAGAGGGGAAGGCAGAAAAGGATGAGGAGAAGGGGGAGGCTGAGCCACTGGAATGAGGGATGGAAACTTCTTCCTTTTATGATTGAAAAGGATGCTTGTAACTACTTTCCTAAAGCATCGTCTCATTTGTAGTTCCCACACACAGGCATCTGTGTGACAAAGTTTGAGGCTGGGATTGCAAACTTGGTCTGTCTGATCGCTTGCCCCACTGGGGCCCTCCAGAAAAATGAGCTGTTTATCTCAGGAGGATAACCCAGTGAGTCAGGCTTTAAATTAATACTGCATTAAAAATAAACAAGTCTTCTACTGGCGACAGCAAGGGCAGAGGATGTGAGGTACATCCTGTGCTGCCAGTTATTGAATACTCCTGCACTCACTTGCAGAAAGAGGTTTTTTACTTAAACTTTCCTTAAAGATGGGATGCTTAAAGGTGCCTGATGGGTAACTACCTGATTTGTACTAGTCTGTTGTATTTCCAGTTTGTGTCTTGGAAATCCCACTTGTTTCTCTAATCTCAAAGCACTGAGAAAAAGAGATTAGGAACCTTGAAAGAGAAATTCACTTGGAAGCCCATGGGAATACTTTCCCATCCGTGGTCCTGTCTGTTGCTGGGAAGACTGAGATACACAGAGATGTTTACCTTCTGTTGCTGGTAAACATTTGTGAGAGGAGCAACCTGGCAGTCCTTGTGGGCACCAAAGATTTTGCACAGGGAACAGGTGGGCATTTCACAGTTCAGACAGTAGATGTTAATTCTCTCATCTTCGTGCTCTTCGCACATGGGTTGGTCACATTTCCTCTCAGGTCTGCAAAAGAAAAGAAGTTTGGTTTAAACTTGGTGCTCCTGATTTCCTGAAGACAATCACAATCTGGGGTATCACAGAATCACAGAACATTAGGGACTGGGAGAGACTTGAAAGATCATCTATCAGCACAAAGCACATTTGTGTAGCGGTATCCAAGGATGAATCTGCATTGTGCACTTAAACCTGCCTCCCGGGATGACTAAATGATGGCACAGCTTCATGTCCTGACACAGCAGAATGTGGTGACCATATGATTCCGTGATTCTGTGATTCTATTTATGATAGAGCAACACGACTTCATACAGGGGTGCCAGCTGGGAGTGTGACGGAACCCTCACTCACGTTTAAGAACATAAATAACCTCACTAATGCCGATCTTAGACTGCTTGTGGATTTTGATCAGCATCTGACCTCTGTCTGAAATGTGAAACACGTGTCGTTGCTTTTGGCCCACCATTCAAAATGTTGGGCACTTGGCCTCAGCGCAGCAAGGTTTTTCTGTGTGGGACAAATTTGGAGCAAGAGTTATACATATTGGTGGACTTTTGGTGCCCTTAAGTGTATCTCTGCTGATGAGCTTTGGGAGGTCAGGGCTGTTGGTGGGTCCTTAGCCTTACATCAGACCTGCAACCAAAGCAAGGTGTCACACAAATTAATTTTAGTGGGGTGGCATGTACAGTGTCACGTTTTTTAATAGTAGGTAGCTTGATTATGCCTGTGACTGAGGAAGAAGCATTCCTTTCCTGTGCTAAGTCAGGAGCTGTCAATATGCTGCAGCTCAGTCCTCATCTTCACCAGCATGATTCAGCCATACACACACAAGTCAATCTCTGCTATTTTAGGAACTAAATTACTTGTAGCTTCCCTTAAATGAGCCACTTAACTGACGTTCCCAGAGTAATTGAGAGCTCTGGTCCAGTTGGCGTGGGCAGGCTGATGCTTTTCTGAGCTGACACTTCAGGCTTATCACCCTGAACACATCTGTGGTGAGTGTGTGAGCGTAAGGATGTGGTACAGAGGACAGGGCTGAGAGACTGACAGCAGAAGGGTGCTTGGTGGTTCGAGCCTCCACAAGTTGCCACTTCTATTGTGGCAAGTTTAACTATTTCCAGCATAAGCCATTATTCCCTTCTGCTATGACATCATAGAAATATGTGTTGTCATCATTAGATAGAAAATAATTTCCAAGAGTATAGAATTTAATGAAATTACTTGTAAATATTCATTTTCAGCCAGAGAGTTCTGTAGCAAGGACTCAACCAGCCATTCCATCCAAGTTCAAAACTGTGGAAAGATTTTATTTTACTTTGAATTACAATAGAGTTTTCCTGTACAGTTTGGTAGGGTGGGCATGCCATTTATTTTGACAAAGAAGAGGTTTTCTCTTCTGAAGGGAATGGAATGTGATCAGGTGGGAGCATTTAAAAGAAAACCAGGCATCAAAGAAGATGTCGCCTACATTCATACTTTTTAATTTGAAAAAGGTACTGGAACATGAAGGATCCATGAGGGAAATCTGTAATGCTCATTTAAAGAGGTATCTCCACTCTAATAAAGGCTTCATGTTGCTTGCAGATGACTGCAAGCAGACCCTAAAATATTTGTATAATGGTGCACCAGAGGGATGTTGTCCCCTATGTGAGGACAACACCACATGATGAACCTCAAAGAGATTAATTAAGTCTGAAAATAGTTGCTTGTCCTGCAAATATTTATGAGGCCAGAATCAGAAACTACCAGAATGAAGTTTGGCATTGGAATGGTGCCACCAGTGTGAAAGACACATGGCACGGAGCAAAAAGGCAACTGTGTCAGGCGAGTTCAGCCAGAAGCAGCCAACCTTCAAAGGTGCCGCAAAGGGCTGGAAGAAACCTGGCAGAACTCCGAGCTAGGGAAGACAGCAACAAGACCATAAGTAAAGAGAGCTACAGGCTGTGCAAAAGGAGAGATTTTTTGACTTAAGAAGGGATCCTCCAGGTCTGCATCAAGGTACCAAAGGTCAAAACACAACCTCTAGGTTTAAAACAGTTGGAGAAGATCCAGGTATTCTCTTTTCTCATCTCTTTTGCTGCACAGTTGGTGGGGCTCATCCTGTAGCTCCCTGTGTGTAAATTATTGTCGTCTAAGCAGGAGTCAAGGCTTGCTTCCAAGCTGGGTTCCCTGCACTCTACTCAGCCCACTGAAATGCAGCTGGGAGCTGGCAACCTTCTGGCTCATGCATTTTAGCTGCAAGAAGACTTGAGGGCAAGAGGCTCCTGTTAGGAAAGTGCTGCAAATTTGAATGGTTGACTTGGGAAGAAATAAGGAGATGACATCTCATCCATCCTCTTACTACCTCTGCCAGACCCCAGCTCTTAGGAAAAGACTGAGGGTAAGAAGCAAAGACTTGATTTCTCTTGACTTTTTGGGTTCAGTGGCACAGCAAAGCCGTGGCAGATCTTGCTCAGGCTCTCAGGGGAGCCCAAAGAATGTTGGTTGGAGGGAGATAAAGCACTGAAAACTACAGAGTGTCAAATAGCTGAGATAATGCTGCTATGCATGGCCACTGCTACCTAACCCTGACGACAGCCTTCATTGTCAGGACATACACAAAGGTTAAACAAGCGCCTTAACAGACTAAATGGACCTTTGGAGAAATATTTAAGTAAACTTACGTTCATTTATTCATCACATTTTACTTCTGTGGAATTTTAAAAGAATCTACTAAACCTTTTACACTGCTGCCTAACTGAATTTTATTCCAAATGCCCATGAATTGCATGAAAGAAGGAGCTGCATTTATTTATTTTTAAAGTGAAATACAACTGTGAGCTGGGAAAAAAAAAAGCAAATTCAAAAAACACATGAGACTGCCCATGTCCAGCTCACTTGGTCAATCCTTGCTGATTAATTTCCTCCAAGGTTTTTCTGACTAAAATAATTTCTGGGTGTCCACAACACACATAAGGGTAGCTGACCTTCCCTTGGCATCAAGCACAAAGGGCAGCAGAAAGGTCAGTTTTAAGCCAACTCTGTGCTCTCCAGTCTATGCCCAGCTCAAACAGTCCTCAAAGGGATTCAAACAACAGAGAACAGCCAAAGCCGCCGTCAGGCTCTGAAACCTTCTTCGGCTGGTGACTGTCCTCCTCTGCCGGAGGAGGGTAGAAGTGCCCTAAGCCATGGCTCTGATGGTTGGGTCCAGTGCTCCAGTGATACCACCTCATTGTCCCAGCCTTGTTGGGGTGGGATGGGAAATCGGGGAGCACAGACAGGATTACACCTTCCTTCGGGTGTATGGAACCACTTGCTATACAGAACTGTCCCTATAGATCCATCCTGGAGATCAAAAGGCAGCTTCCCTGGCTGAGTTGGGTGGCTTGGGGCCAAGCTTAGCTTCCCCACTACTATGTTGCTCGTGGTGGTGCCATGCATCCAACCCATTGCAGGGAAACTGAGGATAGAACAAAGTATTTTCCCTTGCTGACATTAGACATCCAGTGCAATTGGACAGCAGACCTCCAATGTAATTCCAAAGTAATCAGGCTGGCACACACAGCAGCACGATCCCTTTTCACATTTCCCAGAGAGAAACTATATAAACCTCATGTGCACCAAACAGAAAGTCCAAAGCAGATGTGGTCTCCTGAACTACATCTGCTTTCATGACAACCCTCCTTCCAAGGGCCTGTGTTCGCTCATTACCTTGTGGACTCCTGCTTGTAGATGTCGATGATGTTCTCCACCAGCAGGTTCCTCTGCAGCCCATAGACGCCATGCCTATCGAGGACCACCTCATGTCTGCAGGAGGGACAGCGGAAGCGACCTCCAGATGCCATGGTTGTGCCTCCCCTGGTTGGCAGGTAGGGATTGGAGGCCTGCTCTTGCCAAGCACCACAAGAAGAGGTGAATAAGACCATGCAAAAAAACCATGGAAACCTCTATCTAA
Organism: Rhinopomastus cyanomelas; assembly: GCA_013400115.1. Classification (NCBI taxonomy): domain Eukaryota; kingdom Metazoa; phylum Chordata; class Aves; order Bucerotiformes; family Rhinopomastidae; genus Rhinopomastus; species Rhinopomastus cyanomelas. The sequence continues at coordinate 167,195 of VXBP01010243.1, forward strand.
AGCACCAGGGCAAAACCACACCTGTAGGAAACAACTGATCAATATGGTCAGGGAGAGGGGACCTCCAAAAAAATTGAGCTTCAAGGTGAGAGGCTGGTTCCTCATCTTGTGCACATGGCCACATCCCTACAGCTACCAGGGGACACTGTAATGGTTGGACCCAATGGTCTTAAAGGTCTTTTCCAACCTAAATGATTCTATGATTTATTCTAATCTACATCCCCCTGGGGATGCCCAACTTTGGCTTCAAATTGCTCCCCCAAGACCATCTTACCAGCTGCTAAAAGCAGTCCCCAAAAAGATGCCCACAAATCTGCTTTTCCATTCATTGTAGCCAGGGCTGCTCGGGAAGCAGAGTGTGCTGCGGAGAGAAACCCACCTGGAAAATGTCGCTAGCGCATTTCCGACAGAGGTTGTGCTGGCAGGGCAGGATGACCACGGGCTTGGTGAACATCTCCAAGCAGATGGGGCAAATCAACTGCTTCTCCAAGTTATCCATGGTTTGCTGCTCTTTGGAGAAGGACTTGTAGTTCAGGGAAGTGCTCATCCCTAGCTCTTCCAGGGGCATACGCTCAGGATGGTGGCCTTGCCGGGTGGGTTCCAGGTTAATTTTCTTTGAGATAAGTCCAAGGCTGTGCCGCAGTCAGGGGTTCTCTGGGTGGCTCTGGCTGGAGGACATTGTCTAAGCATGGGCCCGAAGGGAGCTGGGGCTGTTTTTAGCAGCACAGCGTCACGAGATGCCATCCTGCCGTGTCCATATAAGCGTGTGAGAGGAAGACAGGCTGGGACAGGTGACAGCTGGTGGGGGGACAGGGGGGTGGCCTTCAGAGCCCTGTCTATCCTCACTCACACATGGTAGCCTTCTCCCCTTGAGGAGGAGGAGGGCGAGCGATACGCAAACGCAACCCGCTCCGCACTTATCTCTGCACAGCAGTGAGAGCACAGGGCTGCCCCGGTCTGCCCAGTTACAAACTACAACCTAATTAAAAATCTGTTTGGAGTGAGCAGCCGTGATCATGAGGTGCAGAACATAGTCTCAGCAGGGTCCAGGATCCTGTTTTTCCAGTGTGAGGCACATGTGTTTGCTAGAGAAGACAAGAAGAGCGATGGCTGTGCTGCAGCTCAGACACTGCAGGGTGTGAACATGTTACCACCTTGAAAAACAGTCAAACAAAATTGCTTGCCTATAATTGTACTGAAGTTTCTCCATTAGGATTTTTCTTTAGGAGCTGTAGCGTTAGAATCTAACATGAATCCCCAATTCATTAACCCTACAGCAGCTTAAATATGCAATAACAACTTTATTCAAATTTCCTGATGAGAAAGAGACACAGAAATATATATGAGAAGCTTTCATTGGCACTGCTGGAGGGTAGGAGCTGATTGTCTATGCTCCCTCTTTTCATAGTTTAATTCCAATATATTTTAGTTTGGAGCACTGCTGTGTTTGTGTCTGTTTATTAGACACTGATAGCCCTCTCAGCTTGGCACTTGTTTCGGAGTTATTTTTAAAATGACAATTTCCCAGATAATTTGTGGCATGTGATGCCTGATCTTAACAGAAAGCCATCTGTGCTTCTGCTTGCCAATAATTTATCACACAACTGTACAGGCAACAAATATCTCATCCTCAGATTTGAGCCAGAGTCCCTGTATGTACTGTATAAAATCACCACTGTACTGTGCTTCTCACCAGAGTATCGTCCTCTCTTTTAATCGATAACTCTAATAGAGCATCAAAGGAAATCCCCTGCTCACAGTGGGCAATCGATCACATTAAGCGTATTAGCAACTGGTTTATTCTCATTGCCTTGAGTACTGGGGTGAAACTCTGTACCCATTTGCAGCTGACTGAGCTGGAAGTTCCCCTGCGTAACCACACGTTTGGCAGCAGTCACATAAAACCAGATTTTTCTGGGAAGTTTGTGAAAGCTGGGTTAGACCATCTGCAATCACACCTTTGCTTCCACTGCCTGGTGTGGGCAAGAGCTGGGAGCTGAGCTGGAGAAGCTGCTGCAGCAGCTGAGCCACAGACAGCTGGGCTTCAGCAGGGCTGGCAGAGAGAAGGCATTTCTCTTCCTCCCCTCCCTACGGTGGCTGGGTCAGAGGGGACTTCTGTGTCTGGAGGAATTTGGATGCCTCATTCGTGCCTTCCTAACTCTGAGTCAGCTGCTCCTTAGACCTTCTTTAGTGAGGTTTAAAGAAAATTAAGCTAAGTTTCTCTCAAGGGACTAACAGAGGTCAGGAGAACCTGCTTTACTCCCAGTCCTGGACAGAAATGCTGGGTGTCTGCCAGCCATCACTGAGAAGAAAATATAACTCTTTAATGTTGTTTTTTCTCACTACAATGTTCAGTAGTGGGGAGCATTTCCTGCCTTTGCTGAACCCTGGTTCCTAGAGATGCTCTTGCTTTTCCAAATACTGCTTTTAACTCCTCTGATTTTGCAGCTGAACAGGAGCACATGGGCAGTGGACTGACATCCAGGAGAGCCTGGAAAGCAAAGCACTGGGGTTAGGAGAGGGATTTGGAGGAGGAAGGAGAGGTTCAGTGATGTCCAGGTTCAGGTTTCAGCACCTTAATGACATCCCTGGGGTTTGCATTCACGGAATTCCCCTCTGCAGCCTCTTATCGGGGTTGGACTCGATGATCTCTTGGGTCCCTTCCAACCCCTAACATCCTATGATCCTATGATCTGGTACCAGTGCTGTGAAGCTCTTGAGTGTCTCAGGCACAGATCTGCTCTGGGGCTCTCTTATACGATTGGGAAACAAAAAGTGTATTTTAGTCAGAGGAGAACTCCCATGTGATTTACCTCACAGATTTAGGGGCTGCAGGGACCAACAGAATGTCCCGATTTCCACACAGAGGTCAGGATGGGAAATGGTGGTGGGGCCATACCCTCCAGGGAGGTGGGGTGACCCTGGTGGGTGTTTATGACAAGCTCTTTATAATCTTCCCTGCAATTATCTGTATTCTCTGAGGTCTCAAAGCAGTGAATCCAAAAACACAGGCTGTGGTGCTGTGGAATAACAAACTAACGGTTTCAGCATCTTCACATACAACTTCACCAGCCCAGTTTCCCAACCCTCCATACATTACTTTTGGGAAGAGATGGATGCAAGGCAGGAAAGGGTGTCCAAAGCCCTGTATGTAGGAAGTACTGCACGTGAGGACAAAATTGGACTGCTCTGCTGCCCTCCTAAAAATAGGTCCTCGCTGGGGCTGGGGACAAGTTTCACAGATAACAGGCATGGGCTTGCTTTTCCACGCCTCCAAAAATGCTCCTTGCTGAGGACAAGAAAAGAAGGAAGGATATAAATAAAACAAAAGCAGTTGGAAAAATGGGAGAACACAGCATCCAGGCAAGTGGCAGAACCCCATGGAGAGCAAGTGACCAAGGGCTTTACTCCTTCAGCCCAGTCCCTGCTCTCCAGATGTAGCCCCAGCCCTTTCCCCACCAGACCTTAAGGAATAAGTCATTGCAGAGCTCTAACTGTGGAAATTTTGACTGGGGATAGTTTTGATTCCTGATCAGACTGTAGCTGTTCCTCTCAAAGCTCGCTGCTCTGCCATTAGGAGAGGACAGCGATGGTCTCAGCACCCAGCTCAGGCTGTCCAGCTGGTGTCAGCTCATCACTTGGCAGAGCCACAGCCTGTCCCAGGGTCAGGTTTCTTCCCAGCCTCGATCTGCTCAACATAAACCACTCCTGCTGCTATTTCAGAACATCCCAGCACAGCTGAGCTGGTGGAGCAGAGAAGATGGGCAATTGTTCCTCTAGCACAATGCTGAGCTCAATCGTTCCAGGGGGAGGCTGGTTTGAAGGTTTCACTCAACACACATTATATTGGAGACCTACTGAGACTTGGTCCCAGCTCACTACGTTGCTCTAGGGGGTGTTTTTGTCCATCCCCATCTTGAGGATCATTCCTTCAGTGCCAAATCTCTGTCTTGTCCTAGAAGACAAAGAACTGAATGTTATGGCATTAGAGCTAAACACGAGCTGGGAGGGCAGGAAGGTTTTCTCACAGCAAGGCATTACCTGAACCACTGGGGTTCTTGCTTGGCATGAGACTGGTGACAGAGGTGGTACCCCTGTCCTTTAGCTCTTCTTCAAACTCCCCTGTTCTCTTCTTACCTGTTCCTTTGACCTGTAAATGGTCTTTGTTGCAGGGATGCATTTTAAGCAATGATCAGGGATGTCATCTGGAGGCACACGGGCAGTTCCTCATTATTACAGAGAAAGTCCTTTTACAAATAAAGAAAAATAAAATAAAATGGTGGCACTTGGGCATCGAGCCATCGTCTCTCCCCTCACAAGCCCCTGGCTTAGCACTCGAGCTCAGGTATTGCAAGCTGGCCAGGTGATGCTGAAGGAATGAAATCATTCTAATTTCTGCCAAGAGGAAGGGGCAGCATGTCTCCTGGGTAGGGAAGAAACAGGAGGAGATGCAAACTGAAGTGGAAGGGAAGCATTTAGGGTTTTAGGAGAAAATTAGACACGAGGAGAGCATTGTTCCCCCACAAGGAAATACTTCTTGGTCAGCACAGCCGGAGGCGTAAGGTGTGGAGGAAGATGGGCTCTCTGCTTCTTGCTGTGTCGGGAGAGCCTGCGGCAGAATGCCTGGGCACAAGGGAATGGCCTGGCTCATTTCATCTTCAAAATCCACAGCCCAAGCCAGGTTTTCCCTCATTTCCCCACCTACCTCTTTTATAAGTTTATCTACCTTGGCAGCCTTGAGCAACTGTTTTTATTTGCATTTTGTCTTAACCTGTCTTGAATTAAGGATGATTTCAGTGTAATTGGATACTAATGACTCTCTGCTTGCCAAAGGATGTGGTAAATCTTCACGTAGGGCTTGGGGCGCCCTACAAGCATTCTGTGTTGGCAGCTTCTTCTCCATAATATTCAAAGCACTACTTCCTCCTGCTGCAGCCCCCTAGACAGGCAAGAGACAGGAGAGGGACAGTGTCTTCTAGAGCTCTATCGCCGTGTCCAGCTCTTCCCTGCAGGTGCAAGCCTGATTTCCCAGCTCTGGTCCAGCTTCCTCCAGGCATGATGATGTTCCCTGCTTGACCCTGTTTTACCTCAAATCCCTATAGTTGGCTGCAGCCCTCTCCTGGGTTTAAGTAGGACCTGTGTATCTCAGTGAGACCTGCTTTCTGAAGTTGCGGATGGTTCTTGTCAGCCAAACCCCTCCTTTGACCTCACTCTTTGTCCCATCATTGTAGCCAATAACATTCCTGGGATCCCTGATCCTTGGGGCGTGAGACCCCTAAGTCTTGCCTGGCCCAGACATGTGGTGGATCATCTCTCTGGCTGCCCAGCTGCAGGAATGAGTGCAAATCCAAGCTGCTCAACAAGCAGGTGCCACCTCCACACCTGCGAACTCCCGTTTGTGATGACTTTGTTCCTATAGTGACATGCCCACCAGCCATTTGGACACACTCACCTCCTTTCATTAGCTTAGTGGTTTTTTTTAAAGATTAATTAAGAGGAAAAATACTCAAAACCCACCTGCAATAGAGGAGCTATTTGCAAGTCTTTGCTTATGAGGGAGCTGCTCCCCTCCACACTTACCCCTCTGCATTGGCCTGGGGGGATCAGGAGGATTTGGTCACTCTTCACCGCCCACCTTCATGGCACCTGCAGTAAATAAAGAGAGCAAGGGGCATGACACATCTCCTGGCATTTGGGAACTGGATGATATTTTCATGTTTTTCTTTTTTCCTTTCAGCATAGATATTGCAGCAGGTGACACGATGTGGCTTGTTCCCAGCTTGTAGTTGCAAAGCTCTTCATCAAAGTGGAGCAACATCAGATAGAGGTGCTGGTGGAAAAATGGGATTTCTACGGCGCAGCCTCCACCCGCTCCTGGAGGATTTCAGGGTTCCCCCTTCCAAGAACAACAGTGCAGCCGACGTGAGAGATGGGAGCAACACTGGGGACCCAGCACTTGGGGACCAGGTTTTGCCAGACTTTGCTTTTGGTGAGCAGCTCCATGTTTTGCTGGTGTTGAGTCTGCCCACCTCAAGTGTCCCTCCAGGCCAAGCCTGCTCACACACAGGAGACTCATTCTGGGTTCTTTTGAAGGCAAACTCTTCTTCCTTTACTCTGTAGACAGATGTAGATACCATCAGATGCATTTACTCTCTCCCAGAGTCATTGCCAGGTGTGTTTTTCTGCAGACCACATAGCACCTGTGATGGAAAGGAAGAATTTAAGGAAAAAGGAGAGGAAACCAGGAAAACCAGCAGAGTAGGAATGCTGACTTTGTCATTTACTACATCCTAAGTGAGCCCATGTCCATGAAGCTCTTCTGTATAAAGGACCTCTATGCCATGTCCTACTCCATCTTCTTCTAAATCACCTCATGTACCCCTTTATAGCACAAAGGCCCAGTGCAAGTGTCACATCCATCACCTCACGCTGAGACACTGTGAAGATCTTTCACCCACCCCGTCAGTCAGGACAGCTGAAGCTCTCACTCATACAGGCTATCTGGCCTCATACAAAGCACCATCCGTAATGCTTGTTTAACACCACATACAGTAACATGCAGCACTAGGAAAGACTACCCAGAGCTGAACTAGCATGGTAAGGACCATCATGGGAAAGAAGACCAGATAGAACTTGCCAAAACCTAGCTAGAAAAGCCCAGTGTTTTAGCTTCAAAGAGGATAATATTTAGAACTCATGGACTCATTTAGGTTGGAAAAGACCTTCAGATCATCAAGTCTGACTATTAACTTTGCTGTCCCAAGTCACTGCTAAACCATGTCTCTCAGCTCTTAATCCATAGATAATATATTAATCACAGAATGTCAGTAGTTGGGAGACACCTTTAAGATAATACAAAAGCATAGAATATATTATGAGACCATTTTGTTAAGTGCGTCTGATTACATTAATTCTTAGTAAATATCACACAAAGTTATACCATTAGAGAAACCAGTGAAAGACTTTCAAAATTGTTGTGAAGTTCAGTCTCCACCTCTTTCCGGTACTTTATCTTTTTTTGGTTTTTTTTTTTTCGAAAATTCAAAACGGCATCCGCGAGTGGCCAGGAAAAGTGATTGGAAGGCAACAAAATGGAAACGTCTCCTTCGAGCCGGAATCGAACCAGCGACCTAAGGATTCCCGCAGGGACTTATCTCTACAGTCCTCCGCTCTACCAGCTGAGCTATCGAAGGGACCTGCGTGCCGCCGCCCAGCGGCCACCCAAGGTGCCGCCCCAGCCCGGCCGAGCTCTGCGCACGCGCAGCGCGGAACCCCTAGCGTTGTGGGGCGCGGAGCGGGAGGCGGCGCAGGCTGATCGCTCGTGCAGGGCCAGTGGCGCAATGGATAACGCGTCTGACTACGGATCAGAAGATTGTAGGTTCGACTCCTGCCTGGCTCGCGCTTGTTTTATCCTGCGATGGCGTTTTTCGTTGGCTGTGGAGCGGTAAACCCGGAAGGCTTCGCTCCCCTCACAGCGGGTGTCAGCAGCCCCCTCCGGCTGCCCTGGAAATGCGCGGGCCGCACACACCCTCCTCGTTGTTCATTTTTGCCTAGATGTTTCCTGAGTTATCTTCTCTGGAAATGGCTACTACGGGTCTGTGGGCAACCAGCAGCGCCATGCGGGTGCCGAGGACTTGGCATGGTGTGCTGAGTGGTGTTTGTCCCTCCAGCTCAGTATGGTGACCCTGACCAGGGCCAGTCACAGCCACAGGAAAAGATGGTGGTGCATCCAGTCAGCAGCACTGAGAAGCCACCTCAGTTAATTATTCATCAAATTCAACATGTTTAGTGTTAGACTGTCGTTAAATCCACAGATTGAGGCTGCTCTGTAGCTGTGGGGTGTCCTTAGCCCTGGTGCTGCTTTGGGCAGCCGCTGTGCGCATCAAAGTACGGTGTCTGCAGAATCAAACACTTCTCATCCAGCCACAGAGCAAAGACTGATAATCGAGCTGATGGATCATCACCTCTCCTCAGGCCTGGTGGCCATTTGCTACAAAGACTGCAGTCTGCATCACCACAGAGCTGCTGGTGGCCTTCGGAGACCTCATGGCAGTTCACGGTGTCCTCCCTGAGACCAGCTGCTCTGCTCCAGGCTTCTGAGGTGTTACCAGGGCCTGAGGGAGCCTTTCCCAGGTAATTAGTGGGTGTCTTGATTGTGTTGGTTGTAATTAGAGCATTTGAAAAGTTTAGGCCTAGCTGGTGGGTTTTTATACCATTTTCAGCTTTGCTTTGGAAGACACACTAACCCAATAATGATGTGCTGGGCGTGTAAGTGTTGTTAAACAAGAATCTCAGAAGCTATCAGAACCAGAAAAACCGTTTACAGATTGTGATTTCCTGTTCACCAGTGACAGTTTAGACAAGCACCAACGTCAGGCTTTCAGGGTGAGATC
>VXBP01010244.1:0-78530 GCA_013400115.1 Rhinopomastus cyanomelas
GATACTATGTGAGACTGTGTCAAATGCCTTACTGAAGTGCAGATAGACCACATTTACCACTCTGCCATCATCTAGCCACCTGGTTATGCCCTCATAAAAGGCTAATAGTTTGGTCAAGAAGACACTCTCCATCATCTTTTCTAAGTAATGGGGATCAGGAGAGGTGCCTAGGGACTGGAGGATATCAAATGTCACTCCAATCTTCAAAAAAGGTAAGAAGGAGGACCCAAGTAACTATAGACCAGTCAGCCTCACCAGCATCCCAGGAAAGGTGATGGAACAATTTGTCCTGGATGTTGTCTCTAGGCACGTCATGGACAAGAGGGTCATTAGGGACATTCAGCATGGCTTCACCCAAGGGAAGTCATGCTTATCTTCGTCATTGTCCTTTGCCTTTCTGACTTGAAGGAAACAGAGAAAACTGAGGTCATATTTCTGTGAAAACCATTCACGTAAGATAAACTCTCAAGTCAGAAGGCAGTAGGCTAAATGCATAGGAAGTAAAACTGCTCTGCTTGGGATAAGTAAGGAAAGCTCATTTTCTTGTAGTGATTGATATCTAAGGTTTTGTCTGTTCATTTGAGAGGTTTTATCCATTTATTTACCAGACAAACCCATTAGAAGAAATTATCCAAGCTGATCTTTTGCTAAAGGAAGTGGGACAACCTATCACATGCAACGACAAGGCCTTCTGTTTCTTTTCTGCAGTTTTTATTGTATTTTTGTGTGAATTTCTAGCACTTTTCAGCAAGTCTCAAAAATGTCCTAAGTTGCAAAACTGTTGTTGGTAGACTCTATGTTAATGATATACAAATACATAAATTTTTGGAGGCAGGGAAATCTAAGTACAGAGAAATATCCAGTAGGATACTGGATTCAAACTTAACCAAAAATTGCTACTGCATTAGGAGATTCTTGGTTTAGGATGCCTGTAGTATTTTGCATTCTTAATTCAATGGGCACAATTATTGCTAGTATCAGGGGAATAGATGCTGGAATAATGGTTCTCAGGCTTCACAATCTCAGTCAATGTTATCATTAGTATCACTACAGTTTCCATTATTGGTCAAAGTCTGTCCACTTTGAGTATGGATGACATTCTGTCCTCACCGCCCGTGCTCAAAACAGAACACCCAACACTCTGGTGCAGAGAAGACAAAGATCTCTGCCCCCTACCACCTGGTCACAAATTACTGATACGGGGAAACACATAGCCCATGGTATTGGGGACAGACATATGTCTACTATCCCTACTCATTTTGCCCACATGCGGTTTCAGATTTAAAAGCAATAAAAACAAACCTGTTTGTGCGGGGATTGGACTAGATGATATTTTGAGGTCCCTTCTGATCCCTAATGATTCTATGATTCCATAAAACCAAATTCACTGGGTAGGGCTATATGGAAGCTACATTTGCAGAATATTAAATATGAAGTCCATACATCTTTAAAGCTTATAATGGACTGTACTTGCGGACACTTCAGTTTCAGAACAAAGATAGTTATTCTGGATGGAATTTTCATTGGTCAAAGTGGCACTTTGAGTGAATATGGTGAAAAATGTGATCAAGAAAACAAAGCAGATTTTCAAAGGGGAAAAAGCTTTTTCTTGAAAACTGGCCATCTTTTGTTATGTTCAAAATAAAGCACTTTTGGCCAATGAGCTGAAAAATCTGAAACACTTCCTAGCTAAATAAGTATAAATAAGCTAAATAAGTACTATTAGTAGTTTCAAAAGATCCTACTCTACCTTTTGCTTTTCTTTCTAACCACTGAAAACTATTCTCTCGAGACCTAGAAATGAAGTCCTCCTAGTTCTTCTGACGTGTTACATGAAGTGGCACTGTAGCCCTTCTTTGCAGTGCCTTGCCAGTGTAGTCAAGGTTCTCCATGCCAGCAAGTCCTTGAATGGTTTGAACACTCAAGATCCATGTTTTCCACTATTATCCCAAGAAAAGTGATTCAGAACTATGAAATTTTGCTCCCGTGCTAAAAATAAAAAGAATAGCTGAAAGAAAAAATTATATCCAGACAAGAAAGAGAGTTTCTTCAAACTTTTCTGGTTTCATTTATTTACTGACTATGTTTCAGTTGTGATAGGTGTGCTTTATAGGAAAAACATACGGAAGTTTTGATCAGCACTTTTTCACTTGGTTAGGAAGCAGCATATTATGTTTCTGACTTCTGAACAGTGCACAAAATAGTTTAAGTTTACTTCCACGTGTGTTTTCAAAAAGGCCCCTTTTGGAATTTCTCCCTGTTTTGTCTATTTCTCAAGACAAATTACAGTGTTTGTAGGGGCACTGCAGGACTACCAGCCAGTATCCAACACAAACATCATGGTCTTGTCTTCACTATCAAGCATGTATTTTGACAGTTTTCTCTACTTCATTTCCTCCTAGGACAGGGAAACAGGCTGTAAAAGGACAAGTTGTCAAAGATCACCTGTTAACGAAGACTTGCTGAATGCAAAACTGGGTTAGTTATGAGCAACAAAAGATGAGATTACTGTGCTCTTGTACGAGAACCATTCAAATGAAACTGGCCTGGTTAATTGTATGTGTGTGTGTCAGTCCTGGTATTTTCCTTTATCCTTCAAGGGAAAATAAGCCCTTCATACTCTTCTTCCTGAAAGAGAATTGTTAAAGGTGTCCCTAACTTAGTAAAGCAAAAGGACTTTATATAAACTAACCAATCTAGCCCAAGGAGGGTGAAATTAAGACTACCTGTTAATGTTCTTTTGGATAAGTGTGAATTTTACTAGCACTTATAGTTTTGTCCTGCAATGGATTATTCAAACATGTTGATGCCAATGTTTGCTCAGTGCAGTCAGCATGACTGCACTTTCTGGGTCAACAAGGTATGAAAAAGTTTGATGTACAGTACAGCTGAGGTAAGAAACTAAATATTGAGTCTCACTTCACATAGCCTTTCATGCTTTGTGAGGTGAGTCAAAGTTTTGCTATTTAAAGATCAGACACACACAGAAGTAGTATTTCTGCTTTTACACCAAGGGCGTGTAGTGTCTGGTGTCTGTCAGTAGAGAGTTAACTTCTCCTGTAGTCCTAGTCTTTGGGGTGTTTGTCAGCTTTCGTGTGACTTAGAACAAATACCTGGAAATTAATTCTTTTTAAGTCAGTCCAGACTAATTACAGACTTCTGGTCAATAGATCTGAATGTTGTGTTATGACCAAAGTGGTTTTTAAATGTTAAATGTCAATCCCCTGTATTGGTTTTGCTGTGCTTTAATGTTAGTTGGAGGTTGGGTTGTTTGTTGGTGCAGAGACAATGAAAGACAAGATTTCTCTGCAACAGACACTTGGATTTTCCTTTCAAAGATGTTCACACTCTTCTGGTGTACTTACAGCCTGCCAGAGTGAGGAGCATGGAAGTGTTTAGCTTGCGAAGCTTAAAATAAAAGGTGTATGTGAAAACAAGAACATGATCCTTTTTCTAGCAGTCCAACACAAAGTCCCATCCTCTCCCTTTCCTATCAGTTCTTACCCTGAAATTTAGAGCCCCTTCGTATTAATGCATTTTTAGGTGGGTAACGGAGCCCTTTTTGTCTCCTGTGTTGCTTTCATTAAATTATTTCTGGTTCCTAATCTGCAGTTCATGTTGCATGTCTGGCTGTGCAGTCTCAGGTGCGGGTGCAGAGATCTCCTTGTGAATTACACTCAGCTCTAATTATACAATGTACACCCCATTTCCCAGCAGATTTCCCCTTGGGCAGAACTCTTGAATGTTCTTGGGCTCGCGGGTTTCTGTAATGGTGTTTGCTGTTGAACAGCATCATCGTGCTGTGTCCATAGTCCCAGAATAAAACCAGAAGGGATGCGTGTGACAGGTCAGCACCCTGGAGGAAGCAGGCAACACTCTGCAGTTTCTTTCCCACCCCCTTTCTTTTTTGCCCCAAGATGTTCCCTCCCTGCCCTTGTCTAACAGGACGGTTTTGCAGACCTTCAGTCAGTAATGCCAAAACTGTTAAAGCGTGAGTGGTTGCCCATTTCTCCCCACCCCAATCAGTTATTTCCAGTCATGGGTTTAAATGTGCTGCAGCAAAGCCAAGCCTCTGTGCTTGCATCAGGTCTTACAAAAGCAAAGCTGTTTGACTGGCAGCACGGAGAGGGGGCTCTGATAACGTACCAAGTGAGGCTGGAAGCAGAGTACCGAGGAGGAGGCTGTGCCAGAGGTACTGTGCATTATGGATGAGGCGCTCAGGTCTGTTGCTGATTGATTGAGGGACAGTTACACTCTTTCACAATGCTGGGTAAGATCACCTGGACTGTCACATAATATGAGCTTTCTTGTCAGTAGGAAGACTTTTCAAGTAGTGATCCTGTGCAGATTGCAAATGACAGCCACGCTCTCCCTTCTGCTTTGCAAGGGTTTAGGTGCTTATGCAGGTGAGTTAACCTAAAATAGATCTAGCGCTTGCCAGATGCCAGCACTGGAATTAACTCTCATTCTCAGAATCTCAGGCTGACTGTAAAGCACTTGGGAAAAGCACTTGGTTTTCATGATGTGTCTTCTATTTGTAGCTGCCAAGGTGTCATCTAACCGCTGTGTAGGTACAGAATTAAATTAAGTAGGAGAGCTGGGGGAAATGCAAATTTTTTTTTACTTTCAGGACAGAGAAAGAAGATGTAACAAACAGTTCTGGAGACTTTGAAGCACAGGCACAGTACTGAGGTCTGACTGACAAGCCTTCTGCTTTCTCCTCCTTACAGGGTTCCTTCTACAGATGTTCTGAACATGTCTGCATGTTGGCAATTTTTTACCGCACTCAGGTACTGAATATAAGGAAGAAGTTGCATAAAAGGAAGCGTGGGGTGTGGGAGAGGGAGACTGTGAGAAGTGTACCACAAGTCATGCCTATGCAAAGCGCAGGCAGCAGCATGACTTCAAGCAAAAATTATTTGAGAAAGTGTAGTTGCAGAACAACCAGGTTTATTCTTGGAAAATGATAGAGTAAATCTCCTATTCAACAATATGTCTCATGATCACGTTAAACAGTGTGTGTCAGGCTTGACTTCCCTAAGTGTTCATCCTTTCACTATGTGGCTGGAATTTTGTGTATTGCTTGAACAGAATTTCTTTTCTTCCCTGCAGATCTTGAAAACTAAAGCTCAGGCACTTCTGGGTCAGTCTTTTCATTGAACTATTAGAACTACTATGAAGTCTTCTTGGTTTGCACTCATCCTGGCAGTGCTCAGTACCGAACTGCTACAAAGTGACTGTTCCACCATCAAGTCCCCGAGGTTCAGAGGACGTGTACAGCAGGAGAGAAAAAATATCAGACCAAATATCATCCTTGTACTCACAGATGATCAAGATGTGGAGCTAGGTGAGAAATAATTGTTATTTGCTTCTTCATCACGTGTCTTTCAGTGATTTGTGCCTAGCAGAAAATACATGGGAGTTTGAAAGGGTGCTGGTCCTGAAAAAATATCAAAATGTGGGAGAAATTTGGACGAGTTAACAAATCTGATTTAGTGGCATGCATCACTTTTCATTACAGACTTTCGAAAATGTATGCTTAACCAAATCCACCATGGAAGGCTTTAATCAACACCATAAAAGGATTTACATGCAAGAACACACAGGCAAACACCTGGCATTAAAAGCCCTTTTTCATTTTGTGACATTCTGTAGTAAAAATCTGAGCCCTCTGAGGTTAACCCTTCCCTCGGTACTGTACAGGTATCTATGTAATGTCACATGCATGCATGTCATCTGACATCTTTGCACACACAGACAAGCCAGTCTGGTTTCAGGGCATAATGTTTCTATGAATTATTATAGTTTTTAAAATCCTTCTGCTCTGAACCCATGCTGTATGTATAAAAATGGGCTAGCTTTGTTTTCACTAAATATCTGAGCACAAACTAGACATACCAGCCAGAGGTCACTTTCATATTTTTCTTCGGGTGGAGAAGGTTAGAACGCTTGGATGGTGTTCCACAAAGACTTTGTATGTTTTCCATGAAGGTAGAAAGATATTAATGGTGCAGTGCCTAAAGTGTAAAACTGAGGCGAGAAAGAGGATCATTTTAGGTTACTCTCAAGCAAATATGTTAGATTCGGTGGTGGGAAGTAAGATCAAAAAGGTGAAAAATTGTCAAGTCCATATGAAATAAAATCTTGTATTCTTAGTGGCTTTGAATGAAATATATGTTTTTGATGGAAGTACAGTGAATTTCTAAACAAAATGCCATATGACTCAAAAATCAAAATGCTTAATTTCAGAAAACTTGAAATAGTTCATTTATTCTAAAATCACACTTTTTCGGCTAGAAAATCATAGTTAAAATTTGTAGACAAAAAGTGATCTTGATCTTAAAGCAGTTCTTAGTTGTTAGTACCTTTTTGTTTGTCATGTTGCAATGATTTACTTAGTCCTCCAGGACCGGGAGGATGTAATTGATAAACTCTATTTCCAGACTGGGTGTTAATGTTTTCACACAGCAGAGATCCAAGACCAGGCCTGTAGAGCATATATGACCTTTTTTATTTCTCGCTTCTCCGAATGTCTGTTTAGCCACACTGCATAATGAATAGCTGTTTCTTGACTCTATTTTTGGCCTAAAACACAGTAATTATAATAAGAGTGCACTTCTTGATAGAGGCACTCTGAAAATTTTGTTAAAAGGGTCAAGCCCTTGTTGTGGTCCAAGACAGCCTGCTCTCTAAGGCCACTGTAGAACATGGGTCAGCAGACAGGCATCTCAGAACAGCAATACTGACTCGCTGTCTTCAGCTTTGTGAGTGCTGAAAGCAGAGGAAGGATGTGGCAAGCCACCTTGTTCACACTGTTGAGCTCCTCTCTTTGAAAGGCACTCTGGCTGTTTGCAGGGCACTCTGGCTCCTATTAGCAGGCAACTGAGCCGCTGCCTGGGCGTCTGTGTGTTACCCCTCCTCTGAATGAAGACACAGGTTTCACCTTTTCATAGATCATTTCACAGGAAACAGGATTCGGCTCCAAGGCTTACTGTACTGCATTATTCACACTTCTGCTAATAAATCATTCTGCTTATTTGAAAAGTAAAGCCATATTGTTTTCCATGTCTGAATTATCCCCTCGCCCTTCAGTGATTTCTGAGAAAAATCTTATGTTTCCCAAAGGTCAACAGGAAGTCATCGGTATCCAAAATCACAAGACTGAAAGTTTCTCAGTATGGATTATTTGCTATTGTATTCCCAGCACGAGCATTTCTAAAAGCTGTTCTAAATGAATACTTTAACATAAAAGCACATCAAGTATGTTATGGACTTCAATCAGGAAGGATTTGTCTCCAGAGCATGTTTAAGCATTGAACCAAAATATTCAGCTGCCTGAGTGCCAATGATATACAGGGGAGTTAGCCAAAGTAAAATTTGCAAGAGGCAGTTAGCGCTCAAAGCAGATGCACTTCTTCCTATCGATCCACACCATCCCCTGAGATTTGCATTCTGAATACAAAGAAGTCCAGAAGAGCTGCTGTCTCATTCCACTTATCAGACAAAACCCACAATTTGCTCCCCAGCTCGAGTCAGCTCCTGTCTGTGCTGGAAGAAATGTGTTGCAGATGAAGGATATTACATAGCAGCTGGTGGAAAGCAACTTAAGTGACATGAAGCAGCCTGCCCACAGCTCTTGAAGAAACTTACTTGGGCTCAGAAATTGGGAAATGATTGGTTAAATTGTTCTTCTGTGCTCTTTCTTTCCCCCACCAAGATCCTGAGGATAGGAAAGTAACTTCCCAGTGCTGAGGTAAATGCACACCTTAGTCAAGGCAAAGCACCTGCTCCTAGAACTACCCAGAACTGCTGATCCCTGAAGACAACTTACATCAGAGTGTTCAGGTCAGTGGCCCCAGCTCCCACTGGTGTCACGTCCGTACTGTGCTCAGGCAGGTGTACAGGTATTTCCAGCCTTTTGCTCACTCTTAAGTCTCTTCCCCTGTTCTCCAGTTTATCACTTGCACACTTTAGTATCTCAAACCATGACCCCCAAATCACTCATAATTATTGCTGCAAATAATGTCTTGCATAATATCAGAAAGGAACCAAAACTAATGAGTATGTTGGTAGTTAGTGTTTCTAGCCCAGAGGCCTTTGAGTGGGAAAAGATTAAAAAAAATGGAACAATCCTTTTGAGACAATTGCATTTTCCTGTACTTTTGTTTACAGCATCATGCACCACCCAGTGAAACTGAAACAAACCACCCCCTGAGCACAGCAGTGGGTGAAGAGATCACGTTATCATTGCGACAGATCACATCATCACTGGGATAGATCACAACAGCCACAATTTGCCTGGTTTGCTATCTATTTTCGTTAGAACAAAAGCACAAAACACACAAACTGAAGAAACTGGTTATGTGTTGAGATCTGAGAAACCCATCATCTTCCTGAGGCCCCATGCAGAACGCGTATAAACCAAGCTTGCTCTAGCTATCCCTTTCTGGAGATGCCCATCTGCAATACACCTGGATGAAAATCCAAGGCAACTTTAAGACTTTTCATTAAATCTTGGTTGCCAAATATACTTCCTGATATGCCAGAATAGGTTGCAAAGAGGCATGAATTTCTTGCCTGACAAAATTTTGTGTCCAAAGAGGCTGTTCCTGATCATCTGGTTCCCCTCGGGTGCAGCCCAATCCGTCATGAAGGGAGTGAGAGCAGTACTGTCAGACAGCACCCTCAGTACATTGTGCCCTAAGGACTGTTGGCCAGATGGTGAAGAGCACAAGCTGTGAAGAAAGCTACAGACAGCGGAGCATTGTAACTCCTATCAGCAAGTTTTATCTGCCACTTGTGTTTTGTTTTCCAAATGAGGAAGTCTCACCTGCTTTGAAGTTCATATTCCAGAATTTCCAGAGGGGCTGAGTCTATTATCAGTGTCAGTAAGTGCATACCTGGAGGAAAAACTTGCTCATAAACAGCAGGTTTGCAAGAGCAGAGGGCTGACCAAGCGGAGGAATGAGGAAGCGCTCTAACAGCTACTCATTTATAATGCAGAGGCATCAAAGCACCCACCAGCACTGCTGTTACCCTGCATTACTGTACCTGAACAGAGCACTTTTTGGTCGAAGACCTACAAGCATTTTACAGCTAAGCTCTCAGGAATAAACTGTGACATTTAAATATCAGGAGAGCTATGGCAAAAACAAAACAAAAAAAACCTAAAAAGAAAAATCCAGCTTGAGGTCTGAGATAAAGACTTGTAGAGCAAGAAGGATCATCTGACTCTTCTACTCAGCAACTCAGTGAAATGCTCCTACTCAAACAAATTGAGATCTTTTGTATTCAGGGAGTCTCAGTTACTGTCCTTCTCTATGTCTCTAAACATACGGGGTTTTATTGTGTGGGGTTTGAAAAAGCGTGAGTGCAGATGTTCTGCATTTAGAAAAAAAGGGCTGTGAGAAAGGAAGAGTCCAAAGAGATTATAACTTATAAGCAGGTTACTAAATGCATCCTTAAAGACACAGACAGTAGCACTACTCGAAGAAATGCTGAGAAACTAACTGCCTCTTCCTTTTTTTAACCAAAATAATTGCGATGTAAAAGATTTCGCGTTCAGAATTGACTCCTTACCCCAAAAGCAACACAGGGTGCTTAATTTTAACCAGTAACGTAGTTTGTAAGATTTTATTGCTTACACCTGAAGTTGAGCTTCCTTGGCTGTTTTGTGGTTTACAGCCGTGTCTTCCATTGTTTGGTTTTCTTTGTTAATGTGATTTTCAAGTAACTCACACAAAACTGAGAAAAACTCCTGTAACATCAGCAGAATCAATGGATTTTAAATTAAGCCCATGACTTTTAAGTCTGCAACATTCATTGTAAAACCAAAGGGAAAAAAGAAAGTAGAATTCCAGAAACATTTTTACCATTAAAGTTGCACAAGAATTACAGTCCACAAACTTCTTTCCTGGGTGCATACTGACACATCCATGGTTCACCCTCTCCTGTCATTCTCTGCTCTGTTAGGTAGCAGAAAGCTCAAGGTCTGACAGCCATCAGGAAATCCTGACAGATCCTATCAGGAGTTGCTCAATCATTCTGCAGTCAGAAATCCACCTCTTTCACCTTGTTCATGAAGACGTGTTGTTCTGTAAACTGCATCAGTATAGTTTCTTGAGAAAGGTGCTGAATTTTGCTGGGTTTTTTTTGCTTGCAGACTTATCCCCACCAGCTGGTCTTAAGAGTAGTGCTTTAGTATCTGAGCCAGACGTGCTGATCCTGCACCCGCAAAAACTTTCCTCTAGAAAAAGTGTTACTGAATTCTTCCTTCCTCCTCCCCCCCATCTCTCACTCCCTCTTTTACTCCCTTTTCTCTGATTATCTGCTACACTGGAAAGAAGGTTCGTTGGTAATCTCAGCATTTTACATATTTTACTGGCACGTTGACTAATGATGCAGTCAGTGTGACATACTGCTTTCCTACAGCCATGTTTGAAGAACTAATGGCCTATAAATGTGAGACAGCTTTGAAGCTTTAACATTGCTTTTCTAGACTAGTCTGCATTTTAACTTTGTTTTGAAGCCTGTGGAAAAAAAAGAACTTCCTTCTTCCTGGAATCCTGAAAAATATGTTGGTGTAAAATTGTTATTATATCATCATTCTCCTACAAATTAACTAAACTATGAAGTAAAACAGACTGAGGTACAGGCAGAATCTAACCACTGATACCTTGGATAACATAATAGTAGTCAATACATTCCAACTGGTTTCTGCAGCATAGTGATGGTCTGTACTTCTTATTGCAGGATCCCTGCAAGTGATGAATAAAACCAGAAGAATTATGGAGAATGGAGGGGCCTCTTTCATCAATGCATTTGTAACCACCCCCATGTGCTGCCCATCACGTTCCTCCATGCTGACTGGGAAGTATGTGCACAACCACAACATCTACACCAACAATGAAAACTGCTCCTCTCCCTCATGGCAGGCTACTCACGAGCCACGTACCTTTGCTGTGTATCTCAATAACACTGGCTACAGAACAGGTAAGGGGCAAATCGACTGCAGTTTCTGTTTAAAGATTACAGACATTCAGCAAGAGGTCTCAAATCACTGCCTGAAATGCAGCTACTATTGTCCCAAACTGAGTTTACAGAGCAGAGTTTTGGTGTTACTGAGGGGGAGGGTAACACTGCCTGCTGGTCCAGACCCACAGCTAACAGCCACATAAAGAAACTCAGTTGTAATGGAGCAGCATATTTTCATGTTCCAAAGTCCCAAGTGGGAAATAAGCTGCTGGGCAGTTACACCTACTGTGAAAGAGGTGTATTTAATGTCATTGTGGGTCTGAACTGGCAGTTCCAGACGTGACCACGGTCAGCATTACAGCCTGCTTGTGGGCAGCTGCTAACAGTGATGGTAGAAGATGTCAGGGCCAGGCTGGGGACCGCTGCCAGACCTCACAGGCATGAGGTGCCTGTCATGGGAGTGAAACAAGGTCAATGGTATAATTTGAACTGTGCCGTGGGGCCATATTTCACTTGCATTTTCTGAAAGGGAATGGAAACATGCCTTTAAGAAGGATTGTTCTGCTGTGCACTAATAAGCTTTGATAGTGTTCTTGTAAACTCCTGGTGGTTTTCTATAGTCAGGAGACCCCTTTCCTGTCTACAAAGAACTCTTCTTATTCCTTCCATGTAGACTTCAGCTTGATGTAAAACCTGATTTATTACTGCATCACCTATGTCCTAAGACTCAATCTTGAGATACATTAGGCTCTGGCTTGACTTCCCCTTCTCAAGTCATGGAAGGTCATCTAGGGGCAATTTGTCCAGAACTGTCATTTGGCTACAAAGTCTTCCCTTTACAGGACAATGTAGTTGGTAGCAAAGAAATTTGTCTCTATCCACAGCTTAGGCACAAGAAAAGATTGCTTTCAAAACACATAGCAGACAAATGTCTCCATGCTGTCTGTTTGTCCTAATTCTATTAACGTTGCTCTACTCGGTGCCTCAAATTTATCTGCCATCTTTTCTTCAGCACACAGCACTTTTTCATTCTGTCTCTCTGCATTCATAAAAAGCAACTTATTTAATGAACTTCTTTGGATCTGGTGTTGGCTTTGACTCATGTGCTGAATAGTACTTGAATCTCTGTTAAGCTGGTTTCAGTGAAGTTGCCATCTGAGTACAGCACTGCTAAGCCTGAGTAAGAGTCAGCATCAAAGCTTTGGAGGAGAAAAAGTGAGGAGAGAGAATGGATGTTAAAGGCTAGAAAAGGTCCTGAATTCACCCTAAAATACAAGCTCTGTCATCTCACAGCTTATGTCTCATAAATCCTGTCTGCTTGATCTATGGCTGCTTCATGTGGGATCTAGTCTTAAAAAAACTTGGTCTACAAGTCAATGAGTTACATCTAAATGCCTCATGCGTGAACTGTCACTAGCCCTCTCTGCCCTTCTGGGAGTAAACATTCTGCTCTGGGTATTTTTTTCTGCACTGCCCTGTGTTCTGCAGGACATTTTGAAGCATTTGGAGATGTCTGTGTAATATAACTGTTTTTCTAAAGCTGCGCTTGAAGAATGAATGTCCTATAAATCTGAGACAGCCCTAAAGTTTTAACACTATCCCTATTAAATGGAAAAGAAAAAGAGGTCAAAAGGAAAAGGCAAAAAAAGCCCTTTCCTAAAGGCCAGCAGAAAGAACTTCACTTCTAGGACTGTCAGGATAGGCGAGTTTTAACAAGAAGGAAGGAGATAAAAGAAATAGAAACAAATTACAGTAGTTGTATGATTCTCCAATTCTGACCAAGGTACATTGTTTGACTCAATACAGCCTCGAAGAGCTTATCCATTTATTTCTTGTAAGATGAGCCTATATTCTGATTATCCCACAACTATTTTTTTGAAGTGGCAGCTTAATTAACAGCAGATCTTATGTTTTTTTCAAGGGCAGTGTTGCTTCATTAAAAAGTAATCAAAAGTCCACTAACCCACTAACAATCTTTACTTCATAGCTAGAAAGTTTATTAAAATTCTAGTGACTCAAAAGCACCTGGGAGTCAAGAATAATTTGGAGTGAAAAAGAGGGAACTGAGGAGAGAGGGCCACATAAGACTAGCAACGACCATGTGCTGATATTCAGGTGCTCTAGGTATTTACCCAGTGCATTTCTGTGTTTTGAAGGAGATCTGTATCCTCCTTGACAGCAAACTGAGGCAGCGAAAGATTTGGATGGGAGTTGTGATAAGGCACTGGTCCAGAGAGCTTCAGCCCAGACAAGGCAATGTGCAATACCTCCAACCTGGTTCTTTCATTGAAATGATGAGAATTTAGCTCTTCTTTTTTACATAGATTCAAATTAACGCATGGGTGGATCAAAATAAAGTGGTGGAGAGTGTTCATATCATATCCCTACTTCTGTCCACTCCAAACAATTTCCAGCACACACTGTCTAAACCCACCTTAACTAAGCCTTCCGTGCTGTAGTTGATCACCCATGGACAGACTGCTGATGAGGGGAGTCCTGCTGAAGCCACAAGGACTCCATACAAGCACAGCAGGCCACCTAAACCGAGGTCTGAAATGTGCCCTAATAAACTGTGGTCATAATTAGATCCCACTGGGAGAACTTGGAAAAGAATAGAATGGGTTTTTCTTTCCTTTTTCTGTTTTGCTCTTCTACTCCAGCTCTACTCTGATGTGACACAATGCAGATCTTGTATTTCAAGGAAATATCCCTTTTTGAGGATTATGCATCAGTGCTAAATCATAGGCAGGAACTGTACTAGGTGGTAGCAGAACAGACCATATTCAGAAACAAAACAGCCAAGAAAAATCACTTCAGCTTCTAATTATCATTAAAAATCCCCAAACAATTAGGGATGTTTCAGTGCTTACAGTCTCCCTTACAAGCTGTAAACTAATGCAGCAATGAGTCAACTGCACAGCTTCCTGATTGTGAAAAGTCCACAGAATTGGCAGGAAACTAGAATTTGTAGGAAATAGTAGGGAAGACACAGTAAACAGGCAGAAAGAGAAACCAAAACAATGCTGGAGAGCTTCAGAGTGATGAGACATTTGTTTTAATTACACAGGCTCCAGCTGCTCAGACTGCAAGAGAAAAAGGGTCACCCTGTAATCACTTTCAAATTTTGTGGAAATTGTGAGGAAAGCTTGAGAAGGTTTCTTTCATCTCACAGTTTTTAATGTCAGCAGATATCCCTTCAGCTACTCAGATTCAGAAATGTCATTTGTAAGGTTATTAGGTGTAGGAATTAGGGATTTTGCTTTGCTCTTTCCAAACTATTACCTGGTTACCTGCTGTTCTTCCAGTACTGCCTCCAATACTGTTGAATTCTCTTCCTCACTTTACTGTCACAGCCATACAGCGCACAGTCTTACCTCTCAGTACAGCCTTTGGTGCTGCCAGGTCACACTGCCGTTCACCTGCACCTCCAAGAGTGTGCTGCCTCAACCTTGGCTTCTCCAGTGGGAGAGGACAATTGCACCACATCTTCATACCTGAGCACTAGCTGAGCATTACCTTAGCGTTTTAGAAAACAGCCATCAGAGTAACACAGGCAATATCCAGGAAACACAAGCCTAGCAATCATTTTATTGTTAAATAGTGTGTCATGCTTTTCATACCACGGGATCTGACATTTTTTACCATCTGAAGAGTCGCCCCTTTGCAAACACAAAGAGAACTATGGTTACAATCCTCACCCTGACTTAACATGCTCATGTATTCGGGCCCTCTGCGCAGTGTTACTTTGCAGAATTATTGCTTTCCAATCCCCCTTCCTCTTAGCCCTTGGCAGCTTGCATAACCGTGCAGGAGCACGCGAGTCTGTGCTGCCTCGGCACCTGCTGACAACCTCACCGCAATACACCAAACTCGGGATCAGGCTTTTCCCCTTATGGAATCCCACCTGAAAGAACAAAGATCACCAAATTAGGGACTTATTTTCTCACAATTTTTAGGATTTCCTTGGGGAAGGTGTGTTCCTCAGTACTTTACTTCTTGCTCAGGAGTACCAACAGATCAGAGTAACATTCAGAATTCAGGCTTGCCAGTGTCCTGATGGCATTCGCAGCCTTTCACGGGACAAAAAGTACCTTCCAAGGCCCCTTCCAATCCCTAACATTGTGTGAAAAATGGTAACATAGCAAAGTTAAGCAGCTACGACGTTAATTTTTAAGTGCTTGCATTTGTAAAACACAAAATTCAAAACATGACTGGACATTAGGATGTCACTATCTGGAATGTTTTGATGTTAGTCACAGACTTCAATGTGACACGGAACTGAAATGGTCACTTGGTTGACACAGAGTCAATTTGTTCAACAGTACAAAGCAGCTTCTGACGACTGGCAGTTGACATCTGTCACTTATGGGTACATTTCTTGGTGTAGTGACCAATGACCTTGTTAGCTACTGCTAAGATGACAGGCGAGTGGCAGCTAAGGAGTATTTGAACTGCGCACCATTCCCTCCCGATGCACAGGGACAAGTTAATCTTGCACAAAGGGAGCAGAAGCTCCTGAAGGTGTGGGAGACAATACATTTACTCTGGAGGCAAGGTCAGTGAGTTTGCTATTCACAGTCTTGCAGTACGACTCTCTGCCAGCACTTGCTATTTTTAATCCACATCATTTCAGTGACCTAATTCGTATCCTGCCTCATGCAGCCTTTCAAAGCAGAGAGAGAGAGAGACAGAATGTGATACAGGGGTGGGAATGAGTGAGCAGGGATCTAGTTCTGGTTTTCAGAATATTTTTAAAAAGAAAGTGAGAGAGAAAAACCTAAACAATCAGATTCTTTCCTCATTGGTATGCAAGAAGCTGGGGAGCATCAAATACAATTTATTTTGTAAATATTTAAAGTCATTAAAAATGTACTTCTCTTTTAAAAATAAAATTGCACTTTCAGTCAAACTAAGAAATTTACAACTAACGCAAATTATGCTGAATGTATTCGAATACTCCAGCAAAAGTGAATTGTAGAAGACAAAACAGGCTGAAAAGGGTAAGAAGCAGGATTTTCTAGTTCTGTGGTGTGCTGTGAAGTGAAACCCTTTTGCTTTATTTCCAGGACCTTGCAAAAGACCACAGAATGTTTGCTTTAAACAGAATTCTGTGCTATTTAATATTGTGCAGAAAACCCTACACTACAAGGTTTCTAGAAAGATTACGTGCTCAATTGCATAATTTAGGGAAATCTGGACAGAACATTATCCCTGCAACTATCTCATCTCTCTTGTTCATGTGTCCAAATGACAGTTTTTAAATACATAATAAGATAACTGTGTTTCAGAGGGTCAGGTTGCCATGGTTTAAGAAGAGATCAGGTCTATCAGGCCTTGATGCCATCGGCATCAATCTGAATGGAGCTATCAGATCCCCTCTGTGAATTGCTACTAATTCCTTACTGAGTTCCTAAGCAGAGTGGATTTTTATCGAGGCAGGGGGCTGGGGGTAACAGATACATGTTTTCAGATGTCTGCAGATGGAGGGTATCAGTGAAACTCAGGAGTTCTCTCAGGAACTACTGTGTCTGGACAACTGTCCAGAAGCAGTTCTGGCTCCTTCTGTCCTACCCCGTTAGACGCAGTTGTCTAGTTGTCTCCACACATCAGTTTTCTCACTGCAGTTTTCTGGCCCTGCAAGACCTCACCTCAGCCTCTGCTGTGAGCCTTGCTGTCTGCAATCTCCTTTCCCAGCCTGATCAGTTAATCTGCTGCTTCCACCCCACTTGCCTTGTCCTTCAGCTGCTTTCTCCTTTCTTCATTCAGTGTGTTGTTTCTTGGTTGACTTTGCCAGTCTTGGGTCTCCAAGCCCCTGCTGCTCCTAGCTCCTTTGATAGATCTCCTGCTATTCCCCAAACTGCTTGGATTTTTCTGGTCATCTCTTGTTCTCCCAGCTAGTGTCACCATTTACAGGTGCACAGGGAATAAAGTCCTGGGGTGCCCAGATTTCCAGCACACACAAACTGCAGTGTTGTTTTCTTTTAAAACTGAGCAAACTTTGGACAGATTTTCACCCCTATGATAAAAGTTACCTCCTTGACAGAGTGTCTATCATGGCAAAGTTCATGCTCTCAGAGGGCTATCAAATGAAAGCTCATGTAATTTTTGTTCAGATGTTATACATAATTCCTTTTCCATTACCCCAGTTCTCAAAGGTGGGTACTATTTGGGCTAAGAAGCTTCAAAAAATTCAGCCTGAGGCAGACATCCAGTGTGGAAAATTTCAGTCCAAGTATAAGAAAGTTATAAGCAATTGAAAGCAGGTTTTTCTAACGAGAAGTGTCAGAGAACATCACTACTGGAAGTGCTACCAGCTTGGCCCATAATGCAGGCTTTGTTCTCAATATCTCCCAAGCTGGCAATTGCTGTATCAGGTTGTAGGGTAATGCTTTCTTGCAGCTGCCGAGTTAGAAAATGGTTAATGCTTTTTTTGGTTACAGTGGTGAACCTGGCAGAAACTGGGCAAGATCCACAAAGCTGTAGAAAACCTGAGGTTTTCTCTGGTTAAATTGCTCCAGTTACAAGACTGGGAACTGCAAAACCTAGACAGTGTTTTTGACAATGGCACAGGCTTCCCGCATGACTTAGGTCTAGCTGAAAGTTAACCTCTTGCTGCCTTAGCTTCCTCACTGCATTTTTGGGAGCGTGCTTATTTAATTTCCTAGGCACTGCTGGCAGTCTGAACTGGCTTTTTTTAATGACATAATACACTAATCCTGTGAATTTTTCAGCTACGGAGAAAATCAGACTTCTCGTGTTTGACTCTACCACTTGCATAATGAGGAGAAAGCAAGGAGGAATTTACTGGAATAACCAGGAAGTTGCAATTTTGTTGGGCTCTGTCCCCAGAAGCATAGAATCACTGTGTGTCAGCCCTGAAATGTCACATAAACAGTGCTTCCACTCCTGTAAATGCTTTCCTGACTTTGTTAAAGGAAGTGTCTGTCTACTTAAAGCTCTTGTCTGGGTCACAGTGACTAAACCTTACTGCCACATGCCTTTTTGAAGGTTTGGGTTTGTTTTAAATCTGAAAGGTTCCCATAATGCCCAACAAAGAGAAAGGGCATAAAACATCATGTATGGCCTTTGGTCCATGGAAGCACAGAGATGTGTCTACTGTCCTCTGCCCGGTAGATGTAGCCTGGTTCACCTGGTCACTAATCCAGGAATGCTGACTACAGTTAGGTGTCTAGTTCTACTGCATAATACTGTAGAACATCATCAGTGCCTACGGACATTGCTGTGGGGAAAGTACTGGGAATTGTAAGACTCTGAATCATATTCAGCTATAAATATCCTGGCTTCAAACTGCAGAGATCCCCTGGTTCAGATTCTCCTTGTCACTGCAAACCCCTGGATCTGTCAGTCCAGTAATCATTAGCTAATTGCCAAAGGGAAAACAAAAACCTGTATTAAGTCATCTATTAAAGTTAGGTACCAAACGAGAGTGCAGCCACTCCTGACACTCGTGGGTAACTGCTCACAGTGCCATGTGGTGTTGTTTGCATGGACTTAATTGAACGTACTCATCCCAAATACAATTACTGTGATATGCTAAGCTACTGTACATGTGATTAAAAAATAACAATGTGTCCTGGGAACAGTTAGCAAAACTGCCAGAATGCAGACAAAAACTTGTCTTATTAAAATGCAAAAATCATCATTTATCTTTCCAGTTATCCCTGTGGGGACCATTACACACAATAATGAGAAGATGTCCCTTGAAATGGCATTACTTTTTAATGAGGCTTTTACCTATCGAGTCATAATCTCCATTTTATTAATTACAAGCAGAAATGGCTTCGTAAACCCTATAACCACTGAGTGTAAGTGGCTTCTGAAGCTGAGTGCTCCCAGCCAGTACTCAGAGTTGGGCAATTCAGCAAGTGTTGAGATGTTAAGGATGGGGGTTGAGCCTACTAGCCAAGCATGTGCGGATCCAGCAAGGACATCTGCACATCACGGCATCAGGCTCCTAGGCAGTTTCTGTGCCTTATTCCATAAAGCCTTAATAGTTTAGAAGCCTCTGGTTAACAAAAAAGCCAGCTAGGACACTTGTCATGATTAATGGCAGACTGGTTTTTTTGCCCCATGGACACTGCTGTGCTCTCTCCTTTAACTCTGGCACTTGTTTCCACTCAGATTGTGAAGAGTCAGACACTATTGGTGCTGGGCTCCAACTTTCAGTGGTACTCAGAAAGTCCCACAGCATAGGGGCTGAACCCTTGTTTTTCAGTAAAAGCCTGGCTTTTCCCTTCGTCTGCCTAACTACTCACATCCTCCCAAGCTTTTGAGCAGCAAACCACTCTCGGCTAAAGTAATTTGGCAAATGTGATGCATTATCAGAGTTACCTCTGCTTCCACTAGTATTCAGGGCTTTGCTGTGCATTTGACATGAGAACTGCTTTATTGTAAAACAGGGGGAAACATCTATTTCTGCAAACTGTCACTCAAGGAGCTGGTTAAATCTTGACAGCTCTGAGATTATTTTTATGATAAAATACTAAATCTTTGCCAACACAAAGGTGAATCGTTCAGGCTGTCAATCCAAAGTCTCATAACATGCACCAAAATATGGGGTTCAGGAGGCCAAAGGGAAGCTAACAAAACATTATTAAAGTTGGAAAATTAAGTAATCTAAAGCAAGGAAATTCCAAGATGAATTGGCCCCCACCAGCTCCAAGACTCCCTTTCTTTTCCCAAATTCAGTTTATCTTTTCTCATTCCTGTGCCCCAGGTCATTACATCTCTGCATTTTATGCTGGTGGCTTTCTCTCAGGTAATGCCTGAATATCAAGAGAGTGGAGAGAAAGCAGTTGACCGTTGCATGTTTTAGTGCCAAACTGAAATGGTGGGGCCTTTCTCAGGTCCTTCAAGAAACAGCCTAAAGTGACATTAAATAGAGAAGCTGTCGTTTTTCCTGATCATTGTGTGTTTCAGTTTTTCACAGCCACCTCCATTGTTTACAAAGGCACTACATGAAAACCAAGAGACACCGGAGCTTCTTAGAGAAAAGTTTGCCAGTGATTTTTAAATGGGCAAACCTATTTATTTTTCCTAGCCTTCTTCTTAGAAATTGCTGAAATGTTTGCCTAAAATGTTCCATGCAGCAAAATCCAGCCTGAGTCAGATAGCGTGTAAACTATCTCCACTAATGACTGAAGTTTGGCAAGACTGTAAATAGCAGAGTTCAGGTCTCAGTGTTACCACTCTTAATTATAGGTGGAGCTATCAAACCATCCTACATGACAAATTGTCATAAATTCGATTTCGCAGCTTGAAAGTCTCTGATCTTTGTGGGAGGCAGATAGAGCCCTTTATGAATGAGTGCAACAGGCACAGGTTCCTCTAGATCATGTAGTAACTGCTGGTGAATCTGGGATAGTGCTCAGGAGGGCTGACCTTAGACCTTCCCTGTGACCACAGACTGTCCTTGATTTTGCTTGACTTGGTCATGCTTCCTCTATCTTGGTCATCATCACTCTCCTATACCTTTCATCACTATTGTGTCTGACTTCCCTTTCTTCTCTGTCCTTGGCACCCCTTCCCACAGTGTTCTAGCCTTTACCATTATGCTTTCCCTGGATATCTGATTCCCTGAGAATTTTACCCCATTTGGCCGCCTTGGAGAAGCGGTAGAGTTTCTGTTCTTTGAGGCAACACAAGCTGCAGACTCAGTCAGGTGTTTTGACACCACACTTCCCAAGCAGCGAAAAGGGAGGGTAGAGCCATCCAAACAGAGTTTTTACCCACCAAAGACTGTAAGTAGCTGAAGAACTTCCATACCCATCTGTCCCTAGAAGCAATGTGGCTGCATTTGCCAGGGTGCTGGGCCAGTGTTACTCCTCCCTCCCAAAGCCAGTTGGCTGGCTTTCAGTGTCTGTGTGTCTTTGGCATAAGCGATTCACAGCTCCCAGATAGCTCGGAGTTTGCCTGCCAGTGTGAGATAGGGTTTTTTACTTCCTTCTAGAGGTTCTGGCAGGAGCACCTGTGAACCCTCCCAGGCCAGATACAAAGGCCAAATGCTTCAGTCCAGATGAGTTCTGACTTGTCACCTGGAGCTAATGGAAACAATAAGCTGAGTTGGGCAAGCCTGGTAGAGGCGCTTGACCTCCGAGTGCTTGTCTCTTCATTAGTTTTGCTTTAGAGAAGCATTGGCAGCAAAGCAGGGTGGGGATTCCCTCTCGCTCTACCCAAATGTGACCCAGTGGGATGGAGATCTGGACTGCCATACCTTTTATGAAACTAGCAAAGGTAGCCAGGTCGCCAAGCCCAAACTTTCAGAAGTTAAGCTCCAAACATCAAAACCACAAGATGTTTCTCAGACGTTTCCTGTGGGCACAGAGTTTTTATTCCATTTTCATGTGGAAACCAAGAGAAACACAATCATTCTAAAAAAAACACCCTGGAAGTTATTTCATGTGAGCACTAGATTCCAAAAGATTAAGAAGAAAACCTAAAGTCACAAAGGCTTTCAACTTCCTCAAAACCTCTGGAAGCAACTTATTTTAATTTAAAACCCTCTAAGGTATAAAGGGAAAATTTTTGATAACGAAACTCTGACTCATTCTACCGCATTTTATGTTCATTCACGCATGCTTTTGACTCGGACTAAAAGATTTGCGTTGCAGAGCCTCACGTGTGTGTGTTCTTTTTTTTTTTTACTTTCACAGCTTTTTTTGGGAAATACCTCAATGAATACAATGGCAGCTACATCCCTCCTGGGTGGAGAGAGTGGGTTGGATTAGTGAAGAACTCTCGCTTCTATAATTACACCATTTCTCGCAATGGTAACAAAGAGAAGCACGGATTTGATTATGCAAAGGTATTTTCCAGACACATAAATGCCACACCATTCACCATATTAAAATAGCATTCAGATAACTGATTAACCAGATAATTAATTAACTAACCAACTACAACCAAGAAATTGAGATGTCATTTTCTCTCCAGGGCACTGCAGATCAGTTTCCACATGAGAGTATTACTTGTGCAACAGAAGAAATTTTCCAAGGGCTTCTCAGCGGAGCCAGGTGATCCCTGCCTCTGCTAGAAGGTGACGGTTTGGTGGCAGATGCAAATAGTAAATAGGACTCTTCCCCCACAATTATTGTGCACTTGCACAACTGAGCGTTGTCAGTTATCACACACAGAGGAAACCTCAGCTGATGCTGTTTTCATTTCTTTTCACCACACGCCTGTGGTGTCAGACTCCAGATAGGGCGATGAGAATAGGTAAGTGTGAGAACATGGCCGTTTGAAAACCTCAGGGTTGGTTCATGCTTGTCACAGAGCCAGGCAAGTATGCCACGATGACCTGCCCACTGCTGTGAACTTTCTCGGAAAGGCTCGAGAGTGCAGATCGCAGACTTTCCAGCCTGCAGAAAGCAATATGGAATTTCCTCAGACTGTGGCTCAGGGAAGATGATACAGATGTTGCAGCTGTGGTTTCTGACCCATGTAATGAGGTTTTATTGGAAGCTCACAATGCCTGTTTCTGATTTCCCCACCCACAGAAATTACATGATACTGATTGTGTATTTATATAGAGTGAAAAAAAGAAGAAGATTGAGGATATCGGTTAGTTATTCGTTCCTTACACACCCTGTATTTGTAGTTAGAATAAATAGGGCAATAGTGGAGGGAGCGGATGCTTTGGGAGAACAGTCATACACGCATTTTGCTTCAGCCAGCCAGAGCCCCGGTGCCTGGCACTGGTTACGTGCTGTCTCTTCCCCATCCCTGCAGGGCTATGGAAGCTGGGCTACCGTGTGTGCTACCAGAGAGGAAGGGGCAGGGGGGAAAAGGAGCAAGCAAGCGAACAGGTCACAGCTGGTTGACTTGTCCTAGCACTGACATGCGACACAGACCTTGTCCCTCAGGCTCTGCTTTTGCAGCTGTTCGGGGCCTTGAATCCACAACACGTGATTAGTCATGCCTGGAAGTGCTTGAAATTGCAAACATTGTCCCAGCACTCTGTCAGTGAAGCTCGCGCTAGACCTCCAGGCCAACAGTGAATACTCTAAGGTGGCAGGTGGTTTAATTTAAGTTTTTCAGCTTTTTTTTCTTAGCTCCATTTCCTCCCTTCCCCATGTAGGCTTCCATTTGCCACCTTGGCTGTGGGTTAAGCCAGTTTATTAGTGAGTCACAACCTTAATCTCAGCAGCTGCACTGCTTAAAGTTGCACAATTAAATGAACAGATCCTGCAGGAATTCAACTGCTCCCTGCATTTGCAATTGTTTTGATGAAAATTGTTGCCTGTTGTAGCTTTATTCCCCTTTGTACATATGCAAAAGTACACTGAACAGAGAGCATGCAAGAAATGGTTATGTAAACAGAAAACCAAGGCGAGTCAATAATTTCTTGTAGTTGGGAGCCATTGCCTTGTGAAAACGTTTTATCATCGAAATCCAGGAAACATTTCCCTGTCAGCATAGACTGTAATTTTAAATGTTAACTTAGGATCACATCACAAGGTCTGGTAATCATATTTACTTAATGCCTTCTCTTGTATCTGATTTGCAAAACACTCCCTCATTTTATGTGGTATTGCCTGCTTAAGAAAGTAATTACTGCTTGGTCTCCCCTGGGCTCCTTCGCATCATCTCTTTGATGATAAGTTTTTCCTTCCTGATCTGAGCTTCAGTGAAGACTTGAAAATAACATAAAAACATGATATATGTGATCTAATTATTCATGAACTTTGTAACTTTTGCTTTGTGTTAATCATATGTTCCAGGACTACTTCACAGACCTAATCACTAATGAGAGCATTAATTACTTCAGAATGTCTAAGAGGATATATCCCCATAGGCCCATAATGATGGTCATCAGCCACGCGGCACCCCACGGCCCCGAGGATTCAGCACCGCAGTTCTCAGAGCTCTACCCCAACGCATCACAGCATATGTAAGTCAGCATCACCCTGTGCCAGACCTGCTCCTGCAATCTGCTTCTCGTGAGGTATTTGTCATGGAGATAGTGTGGGAACAGCAAGCTCAAATGTGAGAAAGCCATAGTAAGCCGTGAGTGTGTGCTTGTTTCTTTTGCTGTGCTTGCTCCTTTCGAGGAGGGGAGTGACAGCTCGGACCATTATTAAAGCAGAGAAAATCTTTTTTCCTCCTGGGAAGTTGTGGGAGATTAAAAGGTCAGTATCTGGCTTTGTAAGGGCAGCTTCTTACAATACCCTGAAAATATGTAGACACAGGTCAGGATCTGTTGGAAAGATATTACTTCCTTCGTCTTCCTCCAAGATATGTGCTTCCTGGGCTCTAGCTAACTGAGAGGAAAAATACACTTTTGTAGCTTTGGAGTGCAACAGGTTTGTTTACAGCCTAGATAGTGCTCTAGTGATTACACCACAATCATAAAAAAGAAATCTTCATTCTGCATCTATAACTGAAATCAAGTCCAGTTAAAAATCTGAGTAGAGTCTTGGATTTCACCTCTTGCTTATATCTTGAGTGTCTTGGGTCCCTCTCCTCACAGTGAGGTGTTAGGGAAACTTTCCATTGCTCTTCTCTGTACTATGGGCATGTAGACCATTCTTTCTGTTTAGCTTAAATGATGTATTTTACCCTCTTTCTGCATATAAACCCTAAAAAAAAAAGCTTAATAAAATATTTTAGCTGGACCATACATTGATTTGTCCTCTGGAAATGAGGAGGAATCAGCTTCATCACGAAGTGGAATGTGATCTATGAATTCCATTTTGGACACACTGGAGTAACTCGTGTGTAGGGATGGGTATTTTATAGTTAATTAGCTACCTCAAAATTTCAAAAAGTAGAATTTCTGCATTAACTGAATGCATAAGCCCCACCGGTTGGGCCAGAAAGAGATCTGGTGTTCATGGCACTTTGTTAAATGTTTGTTGGTTTGTATTTTCTTATCCTCCTACTGGCTGGTGCTTTCTAGATATGCTACTTTCTCTGACCTTACATCATTAACTATATTTTTCTTATATTGTCAACAATCTCTCACATGCCTAAGACTAGATTTTCCAAGCAATGCAAACCAGTTGGCAATGTTTCATAGTTACCTGGTTATTCGGGGTATTTTCCGCCCGTGTACAGAAGCAATGAGATTGAGATTTTTAGTTTGTGAGTTGGTTCTCAAGTAATCAATTATTATCAGTTTTATTATCACCCGTCCTAAAGGTAAAACAAGAAAACATGTCATATTGGGTATGAAGGAACTTTCTAACTCGGTGTTCTCAATTATGTGTTCCAGCAGAAAGGAACAGGGAATGCTTAGGAAAAAGACTCAGACAAAAATAAAAACAGGATTCATTCCTTTTTCCAGTTTCTCCAGCTTCTGGAAATCTCCAAGTTAGGTGAAACAGTCAAGCCACTGAGTCCCGTTCTCTTTGCATTGCTCTTCTAGCTTTTTGAACCTTGCTGGCAGCCCCACCACAAGTTCCACAGTATCACCACATGTGTCAGGGACAAAGGACTGCCTTTTCTTTACTTCTAAATCTGGGGCTTGCCCATGCCACTGGCATCCCCTGCTTCCCATCCTGTGAGGAATAATGAATAGTCACTACATCAAATTTAATGGACCTCTCCCATGTCCTCTTTCAATCACCTCTTTTCATGGCAAAGAGAGTTACATCTATTTGTTCTCACTCTGTTCAACAGATTGCTTCCCGTTTTGTGGCACAGATTGCCTGGCCTCAGGCAAGCCATCCTGTCTGCAGGGGGACTATCCATCATACAGGAGAGTAGGATTCAAACTGTTTCCGCTTAGCTGTGGGACTATGTCTGGAAGAAAAGCACTGAATCATTGTACCTCACCCTACCTCTCCCCAGGCCAAAGCAACTCATTTTAGGCTCCATGCTCACTGTTTTCTGAAAAAAAATTGCTTGTAGTAATTTGCATGAGTCTTCTGTGTTCCGGACACCTTCTACTCCGCGGTGTTTCCAGCCTACTTGTTTTCTAGCTTGTGCTGGATGCAGTTAAGTCTCCGAGTTTTTAACTGCCTCTCCACCTTACACAGGCTGCATGTGACCTGCAAAGGTCAAGCAAAGATTCGAGTAATCTGTGTGAAGGCTTAGTTTCATTTGAGCATTCTTGTAAAGTAATTTTCATTTGCATGGACCCCTGGGGCTTAAATACCTTGCTCTGTGAGGCAGCCCAGAATGTGAGACTCAGCTGCACTGCTTCTTGTCTTCTGGTAGTGTTGATATCTTGGCAATCTTCTTGCCGAGTGTTTTCTCTAGTGACCACAAGAGATCCTTGCTGGGTTGTTACGTGTTTCTTACTGCAGACTGACTGCATGCGTTGGAGTTTAGTCTGCAGGCTAAGACTTGAGACAAATTGAAGATAAACTGACAATTTGGGTAGATGAAGTCTCCAAAGAACTGATTTCTCTAGCAAAAAATATTAGCAATGTGCTCTAAAAGATAGAAGACTTTCAGTTCTCACAGAAATACTTGATGCTCCCTGTAAAAACAGCACAAGAACAATAAAATCCTTCCTTCCAAGGTTTGTGTAATTTGAACGTTTAACCCTTAGGTTTTCTTCCTTGGTGGTCAAGCACCTTTTGAATCTCTTTCTGACCTTGGGTGACAGCCACCCGACCTTGGATTTTGTTTTTAAAAATGTAGTCGCTGTATCATGTTACTGTAACTCCTACCTCCAACAAAGAAGGGAAATCAGGTCAAAAGCTGCTTGCTAGCTTTACAAACTGAGATGGAAGGTTATACCTACAAACCAAGGATTAAGACAGCCTGTTGAGCACATGTGAGGGGAAGTTTTGCTTAAGAGGACAGCAGCTGAAGCAGAGCCTTAAATTCTGTGACATTTCTTCGCTGCTGTAGTACCTGTCACTTGATTGAAAAGCCACCTTTACAACTTAAAAAAACCAAACAAAACCCAACAAACTCACGCACCCGCAAACAAAACCACAAGGTTTGTGCAGAAGCTTCACACTTACGAAAGGGGAGCTGCTACTGCAGGAAATGCTGCAGTTCAGAGAGCGTTCTACCCTCAAACATGGGTGTCTGTTGATCCCATTTCACCACTTCCCAACGTAGAAAGAAGAAAATCAAATAAGTGCGGCAACAGCAAAGTCATAAGATTTAAGAAAAACCCATCAAAATCAAAAATAGGAAGAATTTCATACCATCCTTACCTTACAGCCCTGTCCTCCTCAGCACAAATAGCCTGCTGGAGTGGCATGGAGGGTCTTACAGAGACAAGAAAGGTAATGACATCTGCATCATTTAATTATCAATCTTAGTGACTCCTGTCAACTCTCATTAGCTCCAGTTTAACACGAAACACAGACTATATCATACAGGAAGCAGCAGGCACTCTACTATCGGTAAGTGTCCTTTCTCCCTCCCACTCGCCCACCTCTCCTCTCCTTAAAATATGTCCTGGCTCTTAAAAGTATGTTCTGAATGTTTATGCAAGGGACATATGTTCTGAAAATAAATCATACTAATGCAGGTACTCTAGTTATGCCCAGAAGTGATTTCTCTGGCAGAAAAAGGAACTGGAGAAGATGTACTAGGTGAAAGCAGTACATATATCTCTGCTGTGGTGATGAACATCATCTGCTGGGAAGCTGAGTCGCTAGACCTTTGGAAATGTTGTCAGATATGAAGCTGTGACACAAAAGATGACTCTCTAGCTGTTGCTGGCAGCTCTTACAGGGGAACCTTGTTCCACCAGAGAGCTGAGCAGCAAAACTCTGACTCAAAAGATTCTTTTTCTCAAAAGATTCTCAGAGCTTCTGGCACTTCAACTTCTCTTTACCTTCCAGTGTGAACCAGTCTTAGGGGAGCCGTGAATCGGACCTAAGCTGTTTATAAGCTGTGAAGTAAACAAATGTTAGAAGCAAAGATCTGTGGGCAGCATGTTACTAAAGAATGTAAAAAATGGAAATCTGAAATACTGCTGTCTGTGCTGAGTTAAGGCCTGGGCTGGCAGGAGCACTGGCAGCCACATTTTATGGCTACCTGGAAGCCAGAATAGAGATCTTAGAAATGGTATCTGGGAAGGTATTGGAAAGCTTCCCAAATGTGAGGAAAAGGTAGATGATATGAAAGGCAGAGCCTGACATTTCCACTGGCATCTCCAGCCTTCGTTTTAAAACCAGGGAAGAGGGCTTTTTAACATCCAATCTGAAGTCTGGCTTCTGGCCCTCATGGAGGCTGAGCTCCAAATCCCATTTGGGTGTCAGCTGGAACACAAGAGGCTCCATATGAATACGAGAAGGAACTTCTTCCCAGTGAGACTCACAGAGTAATGGAACAGGATGCCATGGGGAGTTGTGGAGTCTCCTTCACTGGAGATATTCAAGACCCACCTGGATATGTTCCTGTGTGACTTGGTCTAGGTGATCCTGCTGTTGCAGGGGGATTGGACTGGATGACCTTTCGAGGTCCCTGCCAATCTGTAATGATTCTATGATTCTCTGGAGATGTTTAAAACGCTTCTGGACATGTACCAGCGGGGGGGGGTTGGACTTAGATGATCTTTCAAGGTCCCTTCCAACCTGTAACCTTCTGTGATACCTGTGCGACTTGACCTAGGTGATCCTGCTGTGTCAGGGGGATTGAACTAGATGATCTTTCGAGGTCCCTTCCAGTCCCTGATGTTCTGTGATTCTGTGATAGTTCGAATGAAATTGATTAACCAGGTCTAGTGGCAATGGTGTGTTTGCAGTAGTGAAGCATGAGGAGCAATGTTGTTGTGCCTCTGCATGCCGAGAGCAGTTGTAATGGTGAATCTGGAGGGAGATGGCGGCAATCAGGGTGCGTCACTGGGGCCAAGTTGTATGACAGTAGGAGTTGTGATGTGGGCACTTGCCCATTACAGTGGGATCGTACATTTGCATCAGTAGTAATTCTTGACATGTCAGCCTCTTATCACTGGTGGCCTGGGGCCTGCTTGGGCTCCAGTTGCAGCAATAAACCATCAGAATCATCACACACATCACTGTGAGTGTGACTTGAAACAGGACTAGAAAAGCCCAAGGGTCTTTACCAACGTGAGCGTTTCTGTGATTCTGTGAAACAGTGTGATGCTGTAATGCAGGAAGGTTCCAGTTCCACAGTTAAGTTCTGCAGGCAGCAACAAATAATTATTCCTGAAACAAAAAGGAGTTATATTTACTGGTGATGACTTTTTTCTCCTGTATTCCGAAATGCAGCAGCTGTGTTACACTTAAAGAGTGAAACTTTCATACCTCACATCCCCAGATATATAAATATCCCTGGATTAAAATTACTACAGTTTTAAAAGGCAGGACAAGTAAACACAGAATGGTGAAATTCAACTTCATGGTAATACCAACAGCTAAGCCACTGCTCATGGTTTCTTGACTTTTATTTTGCCCAGAGCCTAGGCTTTCTGCTTTCTGAGAAGAGAGTCTAAATCTGAAAGTCTACTTTCCCTGGACATGAAGTGTTTGCTTCCTGTGTTTATTTACTCTTTTTCTGTAGAAAATGAGCTCTCATGCAATTTTTGCCAATCATATTTCAAGTAATCATATAGCTGTTACGTACAGAAACTATTCATTTTTCACAATTAGTTTTACCATGGATATAATTGGAAAATGTTGCTGGCTTTTATTCCTATGGAACTGGGCATATAAGCCCTGTATTATTTTTACTAACTGGAGGAATCCCAATCCAAACAGAAGTTTAGCCAAACACTTTTGGGGTAAAAACCCCCAAGCACTCTGTGGAATTACTCACAATCAATGGTTTTGGGTAGTATTTTTGTGAACACAATTTTCTTTTGTTGGATAAAATCAGGAGGGAATTAGGACATCTTCAGCAGAGGCGAATGCAGATCGTTCGTGTGAGCAACTGCACAGATGTTTGTAAACATGCTTGTTCCCACGTTAGCCCATCTGAATGGGAATATGGACATTCAGATTGAACCTTTAGAAAACAAACGTTAATGTTCAGTTGGATTGAGTTTTGGGAACTCTTAAAGCATTTGGTACTCTGCTTTATTTCATTTCCACACAGATACCACAACTGTGTAACAGCACTAGCCAAGCTCAGCCCCCCATTCTTTTCTTAACCTGTAAAATACCTTTTTGTAACAGTGACTTGGGGAAGGAGCAAATTTCCATTTGTTTCACTGAAACAGAAAGCAGTTCAGTTCCTAGCAGATCTAAGCAATCGAGCCGTCTAGATTTGCCCAAGCTACTACAGCCTACAAGAATGACAAATCCTGCAACTTTTTAATAGACTGATCATTTGCTCTCTTCTTGCCCTCTCTACAAATCTGATTCTCAGGGAGTATGTTGCTGCTCAGTTTAGAACCAATCTACACGAAGGGGAGCACTTCTTCCTGTTACCTTGTGTTTGTAACATGTAAAATGAGATCTGGGGCAGTCTCCAGATACACATTCAGAAGTATAAGTGCTTTGCTAGTTGCTGACCAGCTAGTAAGGATGGCCTTGAAACCAGAAAGTGCTCATTGTCACACTGTGGGGCAACGTCTGTGCTGTGCAGGGCCAGCCCAGGAAGGGCTGACAAGCAGGTGGGCAGTAGCTCCTGACCAGATTGTAGGCCATGGGCTACCTGAAAATAATGAGGTGCTTGGCACTGTGTGCTGATCATTGATGAACAAACGTGCTCAGGACAAGATATGACTGAGAAGAGGGAATAGAAGACACAGAACATTTCTTCAATCTTATATTCACAGTGCTAAGAGCAATCAGGGACATGTAGATGCTGGTGCTACTTCACAGCAGAACTCATTGAGAGCAAAGCTGTTCCCAAAAATGGAAGAATAGAAACAGCGACAGACTGTGCCATGATGACTTTCAGGGATTTATAACAGCTGAATATTTTGTTGATACCTCCTAATGCTTCAAGATTAAAATGTTGTGATAAACAGTTATCACTGACAGGGAAGAAGTCTGTCTATTTGTAAAGATTTTCGGAAGTGTTCTCCCAAGAGTTCATAGAATCATGGAATTATAGAATCATTAGGGATTGGAAGGGACCTCAAAAGATCATCCAGTCCAATCCCCCTGCCACAGCAGGATCACCTAGACCAAGTCACATAGGAGCACATCCAGGCGGGTCTTAAACATCTCCAGTGAAGGAGACTACAATTCGCCTCTGTTCCATTTCTTGGGGGATTTTTTACATCAGGAAACCCCATAGACTAGTCTGAGGGCAATGCAGGTCTCATGCCTGGCAAGCAGAGCCAGTCTGAGGATTTCTGCAAGGCACAGAAGGCAACGCAGGGAACAAGTTGCGAGGGTTTGGGATTTTCTTGTCTCTCTCCTAGTTCTCTTTCCGCTCACTTTGGACCCCTATTTCACATGTCTCCATCAGTCACTGCACTGGGTAGTTCAAAGAAGGCCTTTTTCCTTGAATTGTCTGGGAGGAAAACCCTGCTCACTCTCTGCCTACCGCGTTTCTCACCCGGCAAATTCAAAACGCATTTGGAAAGTGTCTGTGAAAGGTTTTAACCATCCCGCCAAACCTTTGAGTGCTGCTTTTAAAGACCGTCTGTTTTGTGGAGGAGGTTTCTGACAGTGACCTGGGAACACGAGGCCTGAGCTTGCCCCAGCAGCTGGCTCCCCTTTCTGGCACAGCAGCCGCTGTCACGGCGCGGCTGGCTGAGCGCAGCTCACCGCCACCTCATCCCTCCACGGCAGGGTCACTCAGGAGTCCCACGGAAAAAAGCAGGGCTTTGCTGCAAAGTGCTGATCAGTCAAAACTGAGCTCTTTCATGGGAAAACATTTCATTGCACAAAGTTCCAACAAAACTGAGGAAAGTTTACGCTGAAGCATCCTTCTCTCCTGTCAGTGTGCTTGAGAGCTGATGGGTGGCCAGGACTCCAAAGACACACTTCTTCGAAGCTTAAGGCTCCATTGCTCCATTTGCTAGGTCTGCTGACCAGCCAGTAGCTTAGAGTGCTGTGCTCCTGGGATCAATGTCATTAATTTTGTGGTAGTATAAACATTCCTTTTAAAAAATCAGACTTCAGTCATGTAAAATATTTCAACTGTTCAACCTAATACAAAACAATTTCCAGCAGAAAGGGAATTCTACTTAATGTTTGTCTTTATTTGGTAAGAAGCTAACTTCTCCATACTTCCTTAATCAGAGCTTCACAAATCCTGTGATACCACTCTCTCCCTTCTCTTTTCCTTCAGAGCTAGTGATTTAGTAGGTTAGTCAAAACTAGCTGTATGTACTAGAGGCACAAATACACCTCAAATTCTACCTAAATTTTCAAAAATGGTGTCAAATTAAAACATAGAGTCTGTTAATTTATTTCAGTTGGCATTTAGTTTGTTACATTGTCTGTTCAGATGATTTCTGTCCTCGGAATATGCAGTTATAGGTGATACATATGATAGCTGATAGAGTAAAATCACAGAACATTGGGGTTTAGAAGGGACCTTGGAAGATCATCTAGTCCAATCCCCATGCCCAGAGTAGTCCAATCCCTCTACTCGGAGCAGAATTACCTAGAGCAGCTGCTTCCACAATTCTGAGATCACATACAGCTATGCCAAGAAAAAATAAATTAAATGAAGGAGAGAGACAAGCGCAGAGCCACGAAGATGATGGTGAGAGTAGAAAACCTCCCTGATGAGGAAAGGCTGAGGGTGCTGGGTCTCTTTAGCTTGGAGGAGACTGAGCAGTGACCTCATTAATGTTGATAAATATGTGAAGGGTGAGTGTCAGGAGGATGGAGCCAGGCTCTTCTCAATGTCATCTACTGATAGGACAAGGGGCAATGGGTGTAAGCTGGAACATAGGAGGTTCTACTTCTTCCCAGTGAGGGTGACAGAGCACACTAAAAAGGTTAGTGTGTTCACTCCTTGGGGCACCTTCAAAAGGGATAACTGGTGTTGCTGTTCTGAGCACTGACTACTGAAATTATTTACTCCCGGGGACTATATCTTGTGAGTTTTATTTAATCTGTGCTAATATAAAAGTAAGTACCCCACTGGAAGCACCAAAGTAATTTTCAATGCTAAGGGGAGGTACTCATCTTTGATCTGACCGTCTTCATTTTTCTACTTATCGCTATAGGATACATCATTCAGAACAACTATTTTTAGTCATTAAAGGTTTTTGGGAAATACATTTTGGCATATCTTAAATATGCCAAATAAATATATCTTAAATATTATGATGGATCTAGTAGTGGTCTTTGAACCCAAAAGAAAGCTCGGAGAGTAAGTTAAAAAATGTCAAGGAAGTGGTCTGTGAACCAGTGAAGTCTGGAAACCGCTGAAGTAATGTTTGTTGCTGCCTGATATTAGAAATACCAGCTACCTCATGGTTATATGTGATTTAACTGTTTGCTGGCTGTTCCTGTTAGAGCAGTTCCCACCCTCCTCCAATGCCTGTGATGCTGCACAACGTGTCAAATCTTTTCTCTCCTTCCCAGCACTCCCAGCTATAATTACGCACCAAACATGGACAAGCACTGGATCATGCAGTACACGGGGCCCATGCTGCCTATCCACATGGAGTTTACAAACGTCTTGCAGCGCAAAAGGCTTCAGACCCTGATGTCAGTTGATGACTCTATGGAAAGAGTGAGTTCAAGAAATTACTCTGAATACAATCTTATTAGTCAGGAACAACATTTAATTAATTCTTTCTTTACCGTCACCAACCACAGCCTGGGAAAAGCCTCTGGGCTACAAAGAATATACTTCTCCCCAGAAGAAATGAATTCTTGTTCTCTGCAACTTATGGCCTGGCTCCTCATTTGCTTCTTTTAACTGCCAGCTGAATAAACTGATGATTTGTTTAAAAGGGAGAAGTCATTTGGCCTAGTATAAAGCCTGGTATTAGCAGCAGATGCATCACCTGCCTGTGCACATGGATAGACACAGGTGCACACATGACAAGTTCTATTCATTTCATGCACTCCCTTCACAGTTCAGCCCTCAGCTGAAGTCTGGGAATTGGCAAATCACAGCCACTCAGGTGTCGCTCTGCCAGTGTTTGCAGAAGTTAGGCAATGCAGTGTAAGCTAATTATAGGTAACATGATACATGAACTATGAGGTGTTCTTTGCATGACTTTTTGTTCCAAAATCAAGCACCATGACCAAAGTTCTTCCCCTGGAGAGACTTCTTTAAACTTTAATAAAAAATTACAGCTTTTTCCCAAGCCCACAACTGTAAGGAATGAGAAAGTTGTAGACTAACACAGTAAATCAAATCTGAGTACCATTTGCCCTAGGGCTGTAGCAGACCTTTTTCCCAAGCTGTGTTTGAGAACACAATGAATTCTGGATTGCCTGAATTACCACATTTTGCCACTCGAATTTGCTGAGCTTGTTTAGTCTCTTCCAACCTTGGTAATACTGTGATACTGTGATTTTCCCCCCCATCAAAAGTGAAACTCAACTGGCAACTTTATTTTTTCGGAAGAGTTGTAAAGATACCCATCCCCAGAATGTCTGTTTCAGCACCTCCATCAATGTTGTGTTTGGGTCTGTGAATTTAAGGTGTAAAGTGGTGGTTATACATGATTATGCAAAAAACGTGTTTTGCTACATTCCGTTGAGTTTTTCCTGTGCTATGTTGCAGTTATACCAAATGCTTGCAGAGATGGGAGAACTGGAGAATACCTACATTATTTACACTGCTGACCATGGTTACCATATCGGGCAGTTCGGACTGGTCAAGGGGAAGTCAATGCCATATGACTTTGATATTCGAGTTCCTTTCTTTATTCGTGGTCCAAGTGTAGAGCCGGGATCAGTGTACGTTCTCTTCTGTCTATAGCACAGCTGTTGAACCTAATGTAAACTGTTTCAAAGAGCATGTCATTACCACCCTGTCTAGTTCCATTCCATGCAGGATGCCCTATTATTGCCGGGCAGTGAGTCTTACCAAGAGGCGTGTCTTTCATGCCACCATTGCTCATAAGTTATAACGCACATGGAAAAATTACATAATAAAGAAGCCTGTAACTACCAAGTTAAGCCTTGGGATCTGCTGTCAAAAAGTAGGTGGTCACCTTTACTGCTCACCTCTGGGTTTAGCAGAATGGGAGGTGTCATACCCTCATTATCAGTGAGATAAGAGTGGCTACCACCTCCTTGTCTTATCCTGATTAGCTTTTCCTTTGTGATGACAGCCTGCAGTAGTGGCCTGTCCTTATGTGTTGTAGACTTCAAAGGGAATTTTCTAAACTTAGCACTTCTGTAGAGTTTTACAACTTCAAAGCCCTGATAAACAGTAATTACCACTCTGTTTCCAAAAGATTGTGAAGACTTACATCTCCGACGCATGACAACTATTGCTTTTTCTGTTGATTTGCAGAGTGCCTCAAATAGTTCTGAATATTGATCTTGCTCCAACAATTCTGGATATAGCAGGACTTGACACACCCCCAGATATGGATGGCAAATCTGTCCTAAAGCTTCTGGACTTGGAGAGACCAGGAAACAGGTGGGTGCTGCTTTTTAGCTTCTTTCTTTTAAGCCAGTTCAGAAGCAAACACCAACTGAGTGGAAAAAGAAATTTGTGAAAATTAGCTGTGTCATGCCAGTGACCACAGCTTTCACATTTGAAGAGTCTTTTAAATAGCACAGCTATAAAATTGCATTGAATGAGTGGAGAGGTGGTTTTTCAACAGCAAATTGTTATCACTAGCAGTGCTTTATATAGGTGTCAGCAGTCAATGTTATTACTCTGCTTTCAGGTTTCGAACAAACAAGAAGACCAAAATTTGGCGTGACACGTTTCTGGTGGAAAGAGGGTAATTATCGGGAGTGAGAGAGTTTTGGGAGAGCCTGCTTGCTGGGAATGCTCTCTCATACCTGCTTTATGTGTAAATGAGATTTATGACTGTGACTTCTCTTTTCACTGGTACCTCCTCACATCCTCTCATCTTGCCAATTACTGCTGTGAAGCTTTTCTCTGGGTAAAAATTTTACAGCAATTTTCTTGTGACATTTATAGACTTAAAGATTATGGAGCCTTGTGTCAGGCAGTACAGAACAAGTGCATACAGTGCCCATCATTGTAATACATAAGACATAGCTAGGATAGTGCTGAATCAGTATGGAAGCCTGCAGTGTCTTCAGCTGGGATTTTCAGCCAGGC
Organism: Rhinopomastus cyanomelas; assembly: GCA_013400115.1. Taxonomy (NCBI): domain Eukaryota; kingdom Metazoa; phylum Chordata; class Aves; order Bucerotiformes; family Rhinopomastidae; genus Rhinopomastus; species Rhinopomastus cyanomelas. Next base: position 36,049 of record VXBP01010244.1, read on the forward strand.
AGGTGCTACTTCAGCATGTTTGACTTTATGAAGAGCATACATTTGTGTGTGCTTGGTGCAGAACTATCGCTCAGACTTATTTCAGCAGCTCTTATTTCTCTTTGGGCAAATCTTAGCCTTTTCTTTTACCATATGACCTCCACTGAAAATCAGTAACATAAATATGGAATTTGTTTTTTCCCTGAGAACACTTTGCTTTTGTTAAATTCATCATCTCCAAACTTTAGAAGAATTTATCTAAAATCCTCAACTTTATTTTTTTTAAAGCAAATTTCTACGAAAGAAGGAGGAGCCCAACAAAAACACTCAGCACTCTAATCAACTTCCAAAATATGAGAGGGTAAAAGAATTATGCCAGCAAGCAAGATACCAGACAGCCTGTGAACAACCAGGACAGGTAAGCCAAAGAAAAATCAGCCTTCTAGGTGCCACAGGGAAATATGTACTTTTCACTATGGGTCAAAAGAATTTGAAGAATATGGCATTTGGAAAATAGGTAAAAGACCATTAACTAGGTGTCTTCAGAGCAGAGAAAACCAGACACAGATTGCTCTAAGCAGTATTCAAGTTAAGGCATTGGAGGACTGGTCCTTAGTTTGCTGTCTCAGTACAGAGCTCACGGTGAAGCTCCTGTGCTCACGTACAAAATGAGGTCGCTGCTATGTCTGTGGTTCGTTGTGCTGCTAAACATGTAAGATAATTCAATAATAATTGAGAGTAAGTTGAGGGATCGGTGAAGGCTTGTACTCACTAGGCAAACTCAGAATTACTGAAGCAAAGTTCTGGGCTCCACAGTTCAGGAGGGACAGAGATCTGATTGAGAGAGTCCACAAGGATGATTAGGGAACTGAATCACCTACCTTATGAGAGACTTTCCAGTTTGGAGAGGAGAAGGTTAGGAGGGGACTTAATCATCGTCTATAAATCCGTGAGGACTGGGTGTCAAGAAGAAAGAGCCAATCTCTTTTCACTTGCACCCTCTGATAGGACAAGGGGCAGTGGGTGTAAGTTGGAGCACAAGAAGTTCCATCTTGATATGAGAAAAAATGTCTTTACTGTAAGGGTTACAGAGCACTGGAACAGGCTGCCCAGGGAGATGCAGAGTCTACTTCTCTGGAGACTTTTAAGACCCATGTGAATGCGTTCCTGTATGGCCTGTCTTGGGTTTTATGATCCTGCTCGAGGAGGGAGGTTGGACCCCTGGAGGTCCGTTCCCACCCCTAATGATCTGTGTGTACCTGTGTGTGTGCAAAGTGGTTAGTCCTACAGTTACCAGGACTTCGTTAGTCCTACAGTTACACCACCCCTCGTTTGCTCGAACATCCAGACAAAACGCTTGGTAGTTGTATTTATTGAAACACCTTTAGTAGAAGGGTCCTCGTGCTCAGAAACACTTGCTTTTTAAGGTCATCATAAGGATTCAGATAGTGGTACCCCCAGACAAGTGTTATTTTTTCTTCTCACAGTCTTAGTGACTTCAGTGTAACACCCAACTCAGACACAAAATTCTAGTTGCTGCACCCCTGACAGGGGGTTACTCCTGCAGCTCTGTTTGCAGAAACAGTGAGGGAGCTACACTAAGAAAAATGAGCCTGACTCCAAGCTCTCTTCAAACCATTCTCAATTAAAGCCATAACATGAAGTTAAATTTAATGGGGAGATGTGCAAGGGAGCTGCATGCTTTCCCACCAACACCATCTCCAACCAGGCACATGCCGGTGCCCCAGACAGTGCCTTGTGCCTGCCCTGCTGCCCTCCTGCTCCGTCTGTGTCCCCACACACCTCTCTGGAGGAGTGTGAGGCGATTTCTCCCAGGCAGGCGCTTGTGACTTTCCCTCAGATGTTGGCTCAGGCTGCTGCAGCCAGCCATAGGCCTGGCACCAAAACATCACTAAGCTGTTTGAACGGGGGCATAAAGCCTTCTCTGTGCTCGGCTTCCATCTACAGCCACCCATGGTGCTTGGCCCAGGGCAGGTAGAGCTCTGCACAGCAACCCAGAGGGTGATGGGGAGAACCCTCCCGCAGAGAAATGCTCTGTCCCTACCTTTCCCCTTCTCCCTCACCAGAGCACGGTGTTACAGCAAACCTCGGTCAGTCCCGGATTGGGCTGGAGTATGTTTTGGCTGGCATGTCCCCGGTCAGGTCCTCTGCCACAGTTCTCACCTCCTTAAACGCAGCCATTTTTAAGAGATATGCACAGTACTGCAGTCTCACCCAAGGGCAGGTTTTAAGGATTTCAAACACGGCCACTGCAAACAGACTAAATTTGAAAAACTGAGCATTTTTGTACAGAAACTAAGGAGATCAATGGAGTCATTTAGACTGTTAGATGCTAAAATGTTTAGGTTTAAAATACAAAAATATTTTCTTTGCAATTATTTCTTCTATTTATTGCCTCTGAATCCAAAATTCAGCTTTGGAATAACTTGAGTTTTCCACATGTGAATGGAAAAGGTTAAGTGTCCTGAGCAGATCTCACACCTGCAGCGGTAGGGAAACGCTAATCGCAGCCCCATTCCCACCCCACTGTGGCAGGTTTGTCCTTACATCCCATGTTGGCAAATTCTGTACAATTCCTTTAAATTCAGAAGATACATTTGCTCCACAGAGCCCAGCAGGCATCTCTCGTAAACAAGTGAAGGACAAGGCTGAACTGATCAGTTTAAGACCAATTTTCAGACCTAGACCTTGATGTATATGAGTTATTTACTGAAACTAAATAGAGTTTAGTCTAGAGGTGTCCTTGGTACTTCTAATATTCTAAAGGCTGCCTGCAGGGACACTGAAGTGAAACGTGGTTACAGGAAATGCCATTGCCAAGGGTTCTTACCCATCCCTGTGGGCTTGTTCAGGTGTTTCTCCTTCCCTGGTCACTCCGGTGCCAGTCCTGAGAACCAAGGGCAGTTTCTCTCTCAGGGACAGACTGCATGTGCTGCTCACACTGAAGTCAATGTACAGTAGGAAGGGTGAGAATTTCAAGAGCACCACTGGGAAAACATGAAGTTCAGCAGGGCACTGCAGTGTGAAATAAGTGTCTGCAGGATTCTTTCCATGTAGAAAAGTTCTTGAAAGAAAATGTAAAGTGAATTGGCCAAACAATTTTATGTTAGCCCAGATAATTTCCAACACCCAGTTTACTATGAGGAGTCTCCAGCAGATTTTAACCTCTTGGAAAAGAGAAAGAAGCAATACTGTTATGTGGGTTGTAACTTTATCTTTTGACACTAGTACCTCTAATTTCAATTGTGTGGGTGCACATGTAGAAAAAAGTAAGGATTCTAGTAAGGATTGTTTAAAATGCTTCCTGCATTTACTCAAATCTGTTGCAGTTAACGTCACTTAAGCTAAAATTCCTCTCACAGAATGAATGATTGCTGACAGATTTTTAAATAATTAAATTACTGGTCTGTGGGAACTTGCTGCTAAATGTCTGGAACTAAGAATAAGCATTTGGGGAATTAATACACCAAAGTAATATCTAGTACAATTAGAGCTTGTTCTTCAATTTGCCTTAGTCAATATCTAATTGATTTGAAATGGAGAGGGCAATTAGAAGTTGAGAGAGAAGAAAGTTTGTTTTGCCTGTATTAAAATGAGGTGTGATCTTGAGATCTGCTAGCTCTAAAATCTCCAAGGATGTGACACTCAAGACAGTAATTGCTTCAGCTTTTTTTTCTATTTAATAGAAAATAGAAATATTAATGGAAAATAGCTATATAATGGAAGTATTTTTAAAAGGCACGGCAAAGACACTTCTGTTAATTAACAGTTTCAAATTTCCATTTTTTTTCTATGTATCACAGAACATTAGGGATTGGAAGGGACCTTGAAAGATCATGTAATCCAGTCCCCCTGCCACAGCAGGATCACCTAGACCAAGTCACACAGGAACACATCTAAGAGGGTTTTCCACGTCTCCAGAGAAGGAGACTCCACAACTTCCCTGAACAATCTGTTCCAGTGCTCTGTCACCCTCACTAGGAAGTCCCTTCTCATAGTGATGTGGAACCTCCTATGTTCCAGCTTGCATCCATTGCCCCTTGTCCTGTCAGTAGATGACATTGAGAAGAGCCTGGCTCCATCCTCCTGACACCCACCCTTCACATATTTATCAACATTAATGAGGTCACTGCTCAGTCTCCTCCAAGCTAGAGAGACCCAGCTCCCTCAGCCTTTCCTCATCAGGGAGGTGTTCTACTCCCTCCATCATCTTTGTGGCTCTGTGCTGGGATCTCTCCAGAAGTTCTGTGTCCTCCTTGAACTGAGGGGCCCAGAACTGGACACAATATTCCAGATGCGGTCTCACCAGGGTCTTTCCAAAAGTAGGTAAACTTAAAAAGTGGGGAAAAAAGAAAATACAAAATACCTACATAACTGCTGTAATTATTGCATGAAGTTTAAATTTCAAAATACCTCTTTGCCAAAAAGAGATAGATGTAGGTTCTAGGTTACATTTATCTGCAAATGAGCAAGGCTTTGAGGTACAAAACACAATAAGGTTTGTTTCAATAAGAAAAAATAGTTATAAAATACATGTGCAAAACAGAGTTAAACTGCTTTCACTGTGGTTTCTTGTTACATAAACTATTTAGCCCCATTGACAGATTGCATCACTTCCATTGTAGAGCATCCTCCCCTTGCTGTGTCATGATCCCCTTTATGGGAGGACAGCTCCCCTACCTCCTTGAGAAGATGTCAGAACACAGCCACACTGATGTGTTCACTTGTGAGTTATGTGCAGCCAGCTGCCCGTTTGGCCAGCAGTGAGCCCTCACGGAGTAGAGGACTGTGCCTGCTGAGTTGCTTGAGCAGAAGCACAGCTAATGGGTCATGGGAAGTGAGTCCTTGCCTCTCCTTGGGACATCCGTTAGCAGATGGATGTGGGTAAACTGGAGCAAGTCCAGTTGGTGGGGAACTACTGAGGAGGGGCAAAGGTTTGTTTAGCCAGGAGAACAGAAGGCAAAGGGGGAATCTAATTGCTTCCGACAGCTAATGGCTGATTAGAGAGAAGACAGGCCCTTCTTGGAGATGTCCAACAAAATGACTATCAGGAACCGACAAGCTGCAGCAAGGGAAATTCTGACTAAGTGTGTGGAAAAATGGTTACCATAGGAGTGATTAACCACTGCAGTCCAAGGAGACTGTGGAAGGTCCATCCAGGGAGACTTTCAAAACCTAGTAATGTTGTTTCTTCTTTGAGGAGGAGGTTGGATTAAATGACCTCCAGATGTTCCTTCCAGCAATTGCACATGCTCTCAATTTTTTGCTGGCTTAATACCTGGACCTGAGGATTTCGTGTTTTCTTGTTCTTCCTCAGCTCCTCACCTTGGGAAGTGCCATTGATTCTGTCCATCTCATGAGTCACAGGTCACCTGCCCATATCACCTTTGAATACAGACTGGCTTTCAGCTCCCACCTTGACCCAGCTGTTGGTCTGCACTCACTCACAGCACAGGCAGTCCCATCACACTCAGGCCAGGCTACTCCCCCTGTGAAGACAGCAGAGGCAGGCTGGGCTATCTGCTCAGCTTTGGGGCTTGGGGCAGGCTACAAGTTTCCTTTGTGGTCCCTTCTTCACATTGCAGAGAGTGCTCAAGGAATTATGACAGGAACAGGAGGTTTCCTTCATGGCGTGCAGGCCAAATTTGTCACCAGGTTATGTGGTGGAACTTGCTGAGGTCCCCTGATTGAGTGCAATTGGTTTAGTAGTGACTGTTGATGGAGTTCAGCACGTAAACAGTTTGCAGGATTTTTTTGTATCCCATCGATAAATGTTTCTGCTCTCAGTTTGACAGCAATAAGGTACAAAGTACAGAAATAATTGCTCATCTGCAACTGGGGTCCCCCTGCGGTTGTTGTAAACTGGGAAAGGTGCAAACTTCTGTGAATTTGATAGAACTTTGTTAATTGTCCAACAGAGCAGAAATAATAGCGTGTGAACAAATGTTTCTCTAGATCAATACAACCTTATCATGACAGATCTCCTCTCTGATGTCACTGAAATGACCTGAGATGAGAGTATATGTTAGTTCAGGAGGTTTAGAGGCGATCCACATTAAATCCTCTGGCAGGTTGTTTTTGTTGAACTCTGTCCATCTTCTCACCCATCAAATTCTTCTGGCTACTTAGCAAATACCTAACAAACGCAGGTTAGCCGTGCTTTCATTTATACTTTACCCTCCCTTCCCTAAGCGTGCAATTAATGAGTTAACTTCGTGCACAGATATTTATTCCTGTTCTCTCCCTGCCAGTCTGAGTAATTTCCTGAGGTGCAATTTTCCTGAGACATAATTTTGACTTCTGGGGCTTACCACCATTTCCCAGGTAGCAGTTACCTTTTGAGTCTTGTGACTGTTGGGCTGCCTGTTTCCAGCACACTGCTCAATCCATTATTTATAATCAGTATCAAATCCATAGCCAAAAGTGCATTTTTATTCTCTTACAAAGATTACATTTTTAAAAATCTCCCCGCAGGGGACAAGCAAAGCCACCTTCCCCAAATGAGGGCTATGAAGCTTTGTGTTTAGTATTGCAGCTCTTAGGCTGGATCATTCAGCAACCAAGCCCAGACACAGGTCTGCTTACTTTATGGGCGTACATCTCCTACTATCTGCTCAGAACTACCTGCCAGTTAATGAACAGCAATGGTCTGAAACTTGTAAACGTCTGTGGTCTGCTGCCAGCACCCAGGAGCACTGACAGTAGGCAGAATGGAAAAATGCATCACACTGCCCCTATTTGCACCACAGACATGAACTCAAACTGAGCTAGACAGCTGTGAGGCTGCTAACCTTCCTCGTGCTCTTTAGCTTTTCATGCCCCTCGGATTTGGAGCTGCAGAATATTGGGTTTCCTCCTGAGGAACTGTACCCCCAAAACACCCTAAAGAAATAATGTTCTGCTTGGACACTGCGCCTGAGGACCGAGCAGCAAGATTTCACTTAGATTAGGTCTCAACGTATTGTACAGTGATTTAAGGCTTTACAGGTAGTCACTGGAGACATGTCGTTGAATCCAAGCATCTGCTCTGTGGTAAATGTGCGAGATTCTTGTGGCTCTGATCCAAAACGCGTGTTATGTAGTCGTGCATACGTCTGATTTCTCATGTGTCCTTCTCCGCTCAGAAACCTAGCGTAAGGGCTTGATTTTACTGCTGATATTCACATCTATCACGTCGTCGTGTCAGCATTCGGTCGAAAGCACGGCCATCGGTAATGCCAAAAGAGCGCTTGTCATTAATCAGCTTACGGATAATATTGTAAAGGAAATTAGAATGGGGCTTATTAGGTGTAGTCTGGTTTGGCTCAAGCATCTATGCTCTCATAAAATAAATATCACAGACCATACGTTTGTAAAGGTCAGCTTCATAACCAGCTGCACAGTATGAAGAAAAACACGTAAGCCAGTAAGAGCTGCCCAGAAGTGTCAGATGGCTGGCCAGGCAGTGACAGCCAGACTCTGAGCACCCACCCAAACCCAACCAGAATAACGATATGGCATATAAGTATAACTCATGGGTTCTTCCAGTTCAAATCAACCTCCTGACACTTGCAGGAGTTGAGGGGCACTGGGAATTAAACCTTGCAAGAGAGGTCAAGAGCAACAGAAAGGGCTTCTTCAAATACATTGCAGGTAAAACTAAACCTAGAGGTAATGTAGGCCCCCTGCTGAATGAGGTGGGTGACCTGAAGATGGAGGATACAGAGAAAGCAGAGATACTGAACACCCTCTTTGCCTCTGTCTATATTTCTTGGGGGATGTCCTAATATCAACCCCCAGACCGCTGAGGTCCCAGAGGAAGTTGAGACAAAAGAGGAGTTTGCTCTGGTTGATGAGGACTGGGCTAGGGATTAGTTGGGCAAACTGGATGGACATAAATCCATGGGCCCAGATGGGATGCACATGCATGTACTAAGGGAGACGGCAGAAGTCATCACTAAGCCACTCTCCATCATCTTTGCTNTGTTAATTTCTTGGATGAGGGATTAGGGTGCACTGTCAGCAAGTTTGCTGATGGCACAAAGCTGGGTGGTGTCGTCGACACCCCAGCAGACTGTGCTGCCATTCTGGATGGGGAGAAATTTAATCAAGTATAACAAGGGTAAGTGTAGAGACTTGCACCAGTGTACCCCAGGTACGAGTCTAGGTTGGGGACTGACCTTTTGGAGAGCAGTGTAGGAGAAAGGGACCTGGGTGTCCTGGCATACAGCAGGATAACCATCAGCCAGCAATGGGCCCGTGTGACCAAGAAGCCAAACGACATCGTGGGGTGGATCAGAACGGGGCTTGCTTAGCAGATCGAGAGGGGTTCTTATCCCTCTCTACTCTGCCCTAGTGAGGCTGCATCTGAATATTGTGTCCAGTTCTGGGCCCTTCAGTTGAAGAAGGACACAGAGCTGCTCGAGGGACTCCAGCACAGAGCCACAAAGATGGTGAAGGGAGTAGAACATCTCCCTGATGAGACAAGGCTGACGGAGCTGGATCTCTTTAGCTTGGAGGAAAGGAGACTGAGGAACCTCATAATGTTCCTCATGAATGAGGAAACCTCATTAATGTTTATAAACCTGTGAAAGGTGGATGTCAGGAGGATGGAGCCAGGCTCTTCTCAGTGATATCTAATGATAGAACAGGGGGAAATGAGATAGGAACACAGGAGATTCCACATAAATATCAGAAGGAACTTCTTCACAGTGAGGGTGACAGAGCACTGGAACAGACTGTCCAGGGAAGTTGTGGAGTCTCCTTCTCTGGAGACGTTTAAAATCCTCTTAGATACGTTCCTGTGTGACTTGGTCTAGGTGATCCTGCTGTGGCAGGGAGATTGGACTAGATGATCTTTCAAGGTCCCTTCTAATCCCAAATGTTCTGTGATTCTGTGATCAACCCATTTTACCAGAATGTCAGTTCAAAGTTGCCTCTCCTTTGCTCTTTGCCCACTCATGCCACCTTTCTTAGTCATAACTCACAAGAGCATCTATACACAGGCTTAACTGGAACCACATATGTTTTGGACCAGCATGTGCTTGAAACTTAGTACATACTTATGTGCTTTTATGAAGAGCTCTTGCAGGTGTTGTTCACTCAAGACCCTGCAGAGTCACCCCTCACAGTTGACAAGAACACACCTGCAATTTAGTTGCTCAAGAATTCATAGAAATGGCTACAAATGATGGAATGCCCTTTGTTGAAATACCGCTCTGTTTACAAGTTAAAACCAAGTGTGAAGATAAATTCCTTTATCTCTCCAAAGCCTGGTATTTCACATTTCAGCCTAAATATTCCAGAATTCAGCCTATATATTTAAGTTTCCTGTTAAAGAGAAGGCAGCTCTTCCCAGAATTATCTAGTTATTCTAATTCAAGCAATTCTGAATCTGCAGTACCAGCTCTGTTCAGAATAAAATCAAGATATGCCAGTCTGGGATGATCACTAGCTTCACTGTGATCATGTCTTTCGGCACTTTTCTCACCGTGCTATGTGTTCTCTAACAGAATTTCTGGTAGAGTAGCATCTTAAAAAACAATCTTATGTACAAAAAATGTTCAGACAGAAAACACAGATTACGCAAGAACAATGTTTTAGCACTTTCTCTGGTAGTCCTTTGATGTTCTCTTTTTATTTCTGTTTTCTTGCTTTTATTTATTTTAAAATATAGAGTGAATTACAGTATGAACTAAGGCCACTGCAAATCACATGTGTGTGACCCAACAGAAACACATTCTCGTCAGCTTTGCTATTTATAACTGAAAGACTAAATTTATGCTTTTCATTGGCCCCTCTGAACAAACAGAGAGTAGACATTTGTTCACTAATCACAGAATCACAGAACATCACAGGCTGGAAGGGACCTCAACAGACCATCCAGTCCAATCCCCCTGCCAGAGCAGACCAAGTCTCACAGGAACATATCCAAGCGGGTTTTAATAACAGAGGTCTCTTGATGTTGAGTGGTTACTACAGGTGAGCTAATAGATAGGGTAGAGGATGCTATGGAAGTGAAATTTTTGCTGTCTTGACCTAAGTGCCTACACTTCTATAGCTGACAGCGCGGAACATGCATTTTTTTATAACTGTGACACTTAAAATCAATCTTGTCTGAGTCAAGCATGGGAAATTTTCTAAAATCCCTAGGATATTTTATCTTTGTCCCATTTCTTAAACACTGCGAGGTAGCTCAAAATTGGCAGGAGTCGTGTAATTATTTCTGTTGTACAGTGATTAATTTTCTCCAGTTCTGTCACTGAGCAGTGTTTCTAAAGCCTGTGATACATTTCCCCTGTAGTACATCAGTTCTTATAGGACCAATTGCTTCCCTGTAGAACCACTGACCGTTGCCCTTTCTCAGGGGGCAAGGCTGTTCATCCTTGAACAGATTTTCAGAGGTAGACTCTTGAGCTGTGCGTGATTCAACACGGCGGTCCAGTTATGAGGGACTGGTGCAAAAATTTGGATCTGCATCAGCCCAGCTCTAAAATGGGAAGGAGAATTTTGTCCTTCAAGAATGCAGCCTTTTCTAATTCCCTGAGCAAACCTGCCTCATTGTCCCTGTTAAACAGCTGAGCTCATGCAATGCTCAAATGCTGCTGAGACGTAGCAACACAAATGAGCACTAAGAGCCTCATCCAGGAGCAGGGTTCATGGCTGTGCTGCAGGAATGCACAGAGGGCATGGCCTTAGCCCATAAACATCTCTCAGTATTCAGGTCCAGTTCAGCAAAAATAAACTGCTGCTGCTGTTTACCATTGCCAGCTAATTGCAGGGCACTTTGCAGGATGTTGTGTGATACAGGCTCTTCGAATGGTGCAGAGGAAGCAAAGACAAGGGCCAGTTTTTACTGCAGAAGTGCATCCCTAAACCAGATTCTCTTGACAGCGTTGTCACATCAGTTCCCCTGACACTCACCCAGGTCTGGCTACTGCTAACAGCACAAAACGACGTTCACATACACTGCCCATGACGGCATCTTCAGCTCAACTGCTTTCAAATTTAGATCATACCCTTCATAGCAGGAAAACAGAGAAATGAGACCTTGAGGACATGTTTAAATTCATGAATTCTTCCTTTTTGTGCCTCATCCTAACATTCCCTACGCTGAGCCATAATACTCAGAGTCAGTCATACATTACTCAAATGAAAAAGCACCTGTACAAACATTGTGGCTGTGGCACATTTCTGGTTTAAGAGTTTTGTAGCTTTGTGATAAAATCTGACAAGATATTTAACACTGCACAGTCTACTGTCTACACCAGGTAATTACATTTCATAGAAACCCCTAGCCTGCCTATGTTAAGACACCTTTCAAGAGCTGTCTAATTAATTTCCCTTCTGTATAAGGGGCAGCAACTCTCCTAAAGCTGTCACATGTCTTACCTAAAGAGAAGGCGCTTTGGAATCCTGCTTGGCTAGATATTTATAGTGAAACCCATCACAATGACCCATGCTGAATGTATATTCTTCAGCACCACTTATGTTCAGTAATGAAATAGAGCTCCTCAATTTTAAGGCTGCAGTGCTAACTGTTTAATACCCGGAAATTGCTACCCAAGGTAGTTATGAAGTCATTTGCTGTTGTCCTGCTCATGTATCTCTAAGTCACAACCACAGCTGTGCCAGTGGCAGCAAAAAGCAAAGCCACAGGTACAAACAATTTTAACCAGGACATTTGGTCATCGTTGCCTTTGAAATTACTCTGTAAGGGCCAATGTCTACGTCCAGAAGAAACCACATCACGCCAATGGCGTCATCCCAGGAGAAGCTCCTGTGGCATTCCTGCAGCAGTCCAGTGCTTACCTCCCCACCGGCTAGCAGGCACATGTACTAATGTGTTTCATTCATTTCCACTTCAGCTCTGGAAGAGATTAAAGCAGTTTGAGCTTCTGCAGGACAGGATAGTATAGGAATAGGAATGGAATATTCAGGAAGAACTGAGGCCACCTGCCTGGCTCGTTTATGGCTGCCAGAAAACTAAAGCATGTTGTTAAGGGCATTGTCCAAATGCCGTTTAAATGCTGACAGGTTTGGCTCATCAACCAGGAAGCCTATTGCAGTGTGTGACCACCCTCTCAGTAAAGAAATGTTTCCTCATGTCCAGTCTGAACCTCCCCTCACACAGCTCTGTGCCATTCCCACACATCTTATCCCTGGAACCCAGGGAGATGAGCTAAGCCCTTCCCTCTGCATGCTCCTTCCTCAGGAAGCTGTAGAGAGCAAAGAGGTGGCCCTTCAGCCCCTTCTTTCCAAACTAGACAGACCCAAATCCTCATCTGTCCCTCATAGGATGCCCAGTCCTTTTACACCCTTACCTCTTGCAAGTTGCCTCTGCAACTTGCTGCTGGGCCATGGGGATGGAGGCTCTGGGAAGGATCTTCTTCCACGTTTGCTTCCCCTCTGAAGCTAAACTGAGGCAGAAGGAAAATTGGAGGCAGGGAGCTGATGTGAGAGAATGATGAAATGAGATGGAAGAAGGAAGAGGTGAGTCAATGTTGCTCTCTTCTCTCAGGCAGCCAGCACCAGAACAAGAGGACACAGCCTCAAGCTGCACCAGGGGAAATTTAGGCTTGAGGTGAGGAGAAAGTTCTTCACTGAGAGAGTCATTGGCCACTGGAATGGCCTGCCCAGGGAGGTGGTGGAGTCGCCAACTCTGGAGCTGTTCAAGGCAAGACTGGACGTGGCACTTGGTGCCATGGTCTAGCCTTGAGCTCTGTGGTGACAGGTTGGACTTGATGATTTATGAGGTCTCTTCTAATCTTGGTAATACTGTAATACTGTGATACTGTGTCATGACAGGGAGAAAGGTGGACACAGGTTAAATTTAATGATGTGACTCAACCAATGTATCAGCATGTTGCAGCCAAGTGGCAGATTCCTGCTTTATCTCTATTCTTAGTTTTGGATTTTTAATTCAGAACTAGTCCTCTTTTCTGCTGCTGAAGAGAAAATAAGTCAGTGCAGGAGTTCCTAAGTCAGCATGCAGCCAAAAGCAAACACTGTCCCGTATTCCTATGGCAACAGTGAACTGTTAGACCAGCTTAGGTGGCGTGTCAAACATCACCACGAGAAGGAAGACAAACATGGGGAAAATAAGACAACATGAATGTAAACTCAGTGAAGACATATTTAGTTCCTGTATGTGCCAATGTTTATTGATGGAGAAATGGGGACCCAGGAACCAAACCTGGTAGCCTTGGTCTTGGAAAGGTAATTTTATTTTTATAGAGAGAAGGAAGGTAGAAAAGAGGGGAAAGGAAAGAGCAATGCATCGGTCACACTCTTGTGTGCATTAATGCATTTGATAGATCTGAAGACGAGCAGAAGGGCCTTTATGACTTGGTGCATAATTCATGCTCGGTGCCCGATTACTCTGCCATGGGCAGGGATTCACAAAAGTTAGTCTGAAAATTCCATCTCAGAACTCTGAAGCATCTGCATAATGGCACTTTATAAAGGCAAATTAGGAACAAAACAAGTGGATCTGAATCCCATTTCATCTCTTAAATAGAGAACAATTATTGGTTTGTGATAGACACAGAGCTTCTTGTTTCAATACTAGTTGTAGTACTGTTAAAAACCTATCTAAATGGTTATTGAAGCCACTCCTGGAGCCTCTTGCTATAATTAACGTTAGACAAAGAGAATATTTATTTTACTTTAAAATGGTGCTTTTGAGACTCATTAAACTTCAGTGCCATATGTTTAGAAACGTAACGTGCCCAATAAACACAGGAAACCCAGTGGTGCAGGCAGACCTTACCCTGTAACAACCCTCTCTGGCTGTGGTGGGAGGAGCACACACGCTACTGAAGAGTGAATTCCTGCACAGCGTTACAGTTCTCCTGCACCCTGACTTCTAGAAAACCCCCTTGTCACCTGTAGGTCCGTTTTTGGAATGGGCTGCCCACAGAGGTGGCTGAGTCACCATCCCTGGAGGTATTCAAGGTTAGGCTGGATGAGGTTCTGAGTGGCATGATCTAGATGTTAGATGTTAGGATTACTGGGGTTTTTTTGATTTAGGTTGGACTGGATGATCTTTAAGGTCTTTTCCAACCTTATCGTTACTGTGATACTGTTTACACTGAACGCCTGGGCAAGGGCAATTTCTCGGGCAGCCATGAGGCTTGTGCAAGCCTATGGCTTTCACAGTTGGTTTACCGTTCTGGGATCAGGCATGCCGATCCACAGGCATTCAGCTGAGCTTTCACATTAGGACAGAGTGAGCTGTGGTTCAGAGCCACATCAGCTCACTCCTCAGGGTTTCAGGACAGCAAAATCTATTTGTGACTCAGTTTTCTTTCTTCAGTCTTCAGGCAGCTTGACAGCACCCCCAGATCCCTCCAGAGCAGCCATTACTTACTGGGAGACACTGATCCAACTGTGTATGCCCTGATATTAGCATCCATTCCAAAATTAATCGGGGGCTCCACTAGGGCCAGCGCCTAAGTGCCACGCGATAGTGGCACAAGACAAAGCTATGCTACGCGGTCATGGGAAGCAAACCTGAACACACCATAGGGAAACTTAGCTGAAACTGGAACTGCAAGGGTCCAGAGAGCAGCAGCATTCTTGAGTGTTGTTCTCCACACTGTCCACCCAAACCTAATTGCTTTGTGTGCAAACTGGGGTCGTTGTGGCTCAAGAGGCACAAATGAACAAATCTTACTGGGTAACAGTCACTTACAGTTGTATTAAAATGATGAACAAACTGTTTCTTGTTCTCCCTGTTGCTATTCGCACTACAACAGCCTTAAATTACTCACCAGTTTCTTAGCCTGAGCAGAGAGTTCCAAGTGCCATATATGGCAAACTTTGGTCAAGGGCAGAGGAGCAGCACCTACCCATGTGCTTTAAGAAAAACTACATTTAGCTTCTTTTAAGGCAGTTCAGCATGGAAAGGAAATTAAGATCCCAGTTGCTTTTCATTCGGAATCTGAAGACAGTGGGGTCCACTGGAAAAATCCACCTGGAATCTTCCATCTTGTTCAGTGATGTTGATAATCAAGTCAGACAGATACTGTGCAGACAAGCTGGGAAAAGCTCCGTTTCCTTGTATTGTCCCACACTTTCTCTGATATTCAGCACACGTGCAGGTCCCGCTTCCGCACAGCACCCTTTTCTCCCGCATCCAATACAAATCTCCAGACTCAGGAATCCAAAGGAGTTTATCCAAGCTGTCTCATTCATTTATTTATTTATTGCTGCTCTTCCTCTGACTTGCACCTGCTGGGAGTGGGGGTGCTGGCTGAGGGCATCACACACCCAGGCTTCTCCTTCCTTCCACAGGTAAAATGCAAACAGCCAGCAATGTCTGCAGGTCTGAGTGTCTCTGTTTGCAGCGGCATGTCTCAGGGTGTGGGTCCTGACTGGCGAGAAAGGAAATGTGTTGTGTGTGGTTTACATATTGTCCTGTAAATCACATCCACCATTCATCCTTCTTTTTCCAAGGAACCCTACAGCTGAATCAGCTCTTCTTCATCTGTGGGGACTTTTTTATTTTCCTCTGAATTGCAATAGAAATTCCAAGTCACAGAACAAAGCAAAAAAGTTATTTTTTCAAAGAAAAAAAAAGTTGGTGAAAACAGTCCTGACAGCTGCACTCTATGGCTCTGCAAATTAAGGCTTTTTACTTGCCCATTCAGGGATGTGTTTAGTCTAGATACTCTTGATTTATGTATCTTTTTTGGCTGGGCTCTGTTTCTTTATGCAGATTTGCAGTGATTTCATTTAAGCTGATGTTTGCCTACTATGAAAGAGATGTTGAGGAGGATGTGGGTGAATTTAGTCCTTGAATATTTCCCTTCTCAGTTTGTTATTTTAAAAAACTGCTCAATTTTAAAATAAGTCTGCCTGACTTATTTTAAAAATAACTTTAAACAACAGTCCACCTGAAAGCAGCACGGGCTTGGACGGCTGCTGGTAAGTGGTGGGTGATTTTTCTCTCTCTCTCTCTCTCTCGTAGAAGTGGCAGTGCACAGAGGATGCTTCTGGCAAACTTCGAATTCACAAGTGTAAGGTGTCCAGCGACATACTGGCCATCAGGAAAAGGACCCGCAGCATACACTCCCGGGGATACGGTGGTAAAGACAAAGACTGCAGCTGCGGAGACACCGATTACCGGAACAGCAGGGCCCAAAGGAAGAATCAAAGACAGTTCTTGAGAAATCCTAACGTGCAAAGTAAGTGTTCTGCGGCCCGTGGCTAGCAGCTGCCTTACCGTAGACTCTAGTTTTCACCGCAGTGTCGAGACAACATCGTATTTATCCTTCGGATAATCCCGATGAGGACTAGTCCCTAGGCTGGCGGTAGTGCCGGTGCTGGTGGTGCTCTGGTGCCACCTATCGCTCTGCCCAGACATGAGAACCCGGTGGCATCTGCAGATCCGCCGGTGCCACTGTTTGCCCGGGTGGCCAGTGCAGCCCTTCCCGCTTCCCTCCCCCTGCCCTGCAGCCCGGCTCCGGCGATTGATTCCCCGCGGGGCTGCGGCGCCCCCTTCCCGCTGCCAGCGCCGGTCCCGTCCGACAGCGCTGGGGCTGCAGCGTCCTCCAGTGGAGCGGGGTGAGGGAGCCGGGCAGGAGGGGCTCAGCACAGCAGCGCTCGGGCTTGCTGCTGCTGACGGCTAAAAGCAGTTCACTGAAAGAGGCCACTTCTTAAACGGAACCAGAACGCTCCACCTGCCTGCCCAGCGGTGAAAATGAAGCTCTGCAGCTACAGCGATGCAAACGGCCAGTCCTGCCCTCGATCTAGACTGGATAATGAGATAAAGATGGGCCTTTAAAACAGGAAGAGGGTGAAGTCATATGAGAAACATCAAGATTAAAAGATGCTCCACAGATGTCTATAAAATATGAAAATAACTTCGGTATAAGTCAAAATATTTCCTGATTTAAAGCCTCCTCCATCCTGCGTGTGAACAGGAATCCCTGGTATTGTCAGTACATTGAGCTGCGATACTCCCTACCTCAGGTTGTCTCCTTGTTCAGACCAAATGCTGCTTTGATTCAATTTCTTCCTTTTGTTTGTATGCTCCAAAGAACTTCACAGTGTGTGCAGCAGCTTCTCTGACAAAATGCCTGCATGTGACAAGCTGCCAGGGAGGTTCTCAAACAGAAGATGTTCTCCCAAATGACATTTCCAAGGGGAGATACCTGCCACATACCTTGGAAAGAGAATTGCCAGGGCACCAGCGAGGGCTGAATGAGAACTATGACTAGGGGAAGTGACTTGGGGAGAGAAAGTAAGAGTGGAAAGCATATGAAGGAGGTATCAGGAGAAGTCCATTTATGATGTGTTTCTTCTTTCCAACATTTTTATACCTCTTCCCTCTTCATTCATTCTCCAAACCCACCTTAGCACTCCTCTAAGTAGAGCAGGGAAAAACTCATGATGGTGAGGTGTTATTAAGGGAATGAGTAGTTCAAGCCTTGTCTTGGATACCACTTGGCAAAGATGCTCATATGTTCCACTCTTTCAGTCACTTAATTAACACATGGTACCAACAGAGGCTGTTAATACGCCAGAAAATTCCCCATCTGACCCTACACATCTTTCTGCATTACTCTGTCTAAGATTAATATGGTTATAAATCAGGAGGTTGCTTTGAAACTAGAAGTTTTCTCTTCAGGAAGATTAATATCTTCGTTGACTTGATGGGGAAGCTCTTTTGCACCTGTCAGCAGGCAGCCACCAAAGATCTTTAGGGCAGGGTGGGTTGAATGAAGAGCTGTATGAGGCTTACAATCTGCACTTCTGAAAGACTCTTGCAGGCAAAGTTTCGTGTGAGTCCTCAAAGCTACTGACATAAAAATCTGCAGTAGAACTACCTGCAAAGGGCAGTACAGTACCTTCTTACAGCTCCTGTTTTATTCTGCTCCATAAATTGCTGTTGCAGGTTGTCACTGGCAGTGACAGAGGTATGCTCAGTGTAGAAGCAACAAACATCCTACAACTGACTTTTACCAGCTGAATTATGTATTTATTGGGCTCTGGGTGGTTATTTGGCTAGATGGAACATGCTTTGGTGCAGTAGCAACTGCAGGGTTCATCAACTCGGTTTGGGACAAATGCATTTAGCCAAAGAAGTAAGAAGTGTATCACAGAACAAAAGGGATTTGAAGGGACCTCGAAAGATCATCTAGTCCAACCCCCTGCCACAGCAGGATCACCCAGACCAACCTGCACAGGAACACATCCAGGCGGGTTTTAAATGTCTCCAGAGGAGGAGACTCCACAACACCCCTGGGTAGCCCCTTCCAGTGCTCTGTCACCCTCACTTCCAGACTGAGCCCAGCACAGGTACTCTTGTCCGTGACATCAAAGACCCCTCAGAGAGTTAAGTGTCCTAATCAATCAGACTCTTAGAACCAAAGGAGCTGTAACCCTGCTAAGCTAAGAGCTCTCAGTGTGACACAGTACATCTCGCTGCAGCTCTACAGCACACCAAGGGTTTGCTGGTCTATGACCAGTGCACGTAAGTACGAATGATGTGTGTGATGGGGTGTACATACAGAGATAGGGATAGGCACATGCACCCTGACACACATGATTCATTTTAGCCCTTCTAATGACTGCCTTTAAAAAGGAAAAGGCATTAACCTTTTAAAAAAGGAATTTTTTCTGAAGCATTAGTCAAACTTCTGTCACCAATTTACTGGTGGTGACCTGGTTTCTCGGTACTGAATGTTTTAATTTCCTGAAGTGTTTTCTAATCCTGTGGTCTTGATTTTGTGAGCTTGTGTGTCACTTTCTAGACAGACAGTTCCTGAGATCGTAGTTCTGCTAGGAGATGCAGATGCAGATGGTGGTGTAGGGTCAGACTAGCATGAAATTGAACCAACTGGGATTTCACTTAGGGGATCAAAGTCATTAAATGCATTTCTGCCCAGCCACAGCTCTGCTGTTTCTGCGGAGCAGCACTCTTGCTCTGTGTGCGTGGCACAAGCGGTGGAGACGTGGCTGTGCGACGGGGCCCGTTTCTTTCTTCTGTTTCAGAATACAAACCCCGATTTGTTCACACTCGCCAAACCCGGTCCTTGTCGGTGGAGTTCGAAGGTGAAGTATATGACATAAATCTGGAGGAGGAAGAGCTGCAGGTGTTGAAGACCAGAAGCATCACCAAGCGTCACAATGCTGACCATGAAGAAGAGGAACCTGATAGTGCTCCTGGTGACGTGATGATTGCTGATGGCACTGGTGCTATAGGTCAACCCAGCTCTGTCAGAGTGACCCACAAGTACGACTGCTCTCTCTGGGTTTTGTTTCTCTTAAATGACACTGTCCTAAGTTCCTAATGCATTCACTCTCCATTTTTAAAAATTGTATAGTTACAATTTTTAATAACTTATTGTGTAGATTTTAGATAAACTTGAGTTGTATTTGTTAAAAGGAGGAATTATTTAACTGTGTGCATCTTGAAGGAAAGCATCTAGTTTAGGCTTCATTTCTGAGGAGTCGGTGTCTCCAGAAGTAGATTCATGCTCTGAATCAAAACTCTTTGAGGCTGACAACCCTATTGCTCTCAGTAACATCTGGGCTACCAGCTTAGCACAGAGGCCAGCTTTTGGGACAACTGAAATCCCAGTCTGAATGAGGACCAATTAGATCAATTACATCATCTTTCTTAATGCTGGCAGCCACTGACATTAGCTAAGATAAATTAGATCTGTTTATCACTGAAGAGACCCACAGTCATTTCTCCATGCTGACCACACATAGGTTCCAGTTTTTAGCCCGGTAGTAAATCTGAATGAAAAGACAGAACTCTCAAAATACTGTTTCAAGCAGCCAACATGATTCACCTGAAGAGCCACATATAGCGACATTACCATTGGTTCAAGGCAGATGAGAGTAGCAAAAGTCTTCTACTTTATCCTTTTTATTGTGCATAAAATATAAATTTCTCTTTTTTTTGTTTTTTTTTTACATCAAGGAAACCACAAAATTAATTTTGAATAAATAAAAATCATCTGTCATGGATGAGAGGGTTTGTTGCTTATTTTCCAGAGAAAACAGATTTAAACAATTATTAATTTTATTGAGTCAATATGAGAAGAACTTGTAGAGTTTATTTCTAAATGAAATGCATCAAAGGACGGGTTAGGAATGTTGGAAGGAGAGGAGAAATGGGAAGGCAACTGAGAAACCACTGACCTTCTTTGTCCTATTTGTTTAACTTGTGTCTGCAGATGTTTTATTCTTCCGAATGACACCATTCACTGTGAGAGGGAGCTGTATCAATCAGCTAGAGCCTGGAAGGACCACAAGGCTTACATTGATAAGGAGGTAAGAGGTACTTCAAAATCAGAGTCAAGTCTTTGCACAGCTAAGTTTTGGAAGAATAAATCTGACTTGGAAATATTCTCCTCAGATTGAAGCTCTCCAAGACAAAATTAAGAACTTGAGAGAAGTCAGAGGACACCTAAAACGAAGAAAACCAGATGAATGTGACTGCAGTAAACAGAGGTAAGAGAAACAGCACCCAGCACTGAAAGCTGCAGCAGTTGCTAAGCCTGACACCTTTCCCAAGTCTTACTGACACTAATAACCACTGCAGGTGCTCAGTTAGATCCCTCCTAAGAGCAGAAGCTACTGTGAATCAAAAGAAGATCAGTGTTAAAATGTTAAGACTAGAGGTTTGTATCCTACTAACATATTTGAGCCCAGCTGCAGTTTTGCTATAACCTAGCGTCGGGTCCCTCACACAGCTACAACTTCTCTAAATGAAGAGAGCTTTATGAAGGTCTGTTGTGCAGGTGCTTAAGAAAATATCAGAGATGGTATGTTTCTGGATTGTGTCGGGTGGGTTTTGAAAATGACTCTATTACTTCAGCATTCCTAATAATTTTCCCCGTAGCTATTACAACAAAGAGAAAGGGGTAAAGGCCCAGGAGAAACTCAAGAGCCACCTTCATCCCTTCAAGTAAGTTTGTTGTCCTCTCACTCTCTCAACAGGGCTCCAGATGACTGGAGAAATACAACTTCTGGGGTCAGGGGCTTTTTGTGGAGAGGGTAGGGGAGGAGATGAGGGAGAGGAAAGGTCATATATAGCAAGTTCTCTTGAGAAACCCTCAGCAGTTTTGGACAAACTTCTGATCCAGCCAAGCTTAATGCAGCAGCGCATCGTTTCTCTTGCTCACTGAAGAGCACACCTTCCCATGACAGCTGGGGGAAGCTGGGCTAGAAGGGCATAGCCTCACCCCCTCATCTTGAAAAACCCCAGAAAGATGTCAACCTGCCCGTGCTGTTGTTAACCAAATGGAGGCTCTCTTTGCCAGCCGTGCCATCCTTTCTCTCCGAACAGAGAAGCGGCTCAGGAAGTGGACGGCAAACTGCAGCTGTTCAAAGAGAACAGGAGAAGGAAGAAAGAGAGGAAGGGGAAGAGGCGCCAGAAGAAAGGAGATGAGTGCAGCCTCCCTGGACTGACATGTTTCACCCACGACAACAACCATTGGCAAACAGCACCATTCTGGAACTGTAAGCCTTATGTCTGCCTGCAGACGTGGCCTAGGTTATTCTGTTGTGTGAGAGTTTCCACTTCATGCTATCAGGACCTTACTTTGAAGAACTGGCACTTACACAATCACAGAACTACTGAGGCTGGAAAAGACCGCTAAGATCATCAAGCCCAGTCTATGACTTATCACTACAATCACCTAGACCAGGGCACTAGGTGCCACATCCAGTTTTTTCTTAAGCACCTCGAGGGACAGGGACTCCACCATCTCCCTGGGCAGTCCATTCCAATGTCTGATCACCCTTTTTGTGAGGGAGGGCTTCCTAACATCCAACCTACCCTCCTCTGGCACAGCTTCAGACCCTGCCCTCTACTCTTGTCACTAGTTCTCTGGGACAAGAGCCTTCAGGTAGTTGTAGAGAGGAAGAAGGTTCCCCCTGAGTCTCCTTCAGGCTAAACAACCCCAGCTCCCTCAGCCTCTCCTCATCAGACTTTCCCTCCAGTCTCTTCTCCAGCCTCCTTGCTCTTCTGGACCCACTCCAGCCTCTCAATCTCTTTCTTGAAGTGAGGGGCCCAGAACTGCCCCCAGGACTTGAGGGGAGGCCTCACCAGTGCCCAGTATAGGGGGAGAATTACATCCCTAGTCCAGCTGGCCACACTACTCCTAATAGAAGCCAGGATGCCACTGGCTTTTGGTGACAACTGGGCATACTGCTGGCTCCTGTTAAACCTCATCCGGTTTGCCTCTGCCCATTGACCCAACCTGTCCAGATCTCTCTGCAGCATCTTCCTCCCCTCCAGCAGATCGACACTCCCCACCCCAGCTTGGTGTCACCTGTGAATTCACTAAGGGTAGATTCAATCCCCTCATCCAGGTCATCAGTAAAGATGTTGAATAGAACTGGGCCCAGTACTGATCCCTGGGGGGCACCAACTGGATGCAGCACCATTCACAACCACTCTCTATGCTCAGTCATCCAGCCAGTTTTTAACCCAGCAGAGGCTGTACCCATCCAAGCCATAGGGTTGCCAGCTTTTCCAGGAGGATGCTGTGGGAAGCTGTGTCAAAGGCTTTGCTGAAGTGTAGGCAGATGCACAGCCCTCATCCACCTGGCAGGTCACCCAGTTGTCGAATGAGATCAGGCTGGTTAGGCAGGACGTTCCTTTCCTAAACCCGTGCTGGCTGTGCCTGGTCCCCTGGTTGCCTTGTGCCTGCCTCTCAGTGGCACTCAGGATGATCTGCTCCATAACCTGGCCAGGCACTGAGGTCAGGCTGACAGGCCCAGAGTTCCCCAGATCCTCCTCCCAGCCCCTCTTTGGTGCCCATCCACTTAGCAATGGGGCTGCTGTTATTCTGAGCTGTGGAGGGAGAACGTCCCTTGGGTGTGACTGTGATGGTTGCATTACTTCTGTACATGAAATTATCACAAGAGGTGTGAGAGGGTTTAGCTGAGAATCTAATGTCATTCAAACAGATTTCTAAAAATTATTCTAGAATTTAAGTCCATGAAAACCTTTAGAAGTTCTACTAGTAGAAGAACCAAGCATAGGATTTTTAACTGAAAACTAATCACTTGCTTCTCTGATTCCAGTGGGCTCCTTCTGCGCTTGCACAAGCTCCAACAACAACACTTACTGGTGCTTGCGAACAGTTAATGACACCCACAATTTTCTCTTCTGCGAGTTTGCAACTGGCTTCTTGGAATATTTTGATATGAACACTGATCCCTATCAGGTAAACCCCTCTCCCTGCTGCAAAACATTGTCCCCCAGATTCCTCTGGTTTTCCTGACACTGTTTTCTCCCTGTGCTCCTCTTTTTCCCAGCTGACCAACACGGTGCACACTGTGGAGAGAGGCATTCTCAACCAGTTACACCTACAGCTAATGGAGCTGCGAAGCTGTCAAGGCTACAGGCAGTGCAATCCACGGCCAAAGGGCCTTGAAACAGGTAAAGGAAAGCAGAATTGCCTATCCCCATTTGACTGGTTTGTGGCCCAAGTTCTAATTGTCTCCCCAAGGGTTCCTCTCACAAGCGCTGCCCTGAATAGTCTGGGAGGATCTGCACTCACCACCCCGCACAACCACACGACCAGGAAGCTTCCTTGCAAGGCTGCAGGGGTGATTGAAGGCAGACAGTGGTAGCAGCCACTCGACAGAAATTCTGTGGAAAGGTCATCAAGTTACTTGTGCAAGAAGCACACGCAGCCCTTTCACAGTCACAACTCCTCTCTCTGTTGCAGGATTTCTGCTACTGGGACGTTTTGCCTCCCAGTAGCAGTGAGGTACCAAATCCTGTGCTGTCTATGTGAACAACACCAGGCTCTACGCCGCAACTGAGATTTAGGGCTGCAATCTTCTAAACAGCAGTAGCCCCCTCTCTGTGTGAGGAAAATAGTGCTTCTTGCCAACAGCCTGTGGGTAGAAGAGGAGCTGGTACTGATTCTTCGTAACTCTGGAATTCATGGCACTTCAGCTCACTTGATTTAACGCTGTGATTTTTTTACAGGTATATTCCCTCTTACACGATCTGTGATCTTTGAATCTCTTTCTTCAGCTACAAATGTCTCTCTTTTTGACAATATCTAATTGTTTGGAGTTTTGACTATTTTTGAAAAACTGTGGGTTTTCAGTTCCTTTGTATATAACTCCCAGGAAATCTTTGTTGGACTGCAGCTCTGCCTTTATTTAACACAGTACATTTCTTTCTAGGGATTAGATGCTGTGCATGGAAAACTACATTGTGAATGGTTTTACAGGTTCTAAACACTAACAAAAATTACTCTTGTATTTTCCTATATCAGGAAATAAAGATGGAGGAAGCTATGATCCACACAGGTATCCACACTTTTTTATTCTCCTCAGCAGCTTCTTTCCAAATAATTGCATGACTCCAGTCCATTTCAACTAATGTCTGTACCCTGCCATGTTGCACACAGCACAGCTTCTGATGCATGCACCTCCTAACTACTCCACACTCGACCTGGCCATTGTTTTTCAGATCTACCATTCTGCATTTAACGTAGCTCGTTGTCATAGCAAGACTTCATGCAGCTCGCACTCCATGTCTGTACTTCTTAGATGTCTACGCAGGGAAAAGGACACAAAAATACGCCTTTGGTTTGGGTTGATTTCCTGTTGTTGGGTTGGTTTAAACGGGTTGGGGTTTTACTCTGGTTTTATTTAGGAAGTCTGTACAGCCACCTTAAAAACATCAACCCAAAGTGCTAAAAAGCTTTCCGAGGTAGTTGTACCCGGAGAGCCACTCAGACCTGTGGAAGTGAAGAAGAATCTTCTCACTGGCTCTAGGGAATGCTGGCAGGCGTTGCTTTAGGCAGAGGCTGTGCTCAGTGTGAGCAGCACTGCTCAGAGGCCAGCACCAGACAGGTCAGTAGCAGTTTGGCGGAAAGAGGAGGCTCCCCGTGCACGAGGACTGGTCCTTTCAGACAGAGTTTTCTCGAGGTGATCCAGCTGTAGCCAGGGGATTGGACTGGATGATCTTTAGAGGTCCCTTCCAACCCTGAACAGCCTGTGAGCTGAGATGTAAAACGGGTGCAGGGAGCAGATAACTTCATGTAAAGCGTTTCTCACAAGGTCTTCTGAGAAGAGCCTTGTCGTTGGCTCCCAGCAGCCACGAGAATGTGTTTCACTGCTGTACAGAGCTGCCCTTCAAGCAGTTAATTTTTTTGTGGTCAGTTGTGCATTTTCTCAAGAGTTTTGGGATCTAGGAGAAGGCTAAGCTTTCTTTTGGCTGTACCCCAGTTGGTTGTACTGCTCATTACAGCCCAGCGAGACCTGGCTACTACAGCGACAGAAAGTCGTCCCCGTAACGGTGATTTTGAGTTTCATTAGAAGACCCTCTTGCAAGCATTCTCCATTTTAACCACAGACCTGACTGAAACACCTTGTCTGACTTTGGAGACTGTGTGAAACAGCAGAGCACAGAGGATTGGTCTTCAGATTATATCTTGCTCCACTGCTTGGTCATGGAAACATTTTCATTTCATTTCCAAGTCGTAAACATCCCACTAGTAGCATAATAGGGTGAGTCGCCGGCGCAGTGTGACACCAGTGACACTGCTCTGTGCTGCTGCTTATTCCAGACCCCCTGCTCCTCAATGCACACAAACCTTTAGGGTCCACATTTTGGTCCAAGCCCCTTCTTGGTGGAAATTGTGGGGTTTTTTTTCTAAAACAAATTAACAAACCCCATGTATCTGGAATCATTACAGTTGTCTCTTAGGGAATCCTGCAAAGAAACCAGCAGAATAAGAAGAGGAAAGCCCTGTGCTGCTAAGTCATGTGAAATACCCCTTAGGCTTCCTTCAGACCACATCATTCATCTACTCAGATGTGTTTCCAGTGTCCTGCGTTAGCACAGGGCCAGAGATGCTACAAGTACAGGACCGAGACCACCGGCCTGTCTGGAGCCAGCCTGTCCTGTGCTGTTTTCTTAACACGTAGGGAAAAACTCGTGCCGCCCGTGTCCTGTGGTGGACAGAGAATGACTGCAGGCGTGGCTGATCAAAGGACGCAGGAGTCACACACTCCTCTCTCTGCTCCTGCTTCTCTGAGGGTTTTTTCAAAGCCACCAGAGAGATGATGGTATGTCCTTGTCTTTAGTCTCAGTGGAAACATATCCAAATCCCTTCTCAGTTTTGAGGCAGGGCAGCCACGGATGGCAGCGTGGAACTGCAGGGTGTGATAACAGCAGAGTGAGGCTCAGCTAATGCTTGATTTTTAAAAACCAGTGGATGTTTTTCTGTGAATGGTTAGCAGCAATTTTTCTCTCTTTGGGGCCTGTGACATCTCTGAGAGGTTCCAAAACACCATGTGAGGCAACCACTCAAATGCACCTCATCTGCACCTTTTGCACCTACTTGTAATGAGATTTCTTACAGCGGAAGCCCTTTTCTTTCCTTTCTCCTTCCCACTGTGTGCTTTGATTTCAGTGGGGATCTTGTCATTCTTGCTGCTAAGATGTGGAATTAAGCAGTGAGGTGACCCATCAACCAACAGAGAACCAGCTCTAGGACCTTAAGGCTTTTCTTTCCTAGTGGTTTGACAAGTATCACTACAAGTTACCTCTGTCCCCCGTGTTTAAACAAGTTTGGGTTTTTTCTGCTTGACATGAAGACCATTCAATGATTCTTGGTGCCATCCCAGCTGTGAAAGTCCTCTGAGGCTGCAGAGACAGTCCCACATCTAGAGGGGAAAACCCAGCTCTGACATGAAGTACCAAATCCACGTTCCCAGCCCGTCTTGCCCCCTCACTGCCCCACTCCATCCTCAGACCTGTTACCGGTTATAAAATCTCAATATTGTCACGTTTACAGTGTGGAGGTTAATAGGGTCTGTTGAAGGGTCTGAATCCCTTCCTGCAATGTTCTCCTGGTCCCTTGACAGCCACAAGTGCTGGAATAGTAAGGTTTTCCTCCTAAAACCTCTGCAGTAGTTGTAGCTGGTGTCCCAAGCTACCCAGACAGCAGATTCCTGTGGGTGTTGTTGACGAACAGGTCACTAAGGGCTTTCAGAGCCAGTCCCATCTTTCACCCTTAACCACTGCTCCTTGATTCCATGTTTTGGTAGAGTGTTCAGGAGAGGCGAGTGGATTATTCGTGTGTTGAAGCAACTTTCCTGCCTCGCCATAGCCAAGATTTATCTCTGACTGTTGTCGCAAAGCCCCGCTAGATCAGCTCTTGCTCCTTTTCACTCAGTCCGAGGATGCAGCAGAAGACACGGAGTTTCTTGCTGCGTGTTCAGCAGGAGCTGTGAACACACCTGAGCCCAGGACCGTTGCCGTGACTGTCTAACATTTTGAGCTTATGAATGGTGGTGCTTCCAAGAAAATTGGAGTAGAAACGCACATGGAAGCTTTGCTTGCACTTTTAAGCTGATGTTCACCATTAGGCTTTATTCTCTCTCTCAACAGAGGACAGTTATGGGATGGATGGGAAGGCTAACCTGCCCAGTTTCACGGGTGACGTCGACTGGCAAGGACTGGAAGACCTGTACAGTGTGAATGAGAGTGTATATGGATACAGACACGACTACAGACTTAGTCTGGCTGACTGGACTAATTACTTGAAGGATGTAGATAGAATGTTTGCACTGCTGAACAGTTACTACCAACAAAATAAATCAGACAAGGCTAACACTGCTCAAAGCAACAGGGACGAACCATCCACGCCTTTCGCCCTGGTGGAAATGACTTCTGCTGAAGGATCGAGCGGCCTCCCTGCGGAGGAGCTGCAGCTGATTGTGCCAACAGGCTTCGCGGCCCTTGCTTTGAGCACAGTGAATTTCAGTCAGGAAAGGAAACTTGAATTAAACAATGATATTCCTGAGAAGAGTGGTTTGAATGGTGCACACTGGAGAAATAATCATCAAGCTGAAAAATGGATGGAGGACAAAGAATCAGACCGTTTCGATATGGATTTCAGCGGAAACGGTTTGATCGAGTTGGAGTCCCGGCAGAGTTTCAGGCTACAACCCATCAGCATTCCACAAACAGACACTCATCAGGACAGCGATGCTGCAGAAGATATATTTGAAGGTCAAATCTATCTTCCCATGAGGTCTGATGAAGCCCTCATTCATCAGGCTGTAAACTTATCCGTTGGGGAACCATCTATCGGTACCCAGAAAATGGGAACTTTCCAGAAAACACCAGAGCAGAGTCGTGCAGGAGAAACTTCACGGACCCTAAACGCAGAAGGCAGTGCCTCAGCTCCTCTCTCCTTGGACTAGATCAAGCTGTAAACCTTTAAATAAGTTCTCCTTTTCCCTATTAGCAAACTAATAAAGGTAACCATGACAGCCGACGGTCCATGTTTACTGTAGATCGGTGTTGCAGCTACACGGAGCCCGGCTTCCGTCTGTGTGCATCTGCTTGTTCACACGCACATCCTGCCACAGCATCTCCCCCCACGGGGAAGCAAGATCCCCACTTCTCGATGAACAGAACCAGTGTTAACTTCCAAATGCAGCCGCACATCCTCCAAAAGCTCAAGTGGATTTCCTCAAAGAGGACGGCCAAGGTACTTTCTCTAGACCCAAACAGTCCCAGTGCGAGTGAGTGAATGTTCCAGTCCACCCAGTCTGTCTGGAATGTTGTCTTTTTGCTTAAATTATTTTAACCACTGGCAACTCCTAACGCCACACCTTTGAGTAAATTGCACTTTTGAAACGTGTAGGCCACACCCTTCCTCGACTCGAACCCCTTACGCGGCGTCCGCTCGCTCACTGTCTCGTGTAATCGTGAAGCCAATAAACAGACGGACAGGAAAGCGGTGGTCAGCGTGGGTGGTGGAAACAGCCCCTGCCAGGGCTGTCGCAGAAACAAACGCTGCACGTTCCTCTTATTTTAACTAAACCTACGCTCGGCAGGGTGCGGCCGACGGCTGCAGGAGTCGTCGTCTCCCTGCGCGTCGCTATCGTCAGTATTAGAAATCCATGAGGGGTTTTTGATCATGTTTTCCTGATGCACGTAGAAAGGTTGACACCACCTGTCTGTGCTGTTATCACCCCGTCTGACTTGTATTGTCCAGGACAGAATCTTGGGAGCACTGTGCAGTGTTAAGACTCACACTGGTTCTGTTTCCAACAGGCATGAAAGGGAAGGAGTAAATCGTGTCGAGTTCAGCTCCCTTTAGACACGCAAAAGCGCACGAGGCCAAGCCAGAGCAGTTTAGGTACCTTTCGTTGCCGTGTTCCAAACTTCTGCTTGAACGCTACCAAACATTAAATTTTATCCAGTATAATACAAAAATCACTTTGAAAATCCGCATTTCTCAAAACCTCATCTCTTCCCCTGCCTTGCAATCAGTTTCTAGCTGATCGGCACAACAAGAGCAGACGAGAATTACCTCAAACAGGTGGAAGCCCATCTTGTCCAGGGCGCGGGTGCGTTCCCTGTCTGTGACTCGGTACCTGGTGTGTGAGTATTGTTTTGGCTACTGCAAGCACTGCAGGTTAAACCTACATCCATCGCGTTGTGTTTTGAGCCGGAACTTTTCCGAAAGGAGAGTCTCTCAGTAGGATTTTAATAATTTTAAGAAGCAGCCTTTTTACGGACTCTGTAAATACGCTCACGCGACCAGCTCTTTACCTGACGTGTGTGTCGTGGGCTGATGACAGGAAAACGTATTTATGGTCATGAGTGATGCTGTTTGTACATCGGTTCTAAGTCACTAGGATGTTTTTAAATCTTGTATAATATTTCTGTGATACTTTTATAGTACAATTCTGGCTTCGGGAAAGTCTAGAAGCAATATTTCTTGAAATAAAACAAAAAGTGTTTTACTTTACCTACTTCAGAGACGTCCGGACGATCCAGTTTTCCTCCTAATGAAGCTTTTCAAAACCTGTTAACGGTTTCTGTGTGAAGAATCCTTCCGCATTTAAAGCAGTGGGTCATGAGTGACACTCTTCATTCCATTAGCTCCAGGTTATTCCAGGAGAGGTGAATAACACACACTTGTTTGTGTAAGACATGCTGTGATTTTTATTGCTACTTTTTAATTCCCAACTCATCCAGTCCTGCCTTTCTCAAAGTCCCTGCACCAAGCTGCACAGCCAGTGGTTCCCAGAAGCCAGGCAGTGTCCCACCTTGCCATCTGCTCTGGGCTGCTTTCCCTCCTCCCTGCAGAGCTCTGCCTGTGCAGCAAAGTGCAGCAGATGGGACTTGCGGGGCTTAACTAGGGGGGTACCACAGGTTTCCAAGCAGGAGGTGTTATCTCCTCACAAAACAGAACGTAGGTTTCAAGGTAAAGACTCTCGTACTCGCAGTCTGTGCTTCTGCCGTGGCCTGTGAATCATGAGCTTACAGTCAGTGGCTGGAAGCTGTCCTGTTTGGACTCTGCTTTCTTCTACACAGGCCTTGGACACTGATGCTCCTGCAGACATGAAGCTACAGATTGTGTTTGTGGGAAGCAGAGGGTCAGCCTTTGTTCCGAAAGCAGCCCTGGCATGTTGGATGGTACCCCTGAGAGAAGCCTGGCAAACGTAGGATATGGAGCAGGCTGGCTTTAGCAGTCCTGTCTGTGCTGTGACAGCACTTGCTAGTGAGGGGTGACGTGCAGTTAGGGGGGTACAAGCTAGAGAGGAATTTCAAAACCATGTGTTACAGCACAAGGATACAACCCTGAGCCACTTGGAGCTGCTGGGACAATGTCACTGCAGCTCCAGCAGCAGATGTCACTGCAGAACCACACAACAGTACCAGTCCTAGCCCCTGCACCAGGATGCTCTGCTCCCAAGCCAAGGAGGTTCATTTATTCCGACTAGCAGACTTGCTCACTGTGCTAAAAGTCTACTGACTGTCAGCCCTTGATTTAACAGTTCCACTCTTGGACACTGGTGACACTGGGGAGGATCTGCAAGGCGGTTCTGTGTGTGGTTCTACATATTAGGAATGAAAGCAGGTAAGTTGGGAGATGGTCTGGACCCCCCAGATTTCTCTGTCATGCATTAAACAGTAGCTCCTCTCTGGCTGTGCACGTCAGCAGAACCTGGAGCTTGCAGTGCTGAGCACGTCACTCCAGCTTCTGATTGTGGTCTGAAACCAAAAGCACTTGCTCTCAGAAGGATAAGCCCTGTGAATTCAGCTCTCCCAGGGCCACAGAGTCCTGTTTGGCCATGGCTGGTGTGTGTGTAGCTTACAGTACTCACAGTGCACCCACAGTGTACACACACATTAGGTGGTGCTTAGCCCTGGGACTCCCCTTGGCTCCGTGCAGATGCTCCCATGGCTCCAGAATACAATTTCCATTTGTTTTCCACTGTGTGTGTCAGTGATGATAGAAGGCCTGTCCTGCAATCACTACTGCTCTTACAGAGGGTGCTGTGGTCTGTGCTGCAACCCCTGCAGTGCTGCACTAGGACATCAGGACTCTGACACACACAGCCAGAGGTGCAGGGTGGCTACAAGAAGGGGGGAAAAACCACACCTGGCTCAGTCACTTCTGACATGTAGGGGCTCTCTGCGGTGTAGCCCTCCCCCCACAAAGCACATGAAGGTAGTTTGCTGATGTGGTCCAGAACAAACCACGAAGCGGGTATGACCTCGGCAGTCTGGTCCTGGGGTTCATGCCCTCATCCTCTTCTATGAAGCAGCACAGATGCACCCAGGCCCATGCTCCACATAAACTTCCCAACTGTCAATGTGCAGCTCAAACAAGTGCGTCTAGCTTTCTGTGACTAACAGCACTCAAATAGCTCAAGGAAACCAGAATCTATTTCTCTACTAACGATCCTTCATGGAGATCTGATGGTCACTGAATTCGGCAGCAAGATGTGTTCTTCCTCTAACTGTGCACCAAAACCCCGACTAATCCACCAGCTGATGCCGAACAACCGCCCGGATACCCACACGCCGTTTT
Organism: Rhinopomastus cyanomelas; assembly: GCA_013400115.1. Lineage (NCBI taxonomy): Eukaryota > Metazoa > Chordata > Aves > Bucerotiformes > Rhinopomastidae > Rhinopomastus > Rhinopomastus cyanomelas. The sequence goes on from VXBP01010244.1 coordinate 67,872, forward strand.
GCCACTCTGTCAGAAATAAAACGCGCATGATCTGCTGTTTTTTTTATTTCCAAATATCAAGTACTCGAGAATTTGTTTTGTAAACACATGTTTACATCAGATGCTGACAACGGATTTCATTAAACGATGTGTTACACGGCTTTAAAATGATTCTAAGCTCTGTTGAGAAATAAATATCAATTAAAAAAAAACCCCCAAAACACAGAGGAGCCTAAAGGATGCAAAACAAACCGCACAAACCCCTTAGTCTTACGACAGCACCGCACCCGCACGCGCACACGGTCAGACACACGCTACAGTGTCCTTATTACTCTACACACTTGCATGAGTTTGTAAAAACTAAGCAGCAGCAGGCAGCGTGCCCACTCCGTGCTCCTGACCTGCTTCCCAGGCTGTTGCTGTTCTGCCTCCATCAGTTGGTAGAGGTCTGCGCTGCAGCCAGGGGCCAAACTCCCGTTTGCTGGGCCCGGAAAAGGAGGAGGGTGCCTGCGCACAGCCCTCACACGGACACAGAGCCAACTGCCTCCAGCGGGGTGTTTGTACTAACCTCCGTTCCGGATGACTTCCTACTCCTTTTTGTTGGCTTTGAACCCTCCCTCCAGGTTTGCAAACGCAGAGTTTGTGGAGAGGTAAAATCTTTGACCTGTCGGAGGTGATATGCCTAGGCTGCAGATGATGCTTCTGCACGGGCAGTCCAGGCACAGTAACACCAAATAATTGCTCTTCAGAATTCAAGCTTTTAAAATGAAAACCCTCTGCTTCAACTCACAGCTCACTTTAAAGTTGACCAGTTTTGGCCTTTCTCCATTGCTACCAGTTGAATTTGCTCTTATTCTACCCTTCTCTTTCTGGTTTTCCAAGAAAGATCACGCATATTTCAGCTCTGGATCGTCCGTTTAACGCAGACGCCGACGCTGCTTGATTAAAGGGTCTGGCCCAGCAGTTCTTGTCATTACTACTGAATTTAGTTTCCAGCCTCTGCTTAAGCAAAGCCATCAAATAAAGTACAGGAGGAAAACATCCTACTGAGGTTTCCATGGTCTGTACAGCTTTTAGCTCACTCTCAGTGCTGGGACAAATCCCACAGAGGAGCCAGGGAGGAACTGGCCTTCCAGAAACTGCAAACCCTGTCTTTGCTGCAGCGGTCCAGGCTCAAAGAACAGCAACCACCACACACAGCTCCTCACTGACGCGCCTGCAGTATGTCACTGGAGTCACCACGAACACAGCATAGAACACCTCATCACCTACTAGCACCACAGTGTTGTTCAGTCATTTATCCAAAGATTAGCAAGGTCTCTCTCACCCTTGCTCGAGGGGAATGATGCTTTGGATGCTTTGTGCAGCCCTTCATGATTTCCACAGCTGGAAATGACAAGGAACATTTCCTTCCTGAGGATCAGGTAGCCTTTGAAACCTTTGGCCACGCACTATTAGTGATACTCAGTGTAAAGAAGAATGATCGTGTGAACCCTGGCCATATCTAGTCCCTGTGCTGAAGGCTCCACATCTCTACCATCAGTGATGTTTATGTGTCACCTTTTGAAATTGTTATTTATAAAACAAAATGTTTTAAGAAATAAAAACAAAACTTAATTCTGTATCAGAGAATGACTCTACCCCCAAGATTCTGACTGCCCATCTTCTGAGCACTCTGAAGGACAACAATGGCTACAAAATCCATCCCAATACATGAAGAACCTGAAGTGTGGGGATACAGGTTCTATCTACACAGGGCAAACACTGTCCAAAGTGATGCCGATACAGACTGCAGCCCAGGTACAGCAGCCCATCTCTTACCAGCTGTTTTAAGTTCCTGAAAAGCAACCACAGCTGGATGGCTTCAGCTGGGGGGACGCAGACACTGCAGCATGTAGCACGGCACCTCCTGTGCCATTATAAAAGACATACTATTGAGAAAGCTGAAAAAGATAAACTTCTTTAGTAAGTAGTTTGCCTTTGAGCTCTGAAAACAGTAGTAGTAAGCAGGGAATGGTACTAAAGCTCACCAAGCACTTGATCTCACAGTTCACACAAGGTTACTAAAGCACCAGCTTGCTGATGTCCAACCCAAGGTGCTGGCCCAGTTCTTCAGCCTCACCAGCAGACTGATGAGAATCTGGCTCCAAAAGAGCCGTAAGACACTTTGGACCTATTTATAATCAGTTCTATGTCCGTATCACATCAGAAAGAGCTGTGGAATTCACACACAGAGTGTAGTAAGGCAGCAGTAATGCAGGCATTTGGGGGGAAAAGCCACAAAGAACCGTACAGAAGGTGCTGACCCCTCTCCCAGCCCTGCTGGGCAGGGTAGTGACAACATCTGCACCTCTAGGGCCAAATGCTGAGAAAGGGCAACACGCCAAACCTACAGCATCACCTGTGTAACCTCACAGGCTTTAAGGGCTGAAGATGTAATCTGCCTTCCCGCTTCACACACTCCAAAAGTCAGAAAATAAGTGAATTAGCAAGACCAGCTCGAATGTGTCCTTAAGTGCAACCAAAACCAGCGTGAATTGTTTGAGCACAAAAGACTTCCTCCACTGCCAGCCAGGGCAGTAGCCACAGGTGAGTGGCACCGGGGAGCACCCTTTGTGAATGAATCCATGGGGAAAATACTCAGCAAGGAAATCGCTCCTAGGGTAAAGGAACTGCTTTTTGAATGCAGATGGGATTCAGCCCGGTGCTCGCATACCTGCGTTATGTGAACGTAACGGGTGTATTTAAGTGTTCTGCTGGATCAGGGCCAGAATGAACAAACACTTAATGCTACAAATTAGTAAGCTTTTCTTATAAAAACCTCAGCCTGGGTTTTGAAACCACCACACTCAAGTGTTTGCGACTGATTTAGGGGCTTTTGAACTCACATGTCTAACATCCAGGAGCCCCTACTTCACTTAGAGGCCAGCAGGTTCTCAGGAACAGCATACTCCTACATGCACTGTTAGCAATGCAGTGGCTGGTCAGAGCATGGAAGGCTTCCCAGGGAATATAAACTGTACCACAGTAGTCAACGGGTTTCGTGCAGCTGCTCACGCCGAACTGAAAGGACATAAAACACCACCAGTTCCAAATGACACCAGCACTTCCATCCAGGTCGCTCATGAGAAAGAAGAGGGACTTGCTCCAGTCAGTCAGTCCACACTCTAGGGCTGCTTCACCCCTCCTGCCCCTCAGTCGAAGTTGGCCGTAAGTGGAAATGTCTTTGTGACGGCACTTTGTGGACTTGCAGATAATCACCAGGGGTCTTGGCTCCATTTTATTCCTGGCTGGGTAGCTGCAGGGCCATGGGTTTGCTCCTGGCAGCCTGTGATGAGCAGGACCCACCTTAACGTTTCTCATACTCACCACCATCCATCCTTGAGTGTTTGGCGGGTGGTGAGTGAAGGTGGAAGAACGTACAGGTTAGTGGAGCTTTATAATCTGTGGTCAGAGGATTTCACAGTAGGAGAACAGCACAGTCACCTCCACAGGATGACAGGTAAAGCTCCTTTTGTCCTCCTGCGAGTCGGTTTAGCACCACACGTCGAGCATGAGTACTGAGGGATGCACGCAGCTTCTCGGACGCGTCTGCTTTCTTCAGCAGTGACAAAATGTGTTTGTTCAGCAGGTCTCAGTCCACGCTTCAGTCAGTGGTGACAATGGCCCAGCTGACTTCTCTAGGAAGTTACCCTGCATACCTTTAGCAGCTAAGGTGAGACTGGCCAGAGTCAGCGTCTCCCTCCTTCAGAGGATGCCGATTTAAGTGCGTTTGCAGAAGCACGTTAATACAGTTAAAACGACCTCTATCAGTAGACAGACAGACACCACACCATGCTACATGTTGCACACAACTTGGAAAGGAAAATGGAAAGGCCATTCAAAGTCTGCAAACAAGGGTTTTTCAGCATTTCCAAATCGTTCCCTCCACATTCCAGTTTCTCAAACTGTTAAAAAAAGAATGGTTTTTAGGAGCACGTCAAGATTTCCTAGAGGACAGGTGGTCTCCATTCCAACAAGCTCTGAATTGTCTTGAAAACAGCTCAGAAGTGGCAGCAGCTACAGATGTGTCACTTCTATCACTCTTAATTCTCTGCTGTCAGTCAGCCCCCCAACTATCCTATGGGCCTAATCTGCTCTCCCTTGTCATTCATATGGAACATGATACACACGAAGCATGAAGCAGACTCAACCAGGACTGATGATTCATCTCCAGTCTTTTACAGTTCCCTAAGTGGTCTGTTTCTGAGGTATTTGAAAGGATTGTCACTGTTCCTTTCAGCCCACACTGATTATAATGGGTGAGTGATTCTAATAGATGGGTGACGGGCTGTCGTGACACTTTATCACAGAATCATTCAGGTTGGAAAAGTCCCTTGTGATCACCAAGTCCAACCAATAACCCTACTCTACCAAGTTCACCACTACACCAGGTCTTTAAGCACCAAAAGCTAAACCAATCCTTAAACACATGCCGGGATGGCGACTCAAGCCCCTCCCTGGGCAGCCTGTTCCAGTGCCTGACTGCTCTTTTAGCAAAAAAAATTTCCCTGGTGTCCAGCCTAACCCTCCCTTGGGGCAGCTTGAGGCTGTAAGCTTTGCCCTACTACTTCGCTTCAATTTTTGCCAAGAAGCAATTGAGACTGGAGGAAAAGGAGACATTTTTGTCATCGGCTCTGATCAACTATGGCAAAAAAACTTAACCTTTGAGCCAAGGAAATACGTAGCTCGGGGTGGGAAGTGCAGAAGCTAGTACCTCGGGCAGCACTTGCTGACTGCAGATGTACTGTACCCGGTGGCTGCACAAGGGAAAAAAGCAATTCCCTGACTTGGCTCCAAAAAGTTAATTAGATGTACAGAATAGTGAGAGGTGATCAAAATGGTTCCTTTGCAGCTGAGTTTGCAGACAGAGAGTGTGGGAACCATCACAAGTCCACCAAAGACAACTGAGCCACTTCAGAATGGCTCCGAATAGGCAGACACCATTTCAAGCAGGGGAACCAGCCCTGTGGGTGCTGCAGTTTGCCAACCCAGAAGAGCCAGGAAATGCAGAAAGGCAGCCAGCAAAGGAGGAGAGGAAAATCTACTCTTCACAGTACAACTCAACAGATGCTGAGAGAGTATTGCTTTTAATTGCAAGGATTTGGCTCCACAGAATGTTTGATCATCTTTATAAATTAACCAGGAGTAACTGTTCAGAAATATGTAGGCATTTTGCTCTTTCCTGTTTATTCTCAGGCAAACTGTTTACCTGGCAAAGCCCAAACCTCACTGTCACTTAGTGCTCTTAAAAGAGTGCTTTTAACTTCCTAAACTTCGACGATTTTCCCTGCATGGCAAAACACAGCTTGAGCTTCCTCATGTCCACTTCTGCCCTTGGAGACATCATAAGCACAGCACTACTGGACCTACAGAGTGAGAGATGAAATGCCAAGCACATCTGTTCAGAAGGGAGAAAACACACCACAGTAGTTTGGAATAAGCAAAGGCCACATCACATCCTGTGTGTGCACACACTTGCAGACATTTGGGTTCTTAGCGCTTCCCCTGGAAGGCAAAGGGGAACGCACTGTTTGCCTTCACGGAAGCTTTCAATGAAGCTGAGAAAAGGAAAGAGGCAAACCTGACAGCCAGGACTCCCAGACCTGTCCCACCACCCTGCCCAGCACAGGTTGCAGGAGAGGGACTTGGGATGTGAGCCACCACCCCATCCCCAGCCATCCTCGGTGGTGGGGAGCACAGCACCTGGCAGTGCCATGAAAAGCCCCTACCAAGCACTGTGGTGGGCAGGCTGTGCGCGTCCCATCGCACTCAACGGGCAACTTCTCACTCCTGCAGCAGCCAGTGAACGGTGACAGTGGCAGCCCCAAGCTCCCAGCAACCGCAGACCCAGTCCCACAGTCCCCACAGAAGCTGAACTAGACTGCCACACGTTTCTGAAGGACAGCCAAGCTCTTCTATCAAGCTACAACTGGTTATTTTCTTCTCGGGAAAGATCTGGATTCAACGCCAGTAACAACCAGCCGCACAAGGTTACGGACACGAGCGCGCGTCCGCTCTGGCGCGCGTGTGACCCTGCACTTCGTGCCACTACCAATTAACAGTGACATTCGCCACGCTTTACGCTCCCCTCGCCTGTGTCCTGTGTGAAGAACGACTACGTCCCACCAAATGACATGAATGCACAGTTTGTCAGGATACAGGTGTTATTTGCATATGTTATAACCTGATGCTTAACTGCTGTATGGCTCCCCGTGTTATTAACAGCACTTTAAACCTCACGCTCTTCCGTAATTCAGCGCTCGTGTCTGAAAATAGCCCCTTTCACATTCGGCTGCAGCAGCGCCTTTAAAAGCAAACTTCGAACTGAACTCGCGGCGCACACAGTTTGCATAGTTTAAACAGGTTCCGTTGTGCTTTGTAGCAGAACTCACAGTCATGACTCGTCCCTCTAACACGCGATTTGCAGATACGAAGCTGACGATGCGTGTTTGCGACACCTAGACAGCAACGACATGAGGTTTTGTCACTCTTCCCCTGATGTCTGCTGCTCGTAATACCTCACCCTCACCTCGCCATTAGATCAGAGCGCGGACATTTAACGGACACAGCTGAAAGAAGTACAAACACAAATTTAAAAACTCCATTTTCAGGAGAGGAGAAATAAGAACGCGGGTTGGGGTGAGGTATCCAGCCCTCAGGAACACACTAGGGGTGTTTGCATTAAGCTTTGTTGGTTTTACCACGGGTTACAGTTATATTAAAAATAGAAGGCACAGGTGTTTTACAAGGCGCCGTAACTAAGTCAACCAACAAAATTAAATATGACGTTACCAAGCCAGGGCTCTAGATCTCAGCAGTGACTTCTTCCAATGCATTTTCATTTGAGGAATTTATTGCTTCTGAAAAAGGACCAGGGTATGTCTGTGCTATGCAGTTCATTCCTTGTGCCACACTGATGTCTCCTCGGGAACTGAAGGTAGGGCAGGATCTAGTCCGTGCGTGCTTTTGCTGAGGTCCAGCTTGGCCCACCATCTCGCTCACAGTGTTCACCGGCGAAGCCCTCCAGCTCCGTCTCTGCAGCTGCTCTTCCTTACACTTAATGGAATACCAGGCCAGAAAGATAAAAAAGAATCCCACGAACTTGAGAGCAGCTGCCAACCCAAAGTAGACAAAACGAAACGAGGTGACATCGTATTCCCAGCAAGATCCTTGTACGCCGCAATCCTGTTGCCAGAGCATGCACGTGGTGTCAATAACAGCCCCAAAATAAATTGGTGTGGGAATGTAAGCTGAAATAAAAATAGCAACAGAAATAATGTGTGTTAGCACACAGTGGAGAACTGCTAAAGGAACTACATGCCTGAGCCAGTGGATGCTGAGTATTCTACGCCGCTGTTCTCACGTGAAGTGGAAAACTGGGCAGCCAATCTTCTCAATCCCCCACGCAGGAAAGTGACCACAAACAGGACAGAAATCAAGCAAAGGTGACAACAGAGCAGCACCTTACAGCAAGTTCTGCTTTAATCTGCCGGCCCCAGACAGCTCTTCTTGAACTACATGTCCACCAAAGGAAAAACCAGTGCTGCTCTACCTTTATCCCCCAGCATTCTAATGCTGTAACAGAAGGCCACCAGGTTCGTCAGGACTGATCTGTCCTTAGTGAAGCTGTGCTGGCTGTCACCAGTCACCTGCTCATTTTCCACGTGCTTCAGCATAGTTTCCAGGAGGATCTGGTCCATGATCTCGCCAGGCACAGAGGTGAGACTGACTGGCCTGTGTTCCCTGGGTCATCTCTTTTACCTTTTTTACAAACAAGGGTTGTTTCCCCTTTTCCAGTTGGTAGGAACTTCACTGGACTGCCATGACTTCTCAAATACTATGGATAACAGCAACTACATCCACCATTTCCCTCAGAGACCATGGGTGTACTTCACCAGAACCCATGGACTTGTGAACCTTCAGGTTCTTTATAAAGTAAAATACCTGCTCTGCCCCCACCACAGGTGATTCTTCCTTCACCCAGTCCCAGCTCTTAACCCCCATGACTCCGATGGCACGGTTTGCATTCTTGTCAGTGGAGAATGAAGCACCGAACTCACTGAGGACCTCACCCTTCTCCATATCCCAGTTTACCAGGTCACCCATTTCCATCCAGAGTGGGTCCACATTTTTCCTAGTTTCTTTTTCTCCCTTACCTGTAAAACCTCTTGTAGTTTCCCTTACTGTCCCTTGCCAGATTTAATTCTGTCTGGGCTTTGGCTTCCCTACACTATCCCTTTCTATGCAGACAATGCCTCTGTACTCCTCCCAGCTACCTGTCCTCGCTTCCACCCCATGCAGGTTTCCTTCTTCTGTTTAAGTGTGTCATAGGATCATAGGATGTTAGGGGTTGGAAGGGACCCAAGAGATCATCGAGTCCAACCCCCCTGCCAGAGCAGGACAAAAGTATCTAACACAGATCACAGAGGGACGCAGCCAGGAGGGCCTTGAAAGTGTCCAGGAGTTCCTTGCTCATCCATGCAGGCCTCTTGGCATTTTTGCCTAACTTTCTTCTTCCAGGGATGGAGTGCTCCTGAGCTTGGAGGAGGTGGTCTTTGAATGTTAACCAGCTTTCTTGGGCACCCAGTCCCTCCAGGCCTCTATCCCAATGCACTCTACCAAGTGGGTCCCTGAATAGCCCAAAGCCTGCTCTCCTCAAGTCCAGGGTAGCAAACTTGCTGGGTAGCCTCCTCACTGCCCTAAGGACCATGAACTCAACCATTTCATGATTGCTGCAGTCATGGCTGCCCTTGAGTTTCACATTTCTCACCAGGCCGTCTTTGCTGGTGAGGACAAAGTCCAGCATAACACTTCTCCTCACTGGCTCCTCTATCTGCTTGGAGGAGGAAGTTATCATCAACATACTCCAGGATCGTCCTGGATTGCTTACGCCCTGCTGTAGTGTTCTTCCAACAGATATCAGGACTGCTGAAGTCCTCCACGAGGGCTTGTGGATGTGAAGCCAGTCCAACCTGCCTATGAAGGGCCTCATCCACTTGGTCTTTCTGGTCAGGTGGCCTTTAGCACACCTCAGCCAGTGTCTCCTCCTGGAGATGGACAGTAATGGTGAGACCACTAGAACGGTAAATTTTCTTTTGAGCTACAGGAGCTATTAATTTCAGGTCCCTAACACAGTTGGTCAGGCAATCAGTTGCAGACCTACAGGAGTTCAGTACTGTTGTGGTACACTTCAGCCAAACACAATAATCCTTCATGGAAACACTGCGACTTACCAAGAGTTCGCAATAAGACAAACTGCATTCCTAGTGCAAAGGGCCGCTCTCCATCTTCCACAGACCTAGGAGGAAGAAAGAACATTCCTCTGAAAAAACAGTCTAAAACAGATAATCACTGTGCTGTGCTCTGGCTCTACTTCCTGGCTTTTTTCTGAGCTACAAAAAAATCTTTGTCTAAAATTCTTCCATTTAGCTTCTATTACTGTCAACGCTCATTGCTAGAAAAGAATACACCCACCACCTCCTGTCCCTGTTCAATGAAAAGCTCAGCCTCGCCTTCAAACCTTTCTTTACCTGGGTACGGCCTGAAGAACTTGATCCAAACCCATTAAGTACATGTAATGAATCCATCCAAAACATTTATGGCTCCTCTTGGTAGTTTACCACTTCAGTTATTGAATGGCTTTGTAAATCCTAGCAAATAATGATCCCATTTTCCTCTAATTCTTACTCCAAATACCAGCAATGTACGCTGCACAAACGTGAAACTATTTTAGCAGTAGACCCTATCTTTTCAGTTCAGTTTCACAGAATCACTAAACATTAGGGATTGGAAGGGACCTCGAAAGATCATCTAGTCCAATTCCCTTGACACAGCAGGATCACCTAGACCAAGTTGCACAGGAACATACCCAGGTGGGTTTTAAACGCCTCTACTAAAGGAGGCTCCACAACCTTCCTGGGCAGCCCCTTCCAGTGATCTGTCAACCTCACTGTGAAGAACTTCCTTCTGATATTGATGTGGAACCTCCTATGTTACAGCTCACACCCATTGCCCCTTGTCCTATCACTAGATGACATTGAGAAGAGCCTGGCTCCATCCTCCTGACACCCACCCTTCACATATTTATAAAGATGAATGAGGTCACCCCTCAGCCTCTTCTTCTCCAAGCTAAAGAGACCCAGCTCCCTCAGCCTCTCCTCATAAGGGAGGTGCTCCACTTCCTTTATCGTCCTCGTTGCTCTACGCTGGACTCCCTCCAGCAGCTCCACAGCCCTCTTGAACTGAGGGGCTCAGAACTGGACACAATACTCTACATGCGGTCTCACCAGTGCAGAGTAGAGGGGGAGAAGAACCTCTCTTGATCTGCTAACCGCCCCACTTCTGACCCACCCAGGATGCTGTTGGACCTCTTGGCCACAGGAGTACTTTGCTGGCTCATGGTCATCCTGCTGGCCACCAGNCCTCTACTAAAGGAGGCTCCACAACCTTCCTGGGCAGCCCCTTCCAGTGATCTGTCAACCTCACTGTGAAGAACTTCCTTCTGATATTGATGTGGAACCTCCTATGTTACAGCTCACACCCATTGCCCCTTGTCCTATCACTAGATGACATTGAGAAGAGCCTGGCTCCATCCTCCTGACACCCACCCTTCACATATTTATAAAGATGAATGAGGTC
>VXBP01010244.1:78974-112997 GCA_013400115.1 Rhinopomastus cyanomelas
GCAAGACTCTGCACTTACTCTTGTTATAGCTCATTAGATTTTTCTCTGCCCAGCTCTCCAGCCTGTCCAGATCTCGCTGAATGGCAGCACAGTCTGCTGGGGTGTCAGTGACACCACCCAGCTTTGTGTCATCAGCAAACTTGCTGACAGTGCATGCCAATCCCTCATCCAAATCATTACTGAATAGACTGAACAGAACCGGTCCCAGTACCAACCCTTGGTGCACTCCACTAGATCCAGGCCTCCAACTAGACTCTGTCCCATTGACCACCACTCTCTGGCTTCTATCCTGCAGCCAGTTCACAATCCACCTCACCCCCTGATCATCCAGTCCACGCTGCCTCAGTTTGGCTGTGAGAGTGCTGTGGGAGACTGTGTCAGATGCCTTCCTGAAGTCACGGTAGACCACATCCACTGCTCTGCCATCATCTATCCACCTGGTTATGCCCTCAGAAAAGGCTACCATGTTGGCTTGGTGAAGCCATGCTGACTGTCCCTAACGACCCTCCTGTCCTTGATGTGCCTGGAGACAGCCTCTAGGAGAAATTGTTCCATCACCTTTACTGGGATGGAGATGAGGCAGACTGGTCTATAGTTACGAGGGTCCTCCTTCTTACCAGGTGGCACAGTTGCAAGATGAGGTTGAAAAGCTGCAAGTGGAACTACATAAACAGTGTTCGGGGATCGGCACTGTTGGAGGTCGGTGCTGCTCTGGCAGGGGGATTGGACTAGATGATCTTTCAAGGTCCCTTCCAATCCCTAATGTTCTGTGATTCTGTGAATTTTAAATACTGACTCATTTTCATTTGCATTACAACATCCAAACCACTCCTCTAGGAAGGTTGAATATTTCTTCAGGGGTAGTAATTTTCTTCCATTAGGCTTTTACTTGTTCTCTCTTTATACAGCCTGGAGCTTGCTGGGCATTTCATGTTTCCTGAAGTGGATTAGCACATTACATATTCTAAATACAAGTCAGTCCCATCCTACCCACATCAGCCCTGTTCTGTTCACTTTTAAGGACACATAAGCTTGAGGGAGTTTGACTGCACTGCCCCAGCCTCTTCTGACACAGGCACCTGTGACTTGAAACTCTGTCACCGAGTTCTCACCTGAGTGTCACTATGATTGCTGATGGCTGGGCACATGCTGTGATGAGGGTAACAATGAAGAGGAATATCAGGAATGGGATGAGTGTGTTGCAGGTTCGATCACACTTCCCAGAAACAGCATAGCCATTCTCATTCAGGTACGTTTTGACAATAACCAGCCGAAGCTGACTGCGCTGGCCCACCGTCGGTGGGGTGATCACCTGCCGACTCTGGACACAGGCACATTCTGTGTAATTCCTTACCTGGGGAGAGCAAACAAGATAAATTCCACGTGAAAAACCCATACGAGAAAGACATTGTGCCAGGATGTGATAAGACATCTTCCTTGCCTCAAGCTGTGCCAGGGGAAGGTTAGATCGGACATCAGAAAAAAAAATCTCTTCCCTGACAAAGTGGTCAGGGCTTGGAACAGGCTGCCCAGGGAGGAGGGGAAATCACCATCCCTGGAGGGGTTCAGAAACCAAGCAGATGTAGCCCTGAGGGATGGGGTTTATTGGGAAGGATGGTGTTAGGGTGATGGTTGGACTGGATGATCTCAGAGGTCTCCTCCAACCTCAGTGTTTCTACAGTTCTATTCATATAGGGAGCCAAAAGGACCCAAAACTGCTCTCAAGAGTAACACTGATAAGCTTGAGAAAAGACAGCGTAACACGGCCACATGTGCTAGCAGAAAGCTGAACTGGATGACATTGACACAAGACCCCCTCTCCGAGCCCTGCATGAACGCACAGGCCATTGCCATTGGGGGCTTCAGAGTCTGTACTGGAAACACCAGCCCTCCCTCTCAAGTGGCACTTCACACTCACCCTGCTGGAGGATTCACTTCATATAAACAAACTCGTGCCTCACATTTGTTCATAACTGGAAGGAAGAGAGGTGGGACCAGGCAATAGCAGCATTACCAGCTTTTCAAACCATGGAAAGATCCATGCATGAGTCAGCTGCAAAGCAACTTTTCTGAAGCCTAGAGTGGGGGATGCTTCAGCTAGAAACAGAGCAATCTTCAATCTGCAGCAGTCCCAAAGGACTACTCATGGGTTGAACATGGGTGGGTGAAGCACTTACCCCTGTGCTGTGGTTTCCACCATTGATGCAGCCAGCTAGGCAAGGATTAAAATATGTTATTCCATCTGATCCACAGACAGGCTCATACTCATGAATCTTGCATCCACAGTTCACATTACAGCTCCCAGTCAGATTCCTGTGGGCCATGGCAAGAGTAGGGCTGAAGAAAAGAACAAGAACATGCTGGTAGAGCAAGCATATGTATCCTGCTGCTCAGATGAGGAACACAGCCTACTCATTAACTCTGGAACTGAGAGTTGATTGTCAGAGAAAGACTGCATTAAGCCCAGGTTATGTACATGTACACTCAAAGCATCCCCACCATCAGCTAAGGGCTATACAGAAATAATACCAAAGTTCAACATTTGTTTTGTATTTGTCCTGATGATAGTTGTGTTCATGCACGTTTTTCCTTTAAGAATCCAGACACCGTTACTTTATCCTAAGCTGCAGCAGTTTGTTGTTGATGACTAGTGAAAGGCTCAGTGATGAGATGCAAGCATCAGGTGAATTAACAGGCTTCTCTTCCCACATACAAACCACTGTTTACAAAACCTACTGCTTGTAACATTTCTACAAACAGGTGAAAGCTACAGGAAGCTTTGAGGCATCCAGCACAAACCACTGAATGCCAGCACACAACTCACAGTTGGAATCAAGATTTTACAAATATATAAACCCACTGTGGCTTGACTTTACCACATCAATTGTACCACTGCATCTCAATCCAGAAGTGACAAAGGCCTTAGGAACAGTATTATCCATATCAGAAAGATATGGAAGACTGTTCATCAGGAGATGACAGGGAGCATCTCCCCCCACCACCACTGATCAAATGGTGCTTTTTGCAGGAGGAAAAAATCTACTCTGGTTACAACTGACTGTCACAGGTTTTGACTCAGGTTGGCTAACATATGCTCACCAAATTAATCAGCTCCTCTCTTACACACACAGTCACTTCAGTCCTGCCCAGAGCAACTCTCTGGTCACTGACAAATGCCCAGCTTTGGACATAGACCTTGGAGAAACAGTGGACTTCCAGCATTCCTGGTTAGAGCAAGGGCTTGGAGTGTAGAACACACAAGAAAAAGTATTAGCAGGCAAGAAGGTAACCTCACTGAAACAGCAAGAAGCCCTAATAACTGTAGACACAAACTCTGCTTTTAACTGAGTGAAAGTGTAAGCACCAAAGAAAATGACCATGAGTTGGTTTGTTTCAATTAAAACAGACTGGCATAACTGGACTTCGTGCTGATTTACAGCTAGTAGCAGAGGATGTCAGCTGTCAAGCTCTACTATCTAGGAACCCTTCATTAATGAAAAAGTAGCTGATGATCACAGAATATTTTCCTGAAAAAGAAGTGGTCTGCAAAGCCATTCCCTTTTCAACAAGCATGTTCTCCTGAAAACTTCAGCCTGGTTTATGAAGAGCTACTGCATAACCCTCGGCCACTTCAGTCACTGGGACTGTATGGATGAGTTTTGTAGCACTTGGCTGGCTGAGGTTGTGGCTTTTCTAGAAACCCCAAGAGTTATATCTTCCTAAATATCTTCCCCAAGAGAAAGCACAGTTCCCGAATTCTGCACTGGGCTCCCTCTTCACTTGCAGAAGGCTACTCCAAGCCACTGAAAACATAAAGCAGCTGCTTTGTTTGCCCTACGCTCAGAACTTCTCAATAGCCACTACTGTTTAGAACAGCTCAAGTATCTCTGCTCTAAGCAGATCAGTAGATATCCAGGGAATTTTAGCATCTCCTCAGCCAGGCAGGAGCCACAACAGGAATCTGGGTGTTGTGGCTGCATCTTTGAGATCCTGCACACATGCTCACAGCCCGTTGTGGCTGCAAAGCCCCACCAGGGCTGCTGTTTCCTTGCTTTCACATCTGTAACACACAGGCAGGACCACAAAGAGATGGTCTTCTGCACCCATCTTCTCCACCAGAGACTCAGCTTGGAAGTCGCTCTAATCTCAGTGACTGTTACTTGTGTCACCTGTCACCTCGTCTCCTGTCATTTGTGACACTAACCAGTGTGACTGCTGCTTAGTGGCTTCCCCCTGACTCATATTTAAGGTACTTATTCATCGCTATTTGCTTTGCTGAACTTGCTTGTCTTTCCAGCTGGGCATTTTTGCAGCTGATCAAACGTGACTAAGTAGCTCTTCCCATATACTGACCACACCAATCAGGCTCACAAGTTTAGCTCCTGGAGCTGCTTATGGTCTAGCTGGATGTTAACTGAAGACTTTCCAAGTGTTTGCTTTCTCGTGCCATAAACAAACAAGGCAGTTTTAGAAACAAGTTGCAGCTTGAGCAGGAAATTAAATATCCAGGACTGGATACTGGTTCTGTCACCTTCTTAGCAACTGGCTGAAACTTGTCTTATTATATCACACTGCATTCCAGAAAGCAATATGCAGCAACACATCATACATTTAACAGGCAGAAGTTTGCAGTAATCTCTCAATGGAAAACACCAAATCATCAAAACATTCCTCAGGAACACCCTGAATTCACACCAGCAGGAGAGGCAGCGTTTTCAGAGTCTGACAAACTGCCTGGCAGCCAGATGAGCTAGATGTCCCAGGTGCCTGAATACATGGGGCGAGACCCCCCCAACCTACCTGTGAGACAGACCCTTATGCCCATGTCCTGGCTGCCAGCAGGGCTATGCCACCACAGGTCCAGGGACTGTCCAGGCTTCTGGGCACGGAATAGCTTGGATCACCTCTCCCAACTCTCACACACTGGGAAAGGCATCTTATCCCTCAATTATAGAATCACAGAATTATTAGGGACTGGAAGCAATCCTGAAAGATCACCCAGTCCAATCCCCTGCCACAGCAGGATCTCTTCACTGGAGAAGTTATGGAATCAGTATCACTCAGGGTAGGAAGGGACCACCTGATCATCCAGTTCCAACCCTCCTGCCATGGGCAGGGACACCCCACCCTAGACCAGGCTGGCCAGAGCCTCATCCAGCCTGGCCTTAAACACCTCCAAGGATGGGGCCCAACCACCTCCCTGGGCAACCTATTCCAGGCTCTCACCACTCTCACGGTGAAGAACTTCCTCCTCACATCCACTCTAAATCTACCCATCTCCAGCTTTGCTCCATTCCCCCTAGTCCTGTCGCTACCTGACATCCTAAATAGTCCCTCCCCAGCCTTTGTGTAGGCCCCCTTCAGATACTGGAAGGCCACAAGAAGGTCACCTTATTGTGAGCTTCCTCTTCTCCAGACTCAACAGCCCCAACTCTCTCAGTCTGGCCTCACAGGAGAGGTGCTCCAGCCCTCTGACCATCCTCGTGGCCCTCCTCTGCACTCGCTCCAGCATCTCCACATCCCTCCTGTAATAAGGGCTCCAGAACTGGACGCAGTGCCCCAGGTGGGGTCTCACCAGAGTGGAGTAGAGGGGGAGAATGACCTCCCTCAATCTGCTGGCCACACTTCTGATGCAGCCCAGGATCCAGTTTGCCTTCCGGGCTGCAAGTGCACACTGCTGGCTCATGTTGAGCCTTTTGTTCACAAGCACCCCCAAGTCCCTCTCCTCAGGGCTACTCTCCAGCCAGTTGCTGCCCAGCACCTAAAATCTTTCTCAGCAGCAGATGAGTTGTGTTGTTGCTCCCCAGCCCTGCTAGCTGATTTGCTTCAGCTGCTGAACATTACCATGACACAGATTAGGAAATGAGCTTACAAATAAAGGTGAATGAAATCAGGCATGCCAGAAATGAGAAGCATGCAGCTGGAAACAACTGAAACCTCACTGACTATTTAATCTCAGGGCACTTCTTCATCTTCTCCAAAAGAAGCTTGAAGCTTACAGATAAGCTCTAATTAATAACAAGCAATTGCAAGCTGTGTCTCTCCAGTTTTCCTCACCTTTAGTATCTCAGCAAATCACTGAAAGGTTTACTTGGTGGTTTGTTTTTTTTTGCTGTTTGCAAATGTCTTGAACACACAGAGGTACTTCTTTTTAATCAAGAATGTAACACACAAATTCTATTTCCAAAGCTCATGATCAGACAGATGTAAGAGGTCTATGCTTTCATCTGTATTAGGTTCATCGTTTACTCATTGCTCACTCACCTTTCAATAATGGGAAACTAATGAAGGACGAGGAAATTCAGATACTGGGGACACGGAATGTTTACTAACACAGATCTCTGCAATCCACATTCCACCTCATGAGATCTACCACACACACAGCACCTGTTGTAACAGATTTCTATGTACACTTCTCCAAGGAAAGCACAGCTTTTCCCAAAGATATGTATTTTCCCAGTATGAATGAAAATACTAATCTCACCTTCCAAAACTGGGAGGCTGACTACTCTGCAGAAAGGAAAGCAGAGCACTCACCTCCAAATTACTGCACAGCACATCACAGCTTTACCTACGCTCTTCAGAGAGAGCAGGCTCTTAGGAAAATTGCACTGAGGCTACAAAGTCTGCTCATGACCTGGCCCGTGGGAAAAGCAGCCGTTGCAATGCACCCACTGCCGTAGAAACATCGGATGTCTGAGAACCAGCCACCTCATGTGTTTCAGTGGCTACTGTGCTGCTCTGAATTCAAACAGAACTAATGCTGTTCAGTGACTCTGCTTTCAAGCTCAGTCTAACTACCTGCACTTTCTGAAGTTAACAGTGTGGCCATGGAGACAGTGGCTGCTTCTACAAGCACTTACACTTGGTGTTTAGGGTTACTACCAAGGCTTGCTTACAGAAAAGCTCTTGCTAAGCCTTGCTTCTGAGAAGCTCCCTGCTAGTCCTATGTACCACACTGGGGAGCAGTGAGAGGCTGCACCTCCAGGGAGGACAGCTAACCCTACACTGACCAACAAGGCATTTTCACTCCATAGATGTCACATGTGGCACAAAGCTGCACAATAGACAACCTCTCTTCTTCAGTGGCCAGAGCCTGAGGAGGACTCTTATCTGCTCTGGCTTTTATCCCAATCTGCACATTCCTGCATCCAGTTCTTCCCTGCTCCTGATTCCAGTCTGAAGCTTCTCCAGCATCTGCATCAGTGGTGACAGTGACGTAATTGCCAGCAAGAGGAGTGGTTTCAGTATTGGCTCTGTACACGTTTCATATTATTTTCATTAAAGCTGTTTGAGTGTCCTTTTCTGCACGTGTCTCTCTCTTCCCCTTCTAGGGAGGAAGAAGTGCTAATGAAGAGCCCCTGTCATTTCTCTCATGGCTGGGCCAGCCTCAACAGATGACACTCAGGTGCAGATGCCATCAACTTGCAGCACTGCTGCACCTGAGCTGCCAAGGACACCATGGTGCACGAGCGTGCTGAAAGCAAGCAGCCACCAGCAGTCAGTTTCAAGCAGCGACACAGCCTCTTTCACTAAAGAGTCAACTGCAAGTCTGCTAAACGTGTGCTGGGACACACCCCAGAGTCCCATCTGAACAAACTGCATTTGTTCACTTCTCAGGGAGCCTGCTCAATGTCGCCCTGACACCGTGCTGGGAAAGCCAATAAAGAGGAGACCTTTATTAGATGTGACTAGCAATAAAACTGAGTCTTTTTTCCTAAATCACATTCTCACCTCCAACTATTAGTCTGCAGAAGGTGTGTGGTATAAAGACTCAAGCAAGAAAGGGGAAAGCCTCAGGTGAGTTACTGCCTAGAGATTTCAGAGCTGTGACCTGCTATTTCAGGCTTGGACTGAAACCTCATTGTGCTGGCAGTCAGTGCACACAAATTTAAAAAAAACAGGTGCACCCTCTTCCCATGAGAGCTACAATCCCAATGAAAAGGAGCTTAAAAACACAACCAATACTTGACTATATTTTTGTAACATCTAAACAAAGATTGGGTTCGCACGTAGTTTTGTTCTTATTTACTTGGATTACTGTAGTAACCCACAGGACCACGGGAATACAAAGGAGAGGAGAGGAGAGAACCCTCACCACAATCTCTCTAGTGCTGGGCCATATGATAATAAGGATTATCTATATTTGATAGCAGTATTTTTGGTTTGGTATTGAAGGACATTCTGGATGGCAGGGATCTGCAGTCTCCTTGTTGGCAAGCAGCTGGAATGGCAGCAATAATGCAATTTCTGTGCAGCTGTCAAACAAGGGACCCTCTCACTGCTAGTTTGATTCCTTCTTTGTTGTTATTGTTCTGATCCAATTAGTCACTGCTTTCAAGTTAAGGGATCCAACTGGCTGACTGGATTCAAAGAGATGCCAGAATAACTGAAACCCAAACTGGTGGCACAAGAGGAAGAACTGATTTGGTTTTTAATGTGAAATCACAGAATGTTAGGGGTTGGAAGGGACATCTGAAGATCATCTACTCCAACCCACCTGCCAGAGCAGAAACATCTCTGTAAGGTCAACTGTAGCTTTAACTAAACCTTAACTGCACCAGAGCAACAGAAAGCAATCAAAAGGAATTGGCTTTGATTTATCACATACCAAAAATGAGAGAGATGGAACTTTTTGTTCCATTAACACTTCTGATGCCTGAGTTAGAGCTGCCTACCAAATAAATGATTTAAAACTGTCAATGCTTGAGCACAAGGACTTAGAGAATATTTATCCTGTCAGATATTCAACATGAATTTTTCTGGAGTGCTGCTTCTTTATTTTAATGTTAATAATAGATTTGGAGTTGATCTCTGCTTTTTATAAAAGTCATACAGGTCTGGGGTTGCAAGCTCCTGAGCCACGCTTTGTAATGTGCTGACAACTCTACAGTCTAAGCACACTGATTTTTATACTGATCTCAAAGAGTTTATACACCTCAACCCTTGTGAGGCTTTTGCCAGTACCACAAACCTGTTCAGTAATCATCTTTATAATCCTTTTAGTATTTTCACAACTGTAATGAGCAGAAAACATTTTGAAACACCGAGCAAACGGAACAGCCTACAGAGGATACTTCTCTTATTCTCCAGTATAAAACACCAAAGTCCATTCTCATGCATTTTCCCCATTCCTCAAAAAGGGATGGGAACTTACTACATAAACTATAAACTAGATGTAGAGGCCAAGGGCCACATAGTAACCACAGGTCACAGCACTCAATTCTTATGTGGGCACGTGGCTTCTCCGATACATCAGCATGTTTTACATTCTTTTACGAGCCTTACTGGAAAAAGCTGGTTTTGCCATAGATGATTCCAACTTACCCAGTCGTGTAAGGTATATTTATTCCCCCTAGATTAATGCTTTCACATCCAACAATGAAGAGGGTCGAAAAGCACAGCAGAGATACACCACTGCAGATCATTGCCAACTTTGCAGACTCTCTCTCACCGAGTTTCAGTTTTTTTATAATGTAGCCACCTAGGACAATACCAACACCAGCACTTGGGACAATAACCACACCTGCCAGAAAGAAATTCGAGCAACATTAAAACAGGAACCGACATAAATGGTGTAAGATAAGAATATAGATTTCATTCCCGAATGAGATGGTTGCCTGTGCTGCACCAACATCTCCATTGTCTGATTCTCTGCTACCAAACTGAGTCAGAATTTTCAAACGTCTGGAGTGATGTCAAAGAATTAATAAAAGCCTCCTTATGATATTAGCAGCAGCCAAAGCACTAGAAGAGAACTATTGTACTTACGAGCAGAAACATTGCTTTGTATTTATTTTAGAATGAGGAGAAAGACTAGTTTAACTACTGAAAATTAGAAGAAATCCAGATGCAGACCAAAATCTTCCTATTCTCATGTTTCATTCTAGTGAAGTGCAAGTGTCGAGTTTAGTCAGGTCCCAAGAAGCCTGTGCAACTGGAAGGGCACATATGGGACAGGCTGCAAATTCTGCCTCTGGATACTTTATGGGAGTTGAACAGCCCTTTCCTACATAAGCACCTCAGTTAAACTCAGCACAGCCACACAGAGTGTAAACTGGTCAAACACAATTAAAGAACTGAAGATACAATCACTAGTACTGGAATGGATTTAAAACACAAGACACGTCTGTGATTGCTCTGCTATTGCAGATTGCTCTGTCCTCACTTGCTGGGACACAGTGTGGTGTTAAGTCAGCAAATGTCTTTCACTTCCTCACTTCCCTTGGCGTTTACTTCTTCCTGACAGATTGGGTCTTTGCTAATAAGGATGTATTCCACATAAATATGAAATTTGAACAACTTTTCACAGGTTCACCCACACAGAAGGAGCTAAACTTTATAAACCAAATTAAAAAGACTTACAAGAAAGAAGCCAGTAAGACTACCACTTGCCAGTAAGACAAGCTTGAATACTGGTGTTCTCACTCTCTGCCAATTTTTCTACAGGTGAAGGGTAGTTATATAGTTATGAAAATGGTGAGATCATGAAAGTAGACGTAAGAGGTGAAATTAATTGCTGATTAATTATGCTGCTATCACCAATGACACTATAAAGTGTCCTTTTATGAGGAAGACTCTTAACAACCCTTCAGAGAATCAAACTCAGTCTTCTTCACAGGAGCAGAAATGAAATGTTTATGTCCTTCTAGGAGAATGAAAATATCTTCACAAAGTTCAAAGATATTATCTCTCTTGAAACTAAGAAAGAGAACAGCTCAATGACTGAATGTGAAGGATGGAAAGAAATAATTCAAATCCTTTCACTTGTTCTCTCTGGGTAAAAATGGTAACTCAACCATTTGAATCTACCAGACATGCCCTGCTCTATGAAAGCTGTGTCTGAGAAGCCCACATCCACACTGAAGACAGACTGTTTTCTGAAGGCAATGTTTTCTGAAGCACCCATCAGGTGAAACAAACACTATGGGCCAAATCCATGCCTACAAAAAGTTATATGAACCAAGCTTAATGATTATAATTTAACATCAGCATACTCTTCTTCCTTCCACCTTACAGCTTAGCTTTGAGTTCTTAACCTCATCTGGACTTGAACGTGCCCTTAGTTTCTTATTCTCTTGAGGACATGGATGTCAGAAATGTCTTTCACTAGAAGCAAGACTCTGTGTGTCTACGTCCAGTATCCTGTCAAAACTGAGCACATGTATCTTTCAAGGTTAGTGGTTCTTCCATTAAT
Organism: Rhinopomastus cyanomelas; assembly: GCA_013400115.1. Classification (NCBI taxonomy): domain Eukaryota; kingdom Metazoa; phylum Chordata; class Aves; order Bucerotiformes; family Rhinopomastidae; genus Rhinopomastus; species Rhinopomastus cyanomelas. Next base: position 90,172 of record VXBP01010244.1, read on the forward strand.
TAAGTCATACTATGAGGCTTTTTCTCCATCCTCTGCCACACCATGGAAATCAGAACTTTAAAAATGAGAAGAACATAAGCAAGGCTCACTCTCATTCAGTACAGAAAAGGAAAGGAAAGCCTACACAGAAGAAATATAAAGAACAATTTCTCCATGCAAAGTGTTGCTAAGCATGGAAACTCCACAGCAGATGCAGGGAGGGCAGAAGTTTTCACTGTTTGTGGTGAAGGCAAAGAGATTTCCCTCATTCCCTCCTACATGTCAGGAAGCCTGATAGGATTCTCTGCCCCCAAGTCCTTATGCCCCTCTCTTTCCACAGGGGATGCGAAATCAGAAGTGATGTACTGTCACACAAACACAGCTGCTGCAGTGCCCTTCCAGACAAATGTCCAGGACAAAGCTTGTACATCTAACCACGACACACGCTCTCCTTTTACAAAGGCATCTAGAGTAATAAAGCTTAAGATCTGGTACTAAGCTGTTGTACTGCACTGTCCTTCATTTTATAATGAAGGTTTGGCTTACAGGAATTCTGTGTCTGCTAAATACACTCCTGGGTTCAGTGCTCCAAGGCAATATCAGCTTTCAGTCAGCAATTTTCAAGCTTTGTCCTTTTTGCTCTTGTCAGGATGCTGCAGCACTTGAGGCTTTCCACAGTGGCAAAAGATGATCTTAACAGCCACTAACAGTGTGGGAACAGAAAACTGCAACATCTGCTAAGCGGGCGACACTTCCAAAGAGAACACTGGAGAGCTTCAAACCAATTCTGTCAGATAAATGTTATACCTTTTCTGAAACTAAAGGCAGATCCCAGTGCATTTGTAATCCTTTTAGCAGAAGCTACCAGAACAGTGCTTTATAACAGGTACTGTGCAATTCTGCCACGTACAAATGATCTGGATTGTAACACTCTCGCTCATAACTAAATCTGCTAGCAAAGCACCTGAAATTTTAACCTGGACCTGATCTACACTTAGCCTGAAACAGAAGGGGTTTTGTTTTGCTTTTGCTTTTGGACTTAAGGAATCCTAAAGGCTAGATGCCACCTGGTCTACACACGGAAAACAAAACTCCATCAAGACAAGACTGCAGCACAAACTGCACAAATTCAAGACATTAAGTTTGGCACATGTTGTTTTTGCTGATGGTTAATTCCAGGTTTGCTTAAATACAGAAAGAAATTGAGACCTGAAAGATATTCTGCTTAAGCACTGAGATGGAAAATGACCAATAAAAACTCTACGTAAGTTGGTCAAGCAGGTGTACTCGGTGGGCAACGTATCGAAGAAGTAGAGACACAGTGCCATAAATAGTATTTCAGTTCTGCTTTTGCTAACCTGAAAGACTGGACACATCTTTTCCTAGATTAGCCAGCAGCAATCTAACACAGAATCTCAAAGTTTCCTTTTCTCCTTTTTCCCCTACAATAAGAATTTATAAAATTAATAGGAGCTGTTGAGTTCAGTGCTAAGTTTAGGAGTTGGGGTTGTGGAAGCAGTACTTACTGAGTGTTTCACATTCACCCTCAGCTACTGAGCTGGTTTTTTCTCTGGTTCACAATCCCTACGGATTCTGTGATTATAACAGTCCTTAACAAGTAATTTATAACAGGGTTAACAACAAGTGTTCATTGCTTCACATCCTGGACAGGGATACATTATTTTTTCCTCTTCTAATGTACTTAGTCCTGAGTATTTTGTCTGGCAAGAATGCTTATCTTGAGGAGAGAGCAAGTTACAGAACAGCAATCCCATCAACAGCTGCTACAGCAAGCCTCCCATGCACGTACAGCCATTCTAAGCTTCAGACAGAATCATGGTTCCATCAATCAGTATGTCTTTCTTATATACAGAACACAGATTTCATGCCCTGAAGAAAATCTTGACCCAGCGAACTCTCAAACATAAGTCACCACATGGGGCTTCTCTGACATTTCTCCTTCACACTAGGAAGACTCCTCATGTTTCTCTCGGCCACTGCAGTTGACAAATGATTCCCATGTGAGATCTCTGTCGTCCCTCCCTACTCTACATGGGAAGCTCTCTGGAGAAGACAAAAAGATGCTTTGTAAAGACACAGGAGAAGAGGGGGACCACATGACTTCATGGACTCTAAGTTAATGGTTGTACTCCATGACCTTTAAGGTATTTTCCAACCTCAACAATTCTATAATTTTATGACATGGACTCCCATTCTGCACAACGTTTTGGCCCCTTTCCTTAGGGAAGTTGCCATCTCTCCTTCCCACAGCAGTACAAAGCTTAAAATCTTTTGGTTTGGAGCTCTGATAAAAGTTTGACTTGGGTATACATTGCTGCAGCATCAGGGACACTGCCACTCTTGCAAAAGGGAGGTCTCAGACACAGAATGACTGGTCTAGATAGGGAGCTCTCCTGCCTAGACTAAGACTAGATCACTGTATGCTCAGTGTTCATAAACAAGGAGAAAGTCACCTTCCTGGAGGGGCAAGATAACTGAAGGATGAGATGGATACACCACTCATCACTGGAAAAAAAGTAAAGATTAGGGTATTTTAAAGATCAAAGAGTAAGTAAAATTCACACAAAGTAAGAAAAGCTTTACAAGATCTTTTAAGGCAATAATGTCAGTGGGTTTTCTAGCTCAATTTTGTTGCTTTTTCCCCCCTTAAAGACATTAACATTAAAAAAAGTCTGCTTAGGCTTATGTAAAAAAGCCCAGCACTTTAACAATATAAACAGGTTCACCTCTTACTGAACATGCAGCACATAAAACCCAGCCTCGACATGTTCTGACAAGCACATTTTTGGTTCATTCCTGCCCTGATCCATTTCGTAACTCAGAGAAGGCCAACCCTTGCAAGGTTACACAACATGGCAATGCCTTACCAGTGTAGATGCTGGCATTGGATGCTGGGATGCCAAACTGTGACTCGATGAACTTGGGAATGAAGGTAATAAAAGCAGTGACAATGGCACTCTCAGCTGTGTATGACAAACTCACAAAAAGGAATGTCATGTTGCTTAAGATCCTGACAGCTGCTCTTGGAAGCTCTATAAAATGACAAAAATGACAAACAAATGTTATAAATGAAGAGGAAGAAACAAAAGCAAACAAACAGAATGAACTGATTTTCTCTGAGATGGACTGGCACTAATGACTTTCTAACATCTGGCTCCACTTGCTTAGCAGAAGCAAGAAGTGTATATTTGGGAGTGCGGTCTGCTCTCTGCTCTTAGTCTATCTCACTGCACTGCCTGAGGGCCATAGTCACACTTCTCAAAAAACCTGAGGTCTGTTTTAAAAACAACTGAAATAAAAAGACTCTATGTAGCATTGCTACAAAAGAAAGAAAAATGGCAATAAAACACAGCAATTCTGGATTTAGATGTCTTATTCTGCAATAAAACACAGCCATTCTGGATTTCGATGTCTTATTCTGCAATAAAACACAGCAATTCTGGATTTAGATGTCTTATTCTGAAATTTTCTATGAGATATCACATTTCACACTGGTGAACCAACAGCACTGAGTTCTGCATTCCCCAAGAGGAAAACAGATCACACACTCCCCAAGTGACACTCTGCTTCAAGGACCATGTTTGGAAAGCTGTGATAACACTATAATTTGAAAAAGGAAGCAACAGATTTGTATTTAAACATTTTTCTACATCATTTCAAAGTATTTACAATAGATGCAGACAAAGGACACTGAAAAAACATCAGCCAATGAATCCCAATGAACACTACATACAGGTCCTAATATTTGCTGAAGGCATGAAAAAAATCAATTACAAATGAGAGCACATTAACTTAAATGGAAAGGTTTTCACAGATGTTGCAACCATCTTTAAAACAAATATCAAAACCCTGTGAAATTCAGCACTTCAATTAAAAGAGATGCTTAAAATACTTTTAATTCAGTCCTTTAGTGATGTCAAATTATCATCACCAAATGATAACTCTATTCAAAACTTAATTTTTGCAGATTACATGCTGTCCTTTTAAACATTACTTTTTTCCTAGGTGCTTCTACCACAAGGAGATTTTCTGTTCAAGTCTCGTACCTAACCCGCGGGGTTTTTTAATTTGCCTTTCACTTCATTTGGAAACTGGACACTGCTTGAATCAAAGCCCAGAGGAACTCAGTTACAAGGGAGCCCATCAGAAACACAGCACGCTGAGTAAGAACTCCAGAGTGAAAACGTTATTGATGTTAAAAGTTGTCAAGTCACAAACCTGCCTCACTTTCTGCCCTGGCTCCAGCAGGTTATCTGTGTAAAGGCACACGGAATTTATTCAGACTCATCTTGTAAAGAATTGTCAGGCTGCAAACCAGCGCCTCAGTCGTGCGACTGCACCCAACCTTAGCTTAATGCCCACATCAGAAGTTACGCTGCCTTCACCCTGAGTACAGGGTTTGCAACTGTCATGCAGCCAAATGCTCTCTGCTGCCAATATGAGCACATTCAATACTAAGGACAAAATTTGGTGGAAAGAAGTCATGAATAAATCTTACTAAGAAGCACTCAGATATTTGGGTCTTAAAGTTTTATACCACCTACATTTTTGTAAATGTAGCACTGTTTTTAATAGAAAAATAGAAAGAAAAAATCAATCAGGAGTACGAGGCAATACAGTACTGCTTCAGAAACTGCAGGAGCAAGTACAAAGATCAAACAGTATCAGCAATTATTGGCAAATAAGCTGTGTGTTTAAAATACAGATGATCATAATTTTTCTCATTGTTCAAAAGGAAATTAAAGGGGAAAAAAAAAAGAAAGATCTACATTATCACCAAACATCAGCCCTCAAACCTCAGCAGCTTTGGCTGTGTCTGGCTTTGGGTTGGGTGAGCTGATGGTGGCTTAGATGCAAAAAACAAACGAAAGAGCAAGAGCCAAGATACTGTCATCCAGCTTCTGCAAGGACTCTCGTAGGGCTAATGATGCAGTTTGAGAAAATGGGTGGCTACAGTGGGGCAGCTCCAGCAGGATTTCCCCAGGGAGAAGGTGCAGGATTGAGTGGAGCACCTGTTTACGACCCTGCTTCTGATTCCTGACTCCTTTCTCACAAGGCTAGCAAGAGTAGGTGCCAAGATTGCCCCCGCTGGAAAGTGAGCTATTTGGTGGAAGCTGCTCACTTGTGGGAAAAACATGTGAAGAAAATATAAGACAGTAACTTCAAGACAACTAGGCATCAGAAATGCCTTCTAGGGTGAAGAATTAAATGTGCTTTCTAGAAATAAACCAGAAGTCCTTGCCCAAGGGCTGAGTCCAAGACCTTTGCTAGATCCATTATTTAAAAGGTCTGGTCCAAGTATCCTACCCGGTAATGTTAAGTTCTTCCTGATAAAACTGAGCTTCAGGCCAATATTTGGCTTTTTGATCTAAAGAAAAAGAACTAAAGAGATAACAAACAATTTGCTCTGGCGTTTGGATGTAGCTACTAAATCATAAATCTCCCAGCTCTTGCCTGAGTGGAGTTTGCCCACTGTGCTATAAAGACGAAACACTGAAGTTCAGTGGGAAGTATAAAATGTACCTCACACCTCAGAAGAAGCAATGCTAGATGACTTAGGCATACATGACTCTTCCTTCCTTCCCTACTATAAATGAAATTACCTCAGCTGTGAAGCTTGAGGCGTGATCTCACTCCATAAAGCCCACTTAAACGTGAACAATTATTAAACGATAGTGCATTCCTCCTGCAGGCCCTCTTTGCTAGGGTAAATGACACCTAATGGGGAGACTATTACCAGCTTATACCAAAATAACTTGCCTCTGTATTACTTTGACTTGCTCGGTATCTTTCTGATGTGGGGAATACAATGCTGCTGTTCACTGTTGCACACGGCAAAGTTTCTCTTCTAGAGAAAATCGTAAAATCACAGAATGGTTTGGACTGTAAAGAACTGTTAAGATCATCTAGCTCCAATGTCACTGCCACTGGCAGGGACACCTTCTACTAAGAACAGGTTGCTCAAAGCCCTATCCAAACTAGCCTTTGACACTGCCAGGAACAGGGCATCCACAACCTCTCTGGGAAACCTATTTCAGTTCCTCACCACCCTCACATTAACTTTTTGTTTTCTAGTATCTCACCTAAACGTACCCTCTTTCAGGTTAAATCCATTACCCCTTCTCTGATCACTACTCCAGCTTTCCTGTAGCCTCCTTTAAGTACGGAAGGGTCACAATGAGGTCTCCTCAGAGCCTTCTGCCTTTTTTTTCCATGCTGAACCCCCATTTTCTCAGCCTGTCCCCATAGGAGAGCTCTCTGATCATCTTCACGGCCCCCCCACAAAGTCAACAGTAACTTTAGGTACCCCAAGAACACAGGTGTCAAGGCAGTGCAGAACAAATCAATATGCATGTGGGCAACCATTACCTAGAATTACACTGGCTTTAGTGTAATAGGTTTACTTCTTGAATAAAATCAATTAAATCTCTATTGCTTGTCAATCTTTTGATCTTCTTGTTTCAAAAACAGCAGAGGTTTCATCATCCTTGCCTTCTGAAAACAAGCAGCTTGCAATCCAAATTAGCCAGGAAAGGCACACGAAACAAATAATCTTTCTCAGTTAACGTGTCCAAACACATGAATGTAATGGAACTCACACCACAAGTTTTTATCAGTTGTTTTAGAAGAGCACGACATTCTACGAAGAACAGCTTAGAGCCGATGTGTCTGGTAACAGAGGACTTACACCTATAGGAAACAGGCTACCTGTTTGTTACAGCCACACATTAGGTTCTTCAGTCCTTTAAAGGGGGATTGGACTAGATGATCTTTTGAGGTCCCTTCCAGTCCCTCAATTTCTGTGATTCTGTATGATTCTGTGAAGTAAAGGGATGTCTCACACTCGGCACTACATGTTCTAATTCCAGAGTATGATGATTTACTAAAATCTCAGGAGCAAAACATAACATTAAATACAGGATGTCCGAATTCTGCCTTCAGTTACACAATCCTAGACCACCCTGTATACAAACTGTAAAGCATTTAAAAATTAAAAACAAACTTCACCTTTAACATTCTTTCCAAATCCCATAGAGGCAGAAACTGCACTGTCTGCTTGCATTTTGCCATTTGTTTTCTCTTTCATCACTTCATCATCACTTGAAACATCATCAGAGTTCATCTTCTTTTTCTTTTTCTTTTTTTTATGTCGAGGAGGGAGCTTTTTCGGAAAGGTAAACATGGGAAATATCACAAGGAGCATTGCAATGGCACAAAGGAGAAATCCACTCCACCTAATGCCAGAAGACAGGAACAGAAATGAAAGCCAACGCATGGCGTGAGATTGAAAATAAAGCACAGTGTTTATTACAGGCTGTACTGGCTGGAAAGACATCTTTTTGAAATATAGAACAATGACACTGAGTGAAGGACAGGAGTGGGGAAGGCCCTTCAAGGCACTAAACCCCATAATTAGAAGATGTTTATGTTGGCTTGTCTGCTGACTAAGGTCCCTGTCCCAAACACACCAATATTATTAAATAGTGTTGACTTTAAGTTCTCCTAAATTTTCACTTCTGATAATATAAAGCAATACAGACTTCTTCTGGAGAACATGAAAAATGTTATCCCTGACATGGCAGAACCTGTCACCCATGGGGGACCCATGCTGAAGGAGATCTGGAGGCAGAACTTGGAACCTGCAGGACATCCACACTGGAGAAGTCTGTTCCTAAAGAACTGTGCTGGAGTTGTTAATGGAGGACTGTCTCCCATAGAGAGACCACAGTCTGAAGCAGAGGAGAAGTATGAGGAGGGAGGAGTGACAGGGATGAAGTGTTTATGCCCTGTTTGCAATCCTCATGTCATATCCTCCTGCACTGCTTGGTTGGGAAGAGGCAGAAGTTAGAAGTGAAATTCACACTTGGAAGAACAGAGAAGTTGTGTGAAAAATGTTGGTAGTTTGTTTTTAATCCTTACTATCCTACTGTCCTGTTTATTGGCAATACATTAATTTTCCTAAGTCAAATGTGGTTTGCTCATGACAGTAACTGGTGAGAGTTCTCCTTGTCCTTACCTCAGCTGGCAAGCTTTTCATTGTACTTTCTCATCCTGTCCTGCTGAGGTGGGCAGAGAACAGCTGGGTGAGTACCTGGTGGCCAGCCAAGGTCAACCCACTACACCAACCTACACTAGGCTGTGGAAGTTTCAGTGAGGCCAGTCACATCAGTGCGGGATCAAACCACCACAGCGAACAACTGGAGCTCTTTGCTTTTGAATCACAGTTGACAGAGCAAGTTTCTCATTTTTGCACACCCTTTACACTTACAAAACAGAAGGTAAAACAGGAAGCTACTAATAATATATTTGTTCAAAATTTAAACAGTTGAGAGTGTTGAGCAGACAGGATTACTTGCACAAGGAACAGAAAGCGCTTGGCCTCGCATCTGTACTGCACAGACACTGCAAACTGCACTTTTAACTGAAGGCAAATGTACAGGCATGTGTAATGGCTTGTGCAGCAACTGGTTATGCAAACACCAAGCCAACATGCCATGCAACACTAATTTTGTTAGGAAGATGGTACAGAAAGCTCTTGTGAGGCGGATCTGAGTGACTGTAAGTCTTGACTAGTTTCGGTACTATGTAAACAGAAAATCCTCCACTCATTTCAGCTGATAACATCCATGGAACTTTTAGGAGGATTAGTCAGCACTGTCGCACAGGGAATAAATCAGTACAACTGTACAAAAATACAGTATCCTCCCTTTCAGGAACGCAAAGGCAGAAGCTGAATAGGCACTGATTGAAGCAAGGATCTGTGGCACTAATATGCCGAAATCCTAAACCACCCACTCAGCGGGAAACTGCCAAGGAGAGAGGGCCTGTAACGCAGCACGAGATGAAACTCAAACCCAAAGGGACCATTACAGCAACATGCCGAGTGCTAGAGATGTCACAAATGCAGCACTGGATGCAATTATCTGCACCATCTGCACTTCACATCTTCCTGGAGAAGTATCAAAGAACAGGAAACAGACAAATGACGGTATCAAAACTAATGACACCTACGATGGGAAATGAGAGGTCCAAACAAGATCTGTATTAATTAAAAAGCCCTTGATATTCTGTCTTCTAAAGTCAAAGAAAATATGCAGGGGAATAGCTCAAAGGCATCTACAACAAGCTCTAGGACCTGAACTAAAAGCAATTAAGGCTAAGGAAGGACCAGACAGTGCTGGAGGAATTCCTTTAAACTTCTTGTGTGGAATGCCGATGAAAGACTTGATGGGAAGATCCAAGCATTATACAGATTCACAACTAGGCAAACACTCAGAAAAGTGTCAGCAAAAGAAAATTCGATCCAAAGCACCTGACAGACCGCCAAGGGCTACTCCACAACTAATGAGATCACTATAAAGCACAACAACAGTTCCCAAAGACACTGTGATGGATGATTTCTCACAGACATCCCTACAGTTACCACATCTGAAATGCCACTTCAAACATTTGATGGGCTGGCATAGACAGCTAGCCTGCAACTTAGCCCAGAGCACCTACAGAAAGCCCAGGTGTGCAAAACCCAGGTGTGCAAAACCCAAGTTCTGTGAAACTCAAGGAAGAATTCAACCAGAAACAGCCCTAAGAAATAAGCTCTAACTTTGTTTACCAGGTTTCACAAGCCAAGCCAAGTGACCTGTCCTGCAGATACGCAATACACCTCTAAAATGGAACAGCTTAAGTAAAAAACAGGCTTTACTGCAATTTTTGTTGCAATATGTCAGTTACCATATTCACTATTCTCTCAGCCCATGACAGTAATCGTTACGTTCTTTAGGACTATTTTCACAGGGTCCCTGTGATGTAAGAAACCTTACAGGTAAAAGAAAGATGGGAATCGAAAACAATAATTCACTTCAAAGAAGACAGGGGTGAAAAGTCTCAAAGATGACTGCCCCTTAACTTATCTGAACTTCACCCTACTTCTAAAAAGCTTGTCAGCTGAAATAAGTGCTAGACTACTCTTATATTTCAAATTGTTAGATTACATAAATAAAAATAAACTTGGCTACGCAGCACTTCCCTGCAAGGAGAAAATGTCACAGTCCCAGAAAACAGATGTCATTGGAATGAAAGTCCATACTTTCAGAGCTCTCTGCAACCAGGGAGTCAGTGAGTAGCAAGGAACAAAGGACCAATCCTCACACAGTAAGAGTCATTCTGCATTCTTTTTCTGAAGATAAAGCTTCAGAAAGAGAAAAGAGAATGAGGCACAGATGCTACGAACACCACCACACTTTCATGACAGGCCACCACAGACTGTGAAACATATTACAAGACATCAAATAGCAGTGTTTTTCTCTTAAGAAATTAAAAGAAAGAAAAAAATTGAGTCAAAAATTAAAGGGTCATAGAAGGACCTGGAACACCCTTCAGGGAAAGCCAGACTCTACAGACAGTAAAAGGAAATTTTGGATGGTTTTTATTTTTCCACACTGCCTTGACTACAACTCGCCTGTTGAGATCCTGTGACAGCTGATTTCCTGCCCTTGCTTCAGTCTTATTTGCATCACCCCTGCTGGCACCCTTGTGCGAAGCTGAAAGGACCAAGATACTCATCAAGGTGACATTACACCTCATAGACACACAACATCTGAATGCACAACCTAGGCTCTTTTACCTATTTTGCCTGCAAGGCCAGGCACAGCAGATGTCTGCAAAACATGCCCACGGAAACAGTTTGTAGAGGTGACTTGTCACGCTTTTGCTGCGGAGCTCAGTGACAACAGCATTCCCATCGGATGCTGGGGATCCATCCCTGGCACTGGGCATCCGTCTGTGCCACTCACTGTTTTGAGGGAGGATAGTTACATCTGTAATCCACGAGCAAGGACAGGAATTCTTCTACCCAATCTCTCCTACACATTTGACCACGACAATGCGTCACATGCATCTAAGCTAGATTTCAACAAGCAATGGGGACAGTCCACCTGTTTGGCACAGAGCCTGGTGCAAACAGCCCAAGAAGCTGCAAACTGGTGTGTCCAGGCTGCTTTGGTTATTTTAGCTTCACAGTTACAACTTGCAGAGGTATGTCCACGTGCCAAGGCAGTCGTATCAGTGCTTGCGTTAGAGGCCAAGTCAGAAGCTTACCCACATTTTCACGTAGCCCCGCTGATTGCTGTAAACATATTTATGTGCCTGTTCATGGTTTCTTTTGAGAAGCATGGATCACCAGTTCTGACGTGTCTTTAAAAACACACAAAGCATTGCTTCACAAAGAACCTATAATATTTTGCTTTGATTTAATCTTTTGTTCGAGAAGACTCGAAGCACATTTTTGACACTACAGCACATTCACTGGACAAATCTTTCCTGCCACAGGTTACCTGAACACTGAGGTTTGCCTTTCTCTTGCTGAAAATTTGGCTAGACAGTCCTGTGCAGCAATGCTTTTACACTAAGGAAGACAATTAAAGCAGAACTAAAACTTTACAGGTTCAAGACCACTCCACAGAGACAATTTTTCACATAGAACTGTCAGGGAAGATCCCTGCAGGATAAGTGGATATAGAAACGTCTGACTGTGATGGCTCAGTGACACAAGAACTGACACCACAGCCCACACCTACACAGTCAGGGTCTCCTCCTGGGATAACACACTGGGCTCGCATCAAAACTTCAAGATAGATTTATAGACTACCTGAGAAAAGACAAAAAGCTTCCTCAAGATCTGCTTCCTCTAAGAGACATCCCCAAGGAGACCACATCTCAAAGGATGCCTGAAGACAGTTAATGATCACAGCACAGCTGAGAGTCTGCTCTTTATAATATGAGAATAATGTGACGGTTTGCATCATCTGCTACCTAAACACAAGCTATCACCCTGAGAAAGAAGACTGGTAAGGCAATGTTCTGACCCCTGGACCAGGGTAAATGAAGTCTACTGTTTCTCATTTGGGCAGCAGAGCTCAGTGTTTCATGCTGTTTGCTCTGGAAAACCGAAGAAGGGATTAATTCATCTTCCAGCAGGAAGATTCAGCCTTGGGCAGCAGCAATCCTTGAAGGCCTCCTGCAGTACTGAGATTCTGTCCTGCCATCGCTGTTCTGAGTGCTGCCAGTCAGCACTGGCAGTGGTCAGACACACTGCTGGTGCAGCCAAAAGTAGGTTTTCCATGCAAAGTGCCCATTCTGTGGCCAACACTTATGTCAGAGGCCACTGTACAGTAACTGACAGAATCCTACTCTGGCCTCCTTCTATGACTTTAACCAACTCCTCAAGGGATGTGATTTGCTAACCTGTCACAGTGCCCTGCCAGCAGTTTAGAGTGCAGGTTTGAAAAATGCTTGATCCTTACCAGTTTCCAATGAATCGGGGATCACTCTGGTCGATATAAACAGTTGTCCTGGGATCAACGTAGAAACCAATGAGAAGTCCTCCTAGTAAGTATCCAGCTGCAGGACCGAGTGCTCCCATTACGTACATGATGGCTGAGAAAATAAAAGGTCAGTCACACATCAATAAAACAAGCATTTCATTAGTCACTTACATGTTAAATCAAAATTAAAGATGTTTCTCAAACCTTTAGAAACCTTTTTTTTCAACCTTCAAAGGCAGCAACTTCTGCATAAGAAAATGACCGCTTTCTCTGCGTTTTCAGTCAAACTATGGATGGAAGTAGATGGAAGTACACATTACTTTGGAGTTTTGGATGGAAAACATACTGGACTTCAACAACATTTTTCATACTTGGTAACATTTCTTGCCAATCAAAATCCATCACTAGCCCCCATGCTATCCAGCCGTGGCTATTTTAATTCCTTTGAGGTTTTCTACCTGACGAGCGGCTCTGCCTCACTGATTGTGCCCTCAGCACAGCAAAAGCTGAAATTTCTCCTGGAAGCACATCAGGTAGATTGCAAATGAGTAAATGAAAGAAGGAGCCTGAAGAATCTTTAAATGCCGTGAATTTAAAACTGCAGGGAGAAAGTCCACGTCCACAGCTAACAAGGCCAGCAGAACCCGGGCCAGAGGAGTATTTCAGAGTATTTGTATCTGCCTTTGGTTTTATACCATGTTCAAGCAGTCTAACAGCACAAGCAGATAGGAACACAAAGTTCAGGTTCCCTGATTTCTCTCAGCTGAAAGAATGCCCCCATTTCTGAAGAAAAAGCAGGGAAGAGTCTGATGAGATTTATCAGGCACAGGAGCAGATGTTGGAGTACACCACCATGGACCTTGGAAAGAACAAGGTGTTAAGTACCAATTCCTTAGCAACACCTATGTATACTGAACACCTAACTTCTCTAGATGCAAGCGTTACTGGTTATGATGCATGATCCAGGTAATGGCACACATAACCATCTGATTTTCAGAGGCCAGGTATGCAACGCGTTTTGCGCTCCTCGTGAATATCCAAAACTCACCTTTTGTGCCTAGAAAAGAAACTGCTATGAACAAATGGGAGGTAGACCAAGTACCTATTGAAACAGAATGGTAACCACTCTTAGTTTCTCTATATATTCACTTTTCCTTTGTCCAAACAGCAATACCACAGAACAACGAAGTAAAGGTGTAAATTACTTCAATCACATTCTCTCACAATTAATTTCCTTTAAAAGATTGGTTTCTGCCTAGGAGGCACAGGTTAATTACTAAAAAGGTGATGATCATTTCTCCTTTGATGACCTCTTGCTAACAGATTGCAAAGAAAGGCAAGGCTAGTAGCATTTCTTCTTGTTTTCTTTATAAATTGCACTCACATTTTCATCTTTCAACCAAATCAAAAGGAATTACAGTTCATTACTCCTATCCGACTGAAAATCTGCCTGTAAGCAAGAGCACATTATTCTAGTAATTTGCAGATGACCCTGTTAGTTGCATTAACATTCACTGTGTTGCTAAAGAAGTTATTTTTCTATATTCAAAAAGGCTGAAAGCTGCAACAGCCTCAATAAAAAATAAAAAAGGAAAACAAACAACTGGAAAAGTCAAATGCAGAGTCATACAGCCAGATTTGAAATCATATTGAAAATTTACTACAGGTCAAAGAGTCTGAGAAACGTTTCCATCCATGTGTAAGTTATTAATAGCAAAGGCTGGTTATTTTGCCAACAGAACACCACCATTTTATGAAAACCCCCAAAGTTTCAAAATTTACTCTTTATTCTCATAGGAACAAACATTGTTTGGGCATTTTCACAAAACTAGAATTATGCTGAAATGTTTGATTCTGGAAAAAGCCTTGAGTTTTGGTTTCTGAGTAGAGGTCTCTCCTTCTCTGTGTCTCCATATATGGATTAAGGCACACGAGTTAAATCAACTCCACGCTCTGCTTGGAGACAGCTGAGTTTTTTGCTGCGGCACCAAAATTCATTTCTTCACCACTCAAGCACAGTCACCTCATCAAAATGACAGGCTTCCCCTATCTTCTCTGCCACTGCCCACAGCAAAAAAGCTCTTAGTTTTGATGAAACAGCAAAATGGGTCTATTGGCTCTAATCACAATTCTCACAGAATTAGGGCAGCAGTAAAACCACCTAGAAGGAAACAGTGCTTAGCCAGACCTTTGAAAGCCCAGTCTTAGACGGATATTATCTAAATTACAGGTCTGGAAGGGAACCCAAGCAATGACAAGCCTGGTCATGGACCATATGGCCTTAGTGTCAGCAAGGCAGAAGAAACTTCTGTATATCCCTGAGGCCAAACCAGCACATGGAGAAACAAACTGTTCCCAAACCACCTGGCACACTTGACACCGTCCCACAAAGAAGGATGGAGATGCACTGAGCAGCTGCTGTTGATCCCTGAAAAGGCCATGTTACTCCAGCTATATCAAGGGATGTGAATTAACAGATATATAAGAAAATTAGATTAAAAGAAACTGAGTTCTCAGAGTCATGGAATAAAGAGAGTAACCGAATTTTGGAAGCAACCAAATACTCTACTAAATGGCACTGCTTAAACACCTAGCGTAGCATTGAAAAAGTAATTACTCTCAGAAAAAGCTCTCCTTAATGGTAATAGTATAATTACATTTGTCTTCCTTTTTAACATAAATATCACTGGCACTGTGGTCTAGGGCTGCATTTGTATCTCATTTGCAGTCAGAGTAAGACACATTAGTAAGTTAATAAATTATAGAATTATTACCAGTTTGCAGTGTTAGCCTCTCCAAGAGAGAAGTATTTATATTACCGGGATTTTTCCACGATATTTCAAAACACAATAGATATTGTTGATTTGCAAATCCTGAAAAAATTAAAACCAGTTACAGTTACTTGCGGCAGTTAGGTAATTGAGTAATTCAGTTGGCATTTGGGGGAAAACTGGCCAATACCCTTTTGTTTTTCTGCAGCTTTTGTAAAGAAAGACTGTTCACTCTTTCTCTGTTCTGTGAGTAGGATTAGACAACTACTTAGATTAGCAGATTAATAAGCATATTGCTATTCTCCAACAGAAGATGCTTTCACATGTAGCAGACAGACGTGAAAAAGCAGTGGCTCGAGGCTATGTACAAACGACTTTCAGCCAACTTCAGACAAATCTTTGTAGCAGAGGATTTTTAACAGAATAATTAAATTTTCCATTGCTGAAAAATCATACTTGCTTCTAACAAACTGCATTCATAAAAACATGATCTACAATAACCTCTCTACCTTAAGAGCATAAACATCTCTGGTTACCAAATTCCCTTGAACTAAAAATGTTAAGTATGTTATTTATAAGTTAATATAACACTCTTAGATCCATACATTTATACAGTTACACAGGCAATTATATTTGACAGATTCCTAGCCCTAATCTAAATGACATGTGTATAACACATTAAAAAAATTGTTTACCATTCTACTTCTACCATCAGCACTCACAGACCACAAATGCCTCAGACAAAGAAACAAAAAAGGTCATTGCAGAATTCCTGAGCAATGCAGACCTTCATGTGAAGCTCTTCAGCTGTTTTTTGTGAAGTATGTCACAGTAACACTCACACACACTGTACAGGAATCAAATATTGCAACAGTAAATTAAGGCTCTTCTCAGTGATAATGATATCACTAATGATAATTAGTGACTAATTTTCTTATCTAATGATAAGACAAGAGGCAATGGGTGTAAGCTGGAACATAGGAGGCTCCACATCAATATGAGAAGGAACTTCTTTATGGTGAGGGTGACACAGCACTGGAACGGGCTGCCCAGGGCTGCCCAGCTGAAGAACCAAATGAAAATGTTACTCCCTGGTTGGGCATGTGAAACAATCTGCAGAAAACCAAGGGCAGGCTTCTCCATTGCCACTGGAGAAACAATCTGAGGTACCACCCCAGGCTCTCATCTTCGGGCTACCTTGCACACCGCCAATGGACGCTGCCTTCCCCACTCTCTTTTGTGAATCCATCCCTATGTTTCACTGCTTTATAAGTGTCCAGAAATAAATTCTTTTGTTTAACAGAGCTTTTACTATTCTTTTAGTTTTCACAGCCACAGCAAATAGGTGCAGTTTCAGTCATGGAAGAATCACAAAGGAAAGAAAGGGAGTACGTCTGTTATGGGGGGTGACCAGTGACCAGTCCCTTACCATCTGTTTTCATTTACTATTCTGTCATTTATTTTCAATATCCAATACTGAATTAAACCAAATGAGCTTTATATTTAGCTGCCATGTTACACAAGCACCACATTACTATTAATTAAGAGTATGACCTTGCAAATCTGTATTTACAAGTGTGTAAGATGCATATAAGTAGATAAATGGTACCTGGTACTTGGGGTAATTTCAAATATTTGCAATAACAGAGGGAAGGAACCTACAGAAAAACTATTTGTCTCAAAGATGTTCAATGAGGAAGTCTTCATCCTAGATACAATATTAAGGAAAAATCTTCTCTTCCAAGATACTAAAATGGCACCTGCTACTAGGCTAAACACACGCCTCCTTTCAAGGAAGTTTAAAGATTAAAGTTTCAGGCAATTGTAGAAAATTCAGATGTTTGTTGCAGCTGCCCCTGCTCAGGCACCACTACAAGCACACCACAGTTCAGCTGCCATGTGTGGTTTCACCCATGTGTGTACAGGTTGTCTCCCTCCTTCCCATGAGGGCCAGCAGCTGCAAGAAGGTGACATGGGATGAACCTGGCCCTGCCAGTGCTGGTGAGGGGCTTTCCTGTCAGAGCAGCAGGAGGTATGATCCACACTGTACACAATCCTTAAACCCCAAGCCAGGCAAGTGGCAGCAGCACAATGCCACAGGAAAGGGGAAGGAGCAGTGTGGTGGAAGACCTTCCCCCAGGCAGCACACCAACACAAAAACACATCAGCTGGCTGACAAAACACAAGGAATAGCCATAAGGGAGAACAGCCTGCAGATCCAACTCGAGCTAACACTAACCCTTTTTTTGTATTCTATTAATAGTATCTTGATACTAGTAAGGGTATTTGGAAAACCACGATTCAGAATGCAACTCCTTATGTTCATTTAGGAGACTGTCAGCTATTACCATGGGACAATGTTCAGTTGTGGAGTCCCAGATGACTAAGGAAGCAAAGTGTTATACACATAAAAATCCATCAAAATAGGAAAACACAAATTGTTTTGTTCAGCTTTTTTCTTGTGGCATGAATAAACATTAAATGCTCTGACTCTAATCCAGGACTTTTGATTTATTCCTTGGAAAAACAATAGACTAATTACCTTGATAGGCAACCCTTGGACCACAGAGTTATGAGCAAAAAGAATAATCGCACGATACCTGAAAAATCTGAATATATGGAATAACAGACAATGCAATCAGCAATGTACTAAATACAGTGAGATGCAGAAGCTTGCTCCCAAAATGGAATAATAAAGATGTTTGTACAGACAACTG
Source organism: Rhinopomastus cyanomelas (assembly GCA_013400115.1). NCBI lineage: Eukaryota > Metazoa > Chordata > Aves > Bucerotiformes > Rhinopomastidae > Rhinopomastus > Rhinopomastus cyanomelas. The sequence goes on from VXBP01010244.1 coordinate 107,980, forward strand.
TCAGCAGAAGAGGTGACACAGCACAAGCAATCTCTATAAAACTGCAAAGTCTGTGGATAGCCCCTCACAGGCACCCAGGCTGTCTGTGGTTACACAGATGCCTCAAATTCAACTGCATTAGAGCTCCTCCTTTTATTACTGTACACCGCTAGAACCCATCAGGGCAACACAAAATGCCAAGGCAGGTGAGCGTGCTGCCACAGAGTTGGCATTCTCACTGGGAGCAAATGGCAAACTTCATACTCCCCAGCCTTCTGGAGTTTAGCTCCTCAACAGTGTACTGGAGCTTTTCAGAGTGGTCTTCAAACCAAACAGGATGTTACTTGTATTTTCCACCCAAGAATTAACAGAAGTTGAAATTAATAATAAGAATTGAAAAACAAAAAGAAAAAATGCATCTCAAAACGTCCAGCCATGCAAATAAGTAGACACTGATGCCTAAATATTCTTCTATGAGAAGTACTTTTGCCATCAAACTCTGATTAGTAAAAACAAATTCCCAAACTGGTTTCACAAAGGAAAAGCAACTCTTGTTTCAGCTTTTTCTAATTGGTTTGGTGACGAGAAACATTTAATGAAGACATCCATTTTCATTATTTCAGTTTAGTTATATAAAATTGGTACAAAAATCCCAAGAGGATTTGTTATCTATTTAAAGATTAAAAAGCTTTACAGATCTCAACCCACTCCCACACAGTATCAGGTGTCCTTTATCTTCAGGAGAAATATTAATGTGCCGTAGTTAGGTGTTATATATTAACTTTTTGGAAAGCTTTTCTGAATCTAACGTTCATTGAGTGCCAGACTCAAGAATCACAAGACCAAGAGCAGCAGTAACCTATCCTGACTCTGGCTCTCGTAAGCACAAAAACATCAGTATTAATGAATCACCTCCAGACCTCCCTCTCTGCTGACTGTGCTGTAGAGCTAATTGCTTCTCTCCCCCAGCACATGCTTATCACACCTGCCCTGCTGCGCAGTAGCCAGCTTCCTGTTCTCTAAATGAGATGAGCAGCCTGCAGATAGTAAGATCTCATTGCCTCAGATCTTTTCAGGGAGTCTCAAAGGACAGTTGAAAGGTTTTATGCAGACTAACCGATCTTACAGATTTTCTGTAGCTGAATGTTTCATGTTAGGAAATGAGCTGCATTATAAAACTCCAAATCTGTGTGGCCTTTTTAAAGCAAGTGCATCAATTATAAAGATTAATAGAAAGGTCTTGATTGCAGCTGTCATTAACATTGGGAAACACTGACATTTGCAGCTGGAGAGAACTTAGTAGATAAGGAAACACTAAAGAATCTAGGAGACACAAATGACAAGTACATTTATCAAAAACCCAGGTCTGAACTGATGATACTGACTTGTGCTCTATTATTCCTTGCTTTACAATCCCATGTAAGAGGATTACTGTCTACTTTGGCACTATGTATAACAGTACACTGCACATCACCACGGGGTTGTACAGAGGCTACCTCCTATCATCAGACCCACACAGACATTTTTAAAGTCAAATCTCTTACATCAGACAACCACCAGCTGTCAGTTCCCTGAGCTCCACACTACTTTGTTACCCAAAAAAAATGAGGGGAAATAAAGCAAAGAAAAAAAAGGTCAAAGAGTGTTTTGTTTTTTTTTCATTTAACAGGAGTCCAGTACAGCCCAAATTAGGGGCAGAATTGTTATTTTTCAGTCCTCTGCATACAAAAATAACAGTGCTGCTCCTCACTGTATATCCTAATTCAGCAGCAAAGCAGCAGGCAGCAGTTCCAAGAGCATCCAGCATCTATGACACATTCACAAGGGCTATGCTACTGTCTCTTCTAATGCTACTAATTCTTCCAGCATCTCCAGACAGGCCATGCGAACTGGGATTAATCCAGCACCAGAAGAGTTGTTTAGCCCAGCAGCTGTACTTTGGAGAAATCCTTATGCTTGGACCACAAAATCTGAGTATCTTACTAAACCAGACCAGGAAAATTCACCACATTCTTAAAGCACTACATGATTTTCTTCCAGTGAAGCACAATTCAAACAAAACGCAGATGGCTTCTTGCGTAGGATACCTGTCTGCTAATGTAAACCTCAAGGCTATCAAACTGTTCTGCCATTACCATGCATTAGTCCTCTCACTGTCTAGGCCAGTTACACCACCTCATCCTACAGGGAGGCTGTCAACCTTGACCCATTAGCTAGTAAAAGATTTCAGTAGGCCCATGAGGGAAAAAAATTAGATGCAATTTCTCACGTAGCCTGAAATTGTGACATATGACAGATTCCTTCTTCAGTCTTTGTAATAACTCGGGATAGGTATAAATACACACTATGACTCTTAGAATCAAAACCATGTTTTTTTCTCAAAAGCAATGCACTGTATCAGACCCACAGTAAGCTCTTCTTTATGTAGAATTTAAATTTGTAATGTGGGAACAAGCAAGGATGGAGAGAAATAAGGATAAAGGGAACTTTATTATAGAGCTATATGAACAGTTCACTTTTACTTTATCCAAATAGTTGAAATACTACCACTTACCCAAAAGAGCAAGAGCTGTTCTGTAAACTATATTAGTTCATCTATTCCTCTATTTCTCTCTGGTAAATTGAATTTCTTATCCTTAATGTAGGCTAAGAAAACACATATATACCCAAAGCTTCTGACTCACCAGGTTTAAAAGCTTTTCTTCAAGTCCTTTCCCATTAGCTGACCTGGCAAAAATTAGTTAATCAGTTTTAGCTCATTTCTCATAAAAGGCTGATCTTCTTTTAATTATCACAAATGCATGGGTGCAGTAGCCTTGCCCACTCATTTTATTTTGTCTTTCAAGGCAAAATGCTTTTCTCCTTGCTATCTTAGTCTTCCTTGCTTCCGAGTGTCCAAAGCTAGTGCAATTAGCCATAAAAATCAGTAAGTACAAGAAAAGTCCACATCTAAGCAGAAATCAAGTGCTAACAAATATCAGTTCAGCCAAGGAACAAAAGCTACTGAGGAAAAGGTCTTTTTTTATACTGCTGCAGAGGCTCTCCCAAAAGCGGATGGTACTCTTTTAGAAGCGCTCATCTTCCTTCTTCCAGAGCATCTGGAGAAGCCAGGAAGTAAACATATCAATACTATCGCCTGCCTTGCTTCTCTAGCCAGAGGAATTCACATCAACCAGCTATAACTTCAGCCATTTGAAGTCACTGCCCCATTAAAATATTCAGTAACTGAGGTCAATGAACACAGAGAGCTTCTACTTACCAGAGCTCAACTGCAACTAGAGTACGGCTCTTCCTTCAAGCTCACTCCTCAGCTATGCCTCTGAAATACTCACATCACACTGAGGTAGTGCTGAGTTCAGAGCCTGTTTACTCTCCTAGTGTAACAGGACTAGGCCTGGTGCAACAAACACCCACTTGTTTCAGACAACCCCAAAACTCCACTAACCTCCCTCAGTCATGCTATTAGCAAAAGAAACAGAGTTTTCTGAAATTCCTGTTTTCAGCCAATTCTATAACTTGAATGCCTGAATTTGTGTGCAAGCACACACATCACCACACTGCAGACTCAAAAGCTCATGCTTTATCTATTCCCCCATGACTGTAAAATTTCCACAGGGATACCCTGACAATTCTTATCACTAGAAAGCTGCATTAAATCAAGTTGGTATAAAATGCCCATTATGTTCACATAAATTACAGATTCCAGTAGTATGTAGAGGTCTTCTGTGAATGTATTGCTTTTTTAAATTGAAGTTATCACTGCAGCTGTTTGCACTCCAGAAGGTTACTGCTGTTTGAATCCAAACAGAACTAATTCTGTTCAGTGACTCTACTTGTGAGCTCAGTCTCTTCTACCTACCTGCACTTTCTGAAGTTAATGGTGTATCTGTGCAGACAGTGGCTGCTTCTACAGGTAGTAATGATTGGTGTTCAGGGTTATCACCTAGGTTTGCTATACAGAAAGGCTCCTGCTTAGACTTGCTCCTCAGAAGTTGTGTTAATCTTGTGTGCCACGCTGGGGAGCAGTGAGAGGCTGCACTTGCAGGGAGGAGTGGACGGGGCAAGTGACCCTACACTGACAAATTAGGCATTTCCATTTCATAGGCATCACATGTGGTGCAAAGCTGAGGAACCACAATGGACAGCCTCTCTTTTTCAGTGGCCAGAGTCTGAGGAGGACTCGTCTGCTCTGCCTTTGATCCCACTCTGCATTCCTGAATCCAGTTCCAGAATCAAGCTCCTGCATCCAGTTCTTTTCTGCTCCTGTGGTGATAGTGGCATAATTGCCGGTAAAGAGATTTCATTTAATACTTGTTTCATTATTATTTCATTTCATTATTATTATTTTAATTAAAGCTGTTTCAGTTTTCCAATCCGTAAGTCTCTCTCCCTTATTCCCTTTCTCTTCTCCTTTGGGTAGGGAAAGAGGCCAATAGCTTTTGTCATTCATCTAGCGACCAGCCCAGCCTCAACCTGTGACAGTTACACTCTCTATTAAACCGCTTTATCACTCACTGGGATGAAGTAACAAACAGAAAGGTAAATTCAGACTAAAAATGACAAAGTGGCAAACAATTTCAAATTATTTTTGAAATTCCAGCTACTGAAATAGCAGGGATCGGTGAACACTGTGGAGAGGAATGTTGGGCAAAAGTGCGAAACACTGGGCTGGGAGAAAGGAAAGAAAAGCTTCTCTGTTTCCCCCATCTCCAGAACTCCCCAGTACTGCCAGGGGCTTTCCTGGAATCTCCAGACACAGCTGCATTTTCAGCCCTTTCCATGGATTCCACCTGGAACTGGCCCCAGCAGGTGCCTCCTGTCACAAAGTCCCCTCCGACTGTTCTTCCATCCCCTGAGACTGCACAGTAAAGGCATTGCTTGTGTCACACCACTGCCACTAAACCCACTCTTTCCTTCATCTTTCTTGTTTTCTCACCTAACCAGAATTCATGAGTAGTCTGCTCATGAATTTCACATGGTTTTGACCTCTGAGCCTATGATCTTTTGGTGTGAACGAAAGAACTTTGGGTTCTTTGATC
>VXBP01010245.1:0-33056 GCA_013400115.1 Rhinopomastus cyanomelas
ATAATACTGTGATACTGTGATACTGTGAAAATAAGCCAGTCATTGAAGCACTTAACAAGCAAAATATTTTGGCTGGTATTACATGGAGATCTGAAGACTGGAACCTATGCAAAAATGGGACAGGATTGTTATAGCACTAAATAGGCTGAGATTCCACAGCACTAGCATGTAACTTAGCCTTGTAATTATTGCACATTTTCACAGCTGTATCCAGATGCCTTAAAAATATTAACACGACAGCTCCTCCAATTTTTAAGTTTATACAGTTATTTCAGAAAGCTAGGCAAAAGGGATCCGCTTTGCATACTGAGTTATTTCTTAGACGTCCTCACATCAAGACTCTCAGCCTTAGGTCTCTCATCAATAGAGCCCCCTTTCCTGTAGTCACGATCTTGGTGTCTAGAGATATTGGATACAAATTTGTCTAGAGATATCCAGAGAACTAACAACTCTGAGAGTGAGGTTGGTAGACACGATGTGTGAATTTAAATCAATCCTGACTCTTGTTGTGAAACAACTAAATGGACTCAGCAGAAAGGAAACCATGATGCAGTGATGAATGACAGAACAAGAAAGTATTTTGGTTGAATGAGCTTAGTTTATGGTGGCGGTACAATAAATTTGTCTTAAAATCATATTTATTTGGTTTTAACCTGTGTATTTTTTTTTCAGTGTTCTTATGCTAAACACCAGAATACTTCAATGCTTTAAAAAGTTTCTAACTTGAAAGAACCTGAAAGTGTCCATTCTGTAAATGCCTTTAGAATCTACTCACATTTTTCTCAGAAACAAAAAGCAGGAAGGAATTCAAGAGGCAGCATTTACGCTGGTGCCTTTTTGCATAGTTATGTACTGCAATTCAGTTCCAATGCCATACAAAACAGGTGTGATCTATTTTGCTCCTCACTAGCCTACCCAAAGTTAGCTGACCAACATACATGTGCACATTTATATGCTGCCCATGCAAGCCCCTTCTTGTAGCCCTATTTATATCTTCACTTCCAAGCTCAGCAGCAATTTGTCACTTTCTTTTACACTATGAAATTGTCATTCTGAAAGAGTGTTGATCAGTCCTACAGACAGTAACCAAAGGTAATGAATTGTATGTGATGATCTGAAGAATTTCCTAACTGGGAATATGTTCTGTCATCTCTTATGTTCTTAGCCCTCTCTGTTTTAACAATCCAGAAACCTCCATTAGACATCCCAGTTAATTTCCTCCCAGTCACGAAGTTCTTCCCATTTACAGCGGGATTTTTGGCTTTGTAACTACTGCATTTTGAAGTATTAACTGCTGTACAATTTCTGTTCTGACAGCCTTCAAGGTCATCTGGTAGTGATGATAGCATGATGCTTGCCTCCCAGTTTTGCATTACTAATTAAGTTCTTAGAAAAAGGCCCCTGTGCTTTTCTTTTCTTGAGCTCGTTAGCCATTATGCTTTTCACTTTGCTTTGTGAGCTACTGTCACTAATGAAGACCAAAAAAGGAGACTTCATGTAGTTTTCAGAGAAACTAAGATTCTCATTGCTTAATGGCTTCTCTTTCTTTCCACCCCCACTCCTTTTCCCATTTTTGTGTATTTGACTCAAAAAGCTTGCTCTTTTTTTTCTTATCCTCTGCCAGGCCCTGCTCAGCTTCTTTCTCGCTTTCCCCCTACATTTCCTGTGTTTGAAAATATAACTTTACTCTCCTTCCCTTCTCGCTGTCTTTACTTTTTCTTCCTTTTACTCTTTCCCATAGCCCTTGCTATCTGAGGTTATCCTTTTGCTTCCTCCTCTTGCCAAACCTTTGCTCTTTTCCTAAGGGCTTGTAAAACTTCAGTGACTACCATGAGTTTTTAAGTGCCTAAATGTATTCTTCAGCTAGGAGACTGACCTAATGGGACACTTGTGTCTCTTGTCACAACAAGAAAGTTCATTCTCTGTCTCTTATCAGAAGTCTCCTAAAGCCTAGAGTTTTATCTAATTTATGTTCTTACTAAATACATCCTGACAAGCAACACATCTTCTACTGGTCAAACAACGAGTCTAAAGTTTCTTAGCCAGGACTCTTGGGTAATAACCCCCTGCCTCTTCACTGTGCTTTTAAGAGTCTTCAGTCCTTTATTCTCTCCCTTCTGTCTGAGAGTCATGTTTCCTTCTCCTTCTCAACATCTTGACAAGCACGTATACTTCCCTAGGCCTTTCAGTCTTGTCCTTTTGGTTTTTTTCCACTTAGTGAAAACAGTTTTTCTTTTCTTTGCCACCATCTCACTTTTCCTATTAATTTTCTAATGCATCTCAGACCCTCTTGCTCTGGCCTCATCTCCCTCATGATCCCATGGTCTGTTCTTCAGATTTTGCCCAATGTCCGTTTGAAACTATGAAGCTGTGCTTCTGTTTTTCTTCCCACAAATACTCAGACCCATGCTTGGATTCTGTGCTGACCACTGCTTGCACTGTGGTGCTTACTACTTCTTCTCTCGTGAGTTCTGGCAATTGATTCTTAATGCATTAACAGACTGGGAGATGTTTCCACTCAAGGACGGTGTAGACCTTGAAGCCTCTGCATCCAGTAATCTTGATTGTCTCAATGAATCTTAAGATTGAACTGACTGGAGGCCTAACCACCATTAATGTCTTTTCTTGCAAGTTCCTGACTTTGAGGAAATAAAGAAAATTATTCTGGGTTAGCCTCCATGTTTCGGACTTCTGGCTTCTGAAAGCTTTTGCCTGGGTCAGCACTGTTCAGCTTATGAGAGCCAACAGCTAGCTGTCTCTCAGCTGTGATCAGTGAAAGGCAAGAAGGTCTCTTATTAGCTGCGATGCCTCAACACTACCCATGAAAAAAAGTTGTGATTGGAGAAGCTGAGAATATCCCAACAAATAAGAGTGGAATGCCTTAAGCGTGTTACCTGGAAGGGATCGAGGCCAGGGAGCAAAGAAAGAAAAAGAAAAATGTTCTAGAATTTTCTCTTAACTAAAACATAACATTTTTAAAACCACGAAAGAAAGGCTTATTTAAATTGAATAATCTTTCATAAATCAGTGAGACAATTTGAGTGTGTTGGACTATGGGGGTTTTTGGCACAAAGTTTGTTTGTGTCAAGATTTTTTCTTTCCTTTAGCGAAGTAAATCTAAAGTTCCAGTTTCTACACCATTTTTTTTGGTGGTAGTTCAATGGCTTTTTTGTTGGAAACTGAAGCTTTGATTAGACTGTAATAATTACTGTTTGTCTTCAGTAATCAAACGTGCAATTACGTTTTCGTAAGGGCTAAATTGCTTTGCATACCAGAGTCACCTACGCTATGGCTAAATTCCAGAGACCTTATTAACTTCTGATTTTTTGGCCATGATAGATACCAAAAGAGCACTGAATGTTTTCCTACAGAGCAAATACTTGGATCAGTTCCATTATTCTTATTCCTTTTATGCCCCAATTCCCTAATCCCATTCTTTTTACTGTCCCCACAACTTACATCTCCTTTGGCAAAGGAGGAGGAAAGAAATTTTGATGTATTTCCTTCAGATTTCTCTTTTATATAGCAGAGCTTTTCTCTGTTTTTCTGAGGTCTATTCCATCAGTCTGTCTTCTGTTTTCTTTTTCTATGGAAGACTATTCATTATTTGCGGTTTCGACCCCAAATATTGCACTTGGAGGGATATGCTGTCTTGAAACACAGGGGAATTTTTGGTTTTATTCCAAACTAAAAATCACAAGGACAGAGAACTTCCTTCTTCTTTTCAGAACTGTCCAGACATTCCAACCTGGTATATAGTCAATGTTTTATCTTTATCTGAACCTAAAATTACCTACAATGATGTTATTAGCTTGAGTTTTTTTCATCTGTACCAGTTTGCCTGATTCTAGCCCAGACAACGCGTTGACTGTTTCCATGTAGGAATAGAAATATTCCTTCCTCCCAGGAGTTATGCTTTCTGTAGCTCAAGACAAATGCAAGCACAGGATTGTGAAAACCATCAGAGAAGTAATATGACTGTAACAAATGTCATGAAGGGAGATGAACAGCAAAACCAAACTAATGAACTGGGCCATCTCTACAGGTTCTTTCCGTTTAGTCTCAGGAAAATGGACAATGTACTACTCTGACATGAAAACTAGAAGTCATAGTAGACCTCGGGCTAAATCCTCAACTGGGCGCAAGACGGGGGTTCATTAAATGAAAATATAGAAATATATATCACTATATGCAACTGGAAGAATCAATCATAGATTCAGCACAGATCATAGAATGATTTGGATTGGAAGGAATCTTAAAGATCATCTAGATCCAACCCTCCTGTCACAGGCAGTGACAGCTCCCACTAGACCAGATTGCTCAAAGCCCCACCCAAGCTGGTCTTGTACACATCCAGTGACAGACTCCATTAAACTCTTTCTCAAATAGTATCTTAATAGCACTGAATTGCCTTTTGAAGCAATTCACAAACGTTATGTGGAGGAGGTACAGGAGGCAGGAGGTCTCAAATGCATGCCATCAGATTTATTCATTAATTGCTCTTCCTGGATTTTTTGTTTGTTTCACATTTGCTTTGGTTTGGTTTGCATGTGGTAGAGTCTCAACAGAACCAGTTACAAGATTAGAGTTTTAGTGTTACATTGGGGCCCTTTAATTGTGCTTCCAGCGGAAGGTAAGAAAAATGGAAGGGTAGGATGAACAGCAGCTGTAATCGAGGAAAGCTACAAAAAAGTGCTGCAGATTTTTAGTTTGTCTTACCCCTGAAGAGGTGACCTAAGTATGGCAGCTGCAAAGGAATCATAGAACCATAGATTCATTAGGGATTGGAAGGGACCTCGAAAGATCATCTAGCCCCATCCCCTGCCACAGCATCCATTTGACTCTAACCTCACATGTCCATGCTGGGCTTACTGCACTCCTGCTTTGTTCCTGTGTTGAAAATATGCATGCGGCTAAGAAATGGATTTTAAAAGTATTACATTCCTCCAGATGTTCTACAGCTCCAAAGAACCCTAAGGAGTAGGCATTGTTTCAAAGGACAAACACAAGACAGTTGCAAGGTACAGAAGGTGTTCCTTCAGCAGAACATTGTGAAGCCGTCCTCAGTCTGTGAAGCTCTCTTCAGCTGAGGTGTAGGTCCTCTGTACTTTACTAAGTGCTACAAAAGTACAACGTTATCTCACTGACACTACGATCACAGATTGGAAAGCAAAGGCTGGACTTGGTCTGCAGTAATTCAGAGAAGTTACTGCCATTGGAATGAATCTAGCCTTCGATACCGAAAGGAAGTATTAGATGGAGAACCTACAAGATCGTATGCTCAGTTTGCAGTGTCTCCATGACACAGCATGTGGATTTCTTTCAGGTACTCTTACAGACAGGCTGTGCATGCTCAGATTTCGGCTGCTTAACTTCTTGGAAATGTCCCAGGCTGCTTGATCAGACCCATATGGTAACCAGCTGGCTGTAAGTGACCCTTTGCAAGTGCTGCTGCTGCAGACAGGGACCGAGAAACCAAAGTAGCTCTGAAAACGTCACTTTCTCTTTCCCATAACCTTTACTGTTAGGCAATGCAGATCAACACACCATATCCCCTCTGTTAAATAACAGCAGATGTGAAGGAGTTGGCTGGTCATTTTCCACTGCAGGGAAAAAAACCTGTCTAGGCATTTTCCAGTGACGTGAAGTGTTTACTTACTTGATATATCCTGTCAAACTGGGGACAATTCAAAGCTTGAAATTGCTATGAAAATCCATAAATGTCAGACTACCTTCAGGAATACAGCAGACTCTGTTCCAGCTATTCCCTGTCTCCGGTCTTGAGGAGCCTCACTTGTACTAACACACAGGCAAACAACATACAGGCAAATCCATCTTTTGGAAAGCTTGACTCCAACACCAGTGACTAGCTCCTGAGATATTTTTCTGTGTCATAGCCTATTGTAGCTATAGAGGTGCAAACAGAATTGTCTGTCTCACTGTTTGTTAGTAACATCACTTCCCACCCAGAACCACAGAGCTGTAGTGACTGCCCTGCAGTACTTTTCTAGACTCTACATTGTTTATGGTAAAAAAGAAAACACACAGCACAATGAGGATTCACTCTGCCCTGGTATTTCCCAGCCCCATGAAAAGACAAGGTGATGATTCAACTGCTTCTTCCAGTCACATAGGAGGAGCCGATTGTTTTTAATTTCTCAACAACACTGACTGCCCATGCTCTTCTCTAAGTCACCACATCTCCTCTAAATGTAACAGAAAAGCCTGAGAAGGGCTGAGAGTGGATTTAGCAGAGCCTGTAACACCATACATTTCTCTCTCTCTCTCTCTCTCTCTCATGCTTTTTTCACTTTGCAGTTAATGAAAACATGGTGACATGAAGATTTAATGACAACATTAGGACCTGGATGTTGCTAAAATGCTATGAAAAGCTCACACACCCCAGTTTCTACTTTTGTAGAAACACTGTTTTTGCAGGAACTTCTTTGGGAAGTTCTTCCCAAGAATTCATTTGGCTCTGGATGGACTGCATCTTTTCACACTATTAGTATTTCCTGATTTACTGTTAAGATTCTGGTTTGCCTGAGTTCAGAGCCTGTCATGCACTCATCACTTCTCTGTGACAGAACACAATAAAGTACCTTTGCAATGATGCCTGACATCATGATACTGCCGTCGACACCAAACTCTGTTTACTCCACGTCGTAAATTAAATACTCTTTGGCTCCACAGGCAAAGGATACATTATGCTGGTTTGTAGTTAAGCACATTAGATGTTTATTATGGACAGAAACCGCTTAAATAATGTATGTGCACTGGTGGGAAGTGGTTCTGTGCATGAAGGAGACACAAGACAGAGGCAAAGGGATGGATGGGAAAGATCTATGGTGGAGAATAGACTGGCATGCAGAGAAGCATTGCCACTCCGAATGAGAGCCAAGGTTTTCTTTTTAAATATCATAGCTGTCATTTTGATGGGGGAAGCAGCCCAATATCAATTATGTTAATGGCAGCTCAAAGCTTTGCCAGGAGTTCATCAGGATCTAGTTGTATGTTAATATGTTTTCTGATTTGGTATTTTAAAACTGCACTCTGTTAATGAACTTCTCCCCAAAACTTCATTACTTAATCATTATTCTATTTTTAATAAAGCATGTTTTGATGATATTTGCCCCTTGTAGAATATTTGCTCTCAGGGTGTTTCTCGTCCCTGACCACTCTGAATTTTAATTTTGGTTGTGGTTTAAACAGTTCAGTTTTATTAAAAACTCAGTAAAATCAGGAATCGGGAGGACCCAGGGTAGCGCTGGGAAGTCCCTGCCGAAGCACTGTTTCCTGCTTCCATACTGCCATCTTGAGAGTGAGTGTCAAACCCACACTTACTGCGCAGCCTTGCAGCCACGCTTTTGCTTTCTTCCGTTCAAGCATCGTCTTGCAGGTTTGGAAAAGGGCTTTAAGTACCGACAAATTAAAACCGCTGCACTTTATCCACAGCTGTGTAAGCAAACAGCAGCCTGTACCAGCCAGCCAGATGTCTGGTTTTGCCTTGCCATGTACATTGTTTCATAGAATCATGGAATCACTTACAAGAAATATTTCCATTTTAGGCAAAAATCTGAATTAAGATGGTTTTTTGTCTTTTCCAACATGAAGATATTTTTGTAGCTCCTCAAATTCTAGGGATGTGGTAAGAGGGTACTGGTTTGTAAGCACTGAATATTTATTTCCCCTTATTCTCATATTCTCACATTTCACAGAAGAGTCTCTTCTGTTTCTGTCACTGTCTTCAAGAACTAAGGATTGACCTCAGAGTCTTTAGCTTTCATTTTCCAAGTTGGCTAGTGATTTAGAGACAAACATGACCTGTTTCTCTGAAAGTTTTTGGTCACTTGCTCTCCATCAGGCGCCTTAAGCCGGGTCAGAGTTTTTTGGCTGAGAAGTCTGAGATTCACAAATTCACAGAATCACAGAACATTAGACATTGGAAGGGACCTCGAAAGATCATCCAGTCCAATCCCCCCCACCACCGCAGGATCACCTAGACCAAGTCACACAGGAACATGTCCAGGCGAGTTTTAAACATCTCCAGAGAAGGAGACTCTACAACCCTCCTGGGCAGCCTGTTCCAGTGCTCTGTCACCCACACCACGAAGAAGTTCCTCCTCATATTTATGTGGAACATCCTATGTTCCAGCTGACACCCATTGCCCCTTGTCCTATCATTAGATGGCACTGAGCAGAGCCTGGCTCCATCCTCCTGACACCCACCCTTCACATATTTATAAACATTAATGAGGTCACCCCTCAGTCTCCGTTTCTCCAAGCTAGATACCCAGGTAACAGGCGGGTCATTAATAGATGTATCTAAGGATAGAGCCTCACAATTATCCAAGCGGTGATAATCTATCACCTGATATATATGAATCAAGAGCTGTATTCTGTATGGCCACTTCAAATTAAGAGAGCTTCTTGCTCTTGAAGAAGCAGTATTCACCAACAGATCTTCTCCTATAGAAAAAAAACCCCAAACACAAAAAAAAAATTCCAGACCACTGATATTCATACAAAAGCCATAACTCTGAATATTTATTGAGTAAGAACAATGTGGTTGTATGAAAAGCAGGAAAGTTTTGTGTGCAAAGGAAAGCCGTATCTTAAGATTAAAAAGATTAAAAGACTTCATCTGTCAGGTTCCCCATTTCTCCAGTCAAATATAATGACAGCTTTCAGACAATGCCTGTAATTCTTGTGGTCATCCTAACTTTGTAGCAGAAGAATAGATACCAATTCTTAATTAACCTTTCTTCTCGGCTTAAGTGATGCATGGAATGTACATGTGGAACTCAAAGTATATTCCTGCCTGTTTTACTTGTGATCGTGCTGAAGGCAGCCACAAAATTATATTTAGACATTGCACATCTAATCAGACAACAGTCTTGACTGAGCAGGCAGGAGAGGCAGATGGGTTCTATCACTGCAGTTTTCCTTATTACCAAAAAGAAAAGAAAAACCTTTTTATTACAGATACATAGCAGAGACCATTCAAAAAGGTTCCCCAAGGAAGTTGACAGGGAAAATAGTCCCAGAAATATATGATGCCAGGTTCCCAGGGATGGGTCAAATTTAGGCATGTTTCATCATACCTCACAATATGGCACATTGAAATGCAGCTTGTAATTACTCTCTTCTTTTCAAACTTACTGGTCTGCTTTTCATTTAATGCCTGCTTCTTCTTTTTCATTAAATGTCTACTTGAAAGCAAACCTCAAACCCATGTATTTAGACAAGTGGTCTTACACCCTCATACCGTTAACTGAAACATGTCATGAATTGGTCAAATTGTTGACAGCAACTGGTGGGATATGAGTGTTTGCCCAACAAATTTGCCTTTGAAGCACATTGCATCTGGAACCCATTCTTTTCAGTAGAGAGGTGATTTCCTTTAAATAGTCAACACTGCCACTCAGGACATGGGGTGGTAGCAAAAGTGTCTGTTCTTGGTCCTGTTTTGAATGGGACACAGATAAGAAGCGTTGGGAAGCTGGTATCTTTCACGTAGCTTGGGGGAAAGCAGGAAGATAGGAGGTGAACCGATGCTGAAGACGTCTGTGCAATGAGGAAATTTGCTTTCATCATTTAGTTTTGTTTTATCCGATAAACTGGCAAAAGAAGTCGTTTGCCCAGATTTTAGTATGATAATAATTGCAGCACTGGATGTAAACGAATACCATAATACCATCATGATTATGCAACTGCAGGATTGCTGTCATTAACTCCCTTAATTAACAATAACCGCACCAAAAGAAACAACTTTTCATGTAATTGTTTTGCTTCATTATTACTCTTTAACTTAAAAAAACCCATGTATTTATGACTACACAAAAGAGTGCTCACATTCCTTTTAGCTGCCTAGATCAAATGAGCTCTTCCAAGAACAAGACTTTTATTGTTCCTGCTGCATGTTGAACAGCTATAATTATCTGGTCACCTTTTTTTAAGGTTTATGTAATGTGAATCATTAAAATTTCAAACTGAGCCCTATTTGCAGAGGTTATAACCCTCATTCCTTTCTTTTTTGTCTTTTGTTTACTGCAGACTTTGGCTGCCACTGACAATTACTGTCTTACTGCTTATTTGGTGTCTGAATCTTCTTTTTCACATTTAGATTGTGTGTTTTGGGGGCAAGAATGATCTTTTTGCTGTCTTTACACACAGCAGGTCATGCGATGCTGCTAATTTTATGACCATTCTTGCACAACTAAGACAAAAAATATTTCTCATTTCACCTAAGATAAAGCCAAGGAAACAAAATCCTTCTGATATTAACATAATTATGTCAAGAATATTGAAGAAACTCTTCTCACCATTTCATACAGACTCTATGTCACAGCTGCAGCTGTAACATGTTAAAAAGGGCAGAACTCAAACACCAATTGTGCCCCATTATATGTGCCCACTTTGAGAAAAACAAAGCCTCAGTGGAGAGACTCCAACAAAGAGCAGCATAAAGATGTTCAGGAACCGAATGTGAACGTGTAACGTAAACGTATAGTTAAATCTAACGAAGAAAAATCTAGCAGAGCACGTGTGCTGATAGTCTTCCACAGTGTAAAACAGCTCTGAGCAGACAAGATGACAGAAGCAATAAGAAATGGATTTTTCTTATATTGAGTTTGGTACAAGTGTATAATTGGAAGGATAAAGCAGTGGAGTCTGAGAATGCTGTGTAGCCTTCATTGGAGTGACTCAGCTAAGCTATCCAAACAGCTGACCCTGTATTACTGACCCTCCTCAGTTCTGCACATGGCTAAAAGGATCCTTTCTAAGCCCTTTCCTTACGTAATTCTGCCATGTCTGGGTGAGGACATGCTGATCTATTCATTGATGACTTGGATGAGGGATTGGCATGCACTGTCAGCAGGTTTGCTGATGACACAAAGCTGGGTGGTGTCGCCAACACCCCTGCAGACTGTGCTGCCATTCAGCGAGATCTGGACAGGCTGGAGAGCTGGGCTGAGAAAAATTTAATGAGCTATAACAAGGGTAAGTGCAGAGTCTTACATCTGGGCAAGAACAACCCTAGGTACCAGTATAGGTTGGGGACTGACCTGTTGGAGAGCGGTGTAGCAGAAAGGGATCTGGGAGTCTTAGTGGCCAGCAGGATGACAATGAGCTAGCAGTGTGGTCTTGTGACGAAGAGGGCCAACAGCATCCTGGGGTGGGTCAGAAGTGGGGTGGTTAGCAGATGGAGAAAGGCTCTTCTCCCCCTCTACTCTGCACTGGTGAGACCATATTTGGAATACTGTATCCAGTTGTGGGCCCCTCCATTCAAGAAGGATGTAGAGCTGCTGGAAGGTTTCCAGCGTAGAGCCACGAAGATGATGAGGGAAGTGGAACACCTCCCTTATGAGGAAAGCCTGAGGGAGCTGAATCTCTTTAGCTTGGAAAAAAGGAGCCTGAGAGGTGACTGCATTAATGTTTACAACCATGTAAAGGGTGGGTATCAGGAGGATGGAGCTGGGCTATTCTCAGTGTCACCTAGTTATAGGATGAGGGGCAATGGTTGTAAGCTGGAACATAGGAGGTTCCACATCAATATGAGAAGGAACTTCTTCACAGTGAGGGTGAAGGAGCACTGGAACAGGTTGCCCAGGGAGATTGTGGAGTCTCCTTCTCTGGAGACGTTTAAAACCTGCCGGGATTTGTTACTGTGTGACTTGGTCTAGGTGATCCTGCTGTGGTGGTGGGGATTGGACTAGATGATCTTTCAAGGTTCCTTCCAATCCCTAATGATTCTATGATTCTAAGTAGAACACAACTTTTGCTCCTGATCCCTTGACTGGTTGTCCCAAGGCCCTGAAATCCTTTGTAATTGCCCTCAGGTTGCTTCTCCCTACCTTTCCACCTACTTGAAAAATCAAAAAAGGTAATAATCTGTGGGCTGTAGAAGGACGGATGTTTTCTCCTTACAGTCATAACCCTGGTGCTAGAGAGGCAGTAGTCGGTCCAGTCTGCAGACTGAGCCCTCTAATCCTTTCACAGAATTACAGAATACAGGCCTCCAACTAGACTCTGTCCCATTGACCACTGCTCTCTGGCTTCTATCCTGCAGCCAGTTCACAATCCACCTCACTACCCGATCATCTAGACCACACTGCCTCAGTTGGGCTGCGAGGATGGTGTGGGAGGCTGTGTCAAATGCCTTACTCAAGTCGAGATAGGGCACATCCACTGCTCTGCCATCATCCATCCACCTGGTCACGCCCTCATAAAAGGCTATCAGGTTGGTCAAGCATGACTTTTCCTTTGTAAAGCCATGCTGACTGTCCCTAATGACCCTCCTGTCCTTGATGTGCCTGGAAACAGCCTCTAGGACAAATTGTCCCATCACCTTTCCTCAGATGCAGGTGAGGCTGACCAGCCTATAGTTACCTGGGTCTTAATTAGCAAAGATTACGGAGAGTGGCTTAGCAATGACTTCTGCCATCTCCCTCAGTACACGCGGTGCATCCCACCTGGGCCCATGGATTTGTGTACATCCATCTCGCTCAACTTATCCATAACCCAGTCCTCATCAAGCAAGGCAGGCTCCTCTTTTGCCTCCACTTCCTCTGGAGTCTCAGCAGTCTGGGGCTTGATATCAAGACAACCCCCAGAAGTGTAGACACAAGGGAGTTGCCCATGCAATGGCTCACCTTCTCTTCTTTACTGAATTTTTTTGGATGCAGGCCTTCATGTCTCCAAGGTAGAAGGCTGTTGCAGTTTGAGAACTCCCAGAGTTTTCAGAGGTGCTTTCATGAAGAAGAAAAGTTGTTACTTTCAAGAGGAACCATTCCCTCAGTTACCTGTCCTGGGAGAGGTGACACTGCCCTGGAACCTTCCCCAGGGAAGGTCTGTCCTGGGAGACCTGTCCTCAGTTACACAGGTCCCAGGACCCTTCCCTGGAAGGGTCTGTCCTGGGACCTGCCCCGGAAGGGCCTAGCTACGTCAGCCTATAAAAACTGGAGCACACCCTTGGTTCATACCTTTTTGGGGGGCTGTGGCCCTGAAGGGAGTACCCCCCCACTGCCCGTTCCCGGGGTGGTGGGGGGTGAGAACCGCGGCTCCGAGGGGACCATGGCTCCGCCACACCGTGCCCCATGCTGGCTGCGGCTTCCAAGAGGAGCGTGGTCCCGAAGCGGTGCTGCTGCCGTGAATGCTGCTGCGTGATCCTGGCCCCGGACCGGAGAAGCCATGGACACTGCACTGTGCCCGGACTGGAGAAGCAAGACTGGTGCAGATTTACCACCACGACCCCCCCCCTCAAGGCAGCCTCCAGCATTGCGTTGAGCTGGGGTGCTCCTCTTCCCCCTGGAGCTGAGACAGGAGAGGGAGAGGAGAGGATCTTTGGAAGACCCTCTTGGCCACATGTGGAGTGTGGGGGGATGTGGCCCTGCTGACGCAGCCATGTGATTGGTCTCCATCTTGGATCCCGCAAGTGGCCGGGCCCCGCGGCTATACCACCGCCATTTTGGAGAGACTGACCAGCAGGAAGGGAGGCTGTTTGTCATTTCTGCCGCTGAGAAAAGACTGGCAGCGCTTAAGTTTTGGGGGAGAGCTCCTTCGTGCTTAGCTGAGGAAAGCAGAAGGACTTGGGAATCCTTAAACCTTGGATCAGAAAGACAGAGACTGGGTTCTCTGCTTGCTGCTGCACCGAGGGCTGCAGGTGTGGGCGCTGAGAAACTCAGGCCATCCCGGACTGACATGCTCTCTTTCCCAGGTCTCTAAACTAAAAGAAGGCCCAAGGCCCAAACTATAGTGATGTCCCATTGTATTTTTCTCAGGTTGTGTGATGGCATTTGTGACACAGTTTCTAGTTTGTGCACTGACTTGTGTAACCTTTTCTCCCATTCTGTATATAGTTATAGTGTTAATAAACCTTTCTGCAGTTTCCCTAAGCCATCGATTGTCTGCCAAATTTATCCGAGATGTCATCGAGACCTCACTGCTTTGCTTTCCTTTCTTTTCTCTTACATTGTGGTCCTCAACCCACCACAAAGTCTTACTGCCTTCCTCCCTGCCCAGTACCTCTTGCAGAGGTCCCTTCCAGCCAAAGCCAGTCTATGATTCTATGATTATATGAACTCTCCTTAATTTTTAGAACATTTTTAAATTATTTAGCAATTTAAATTTCTACAAAAGGATGTTATCCATATATAAAGAACCTTGGAGGGAAGGGAGGAGATACAATTGAAGAAGCAGCTAAGAGATGTATGCTTAAATAATCTATATATATCACCAGTTGACATACTGGTCAAGTCTGGGACTAATTTGCTTAGAACAGTGCTAACACAATCAAACAAAAGACAAAGATTGCCTAACTGGTCCCTCATGACTTTGCAGTAAAAAAAAGAACAAGGAACTGGACTTCAGAGAAACACATTTACTTCTAATAACAGAGATCCCATTTCTCACTATATTCCCCAATGCACCAAGCAAATAGGTGACCATACAGAAAGAAAAGGAGGAGATAACAAGGCCCTTCAAAAGTCCCAGTCAAGGAATAGGTGCTGAACAGCCCTTCCAAGCATCCATGTGGTGATGGACTACCAAATCACTTTGCAGCGCAGTTCAGATCTCTTGAAGTCACAGTTTCTCTTCAAGAACTTGATGCCTTTGCACTGCTGGCTCTGTTCCACACTGGATCCACAGTGGAGGCTTTTGACCACCTCCATCCACTGTCACCTTTCACCACATTCCAAAGTGAGGGCTTGAACACACAGTCCCTTCTTTCCTTTTTCCTCTTCAGAGCTGAGCCTGCAGTGCAGCTGTCTTCTCCCTCATCCCCAAGTTAAAACCAGGACTTCCCCAAAGGAAAAAAACCCAGCCTCAAAGCTAAAGCAAAACCAACTCTAAAGCCCACAAAAGCATCTTTCCCCACTCAAATATATTCATTTGCAGAGGTACTGATTGGCTGACCTCATACAGATTTCTGTCTGGAGCTGGGGAGAGTGTTCTTCTAATTTCTAGAAACTTCTCACAGGCATCACTGTATCTCCATTTACCAGATCACATCTGTCTCAAAGCAAACCACTGCACCTGTCTTCAGCTTTTGCTGCAGATTCAAACCATGACATTAGTGCCTAATTAGTGAAATATCAGGAGGAGTGGTTAATTGATGCTGAAAACAGTGGCCACTTCCTCATTCGATGCGAGCTGTTAAGTTGCAGGTTCCAGATAACTTCCAAAGAAACTTCTGGACTATACAGGATCACATCAACCTAGATTTCTACTGGCATGTAGTGACTATTAAGTGGCCCAACAAAACTTCTGCTTAGATCTGGGAGTCCTGGTGAACAGCAAGATGACCATGAGCCAGCAATGTGCCCCTGTGGCCAAGAAGGCAAATGACATCTTTGGGTGGATCAGAAGGGAGTGGTTAGTAGATCAAGAGAGGTTATTCTCCCCCTCTAGTCTGCCCTGGTGATGATATATGGAAAGGACCCAAGAACACCGTTTAGAGTTTTTGAGGAGGTAATTTATTCACCGGCGGGTGCACGGGGCTAGTGCCACCACAAATGTACACACAGCTGGCCCCCAAACCCATGATTATATGCCATAAAATAATGCATATTCATTAGATACTCCAACACATCTATACATATGCATAACCTGTCCCCGCTTCCTGTGTTAATTATGTCTTCTTGCTCTTGTGCTTGCGCAGTTTCTTTTGGTGGTTGTTTTCTGAGGGTCATGACGCCATCTTGTGATGAAGTAAGAGTCTTCCTCAGGGTTGAACTTTTTCACCCCGTCATTCCACACAAGCTCTGTTGTTTCCTGTCACCAGTCCAAACCGTGTAGCTGGTCTTTGCCAGCATTTTCACAACCAATTTCCTCTTTGACAGCATGCACCTACCCTCCCATCTTTCTACACAATGCTAGTTGCTAAGCTTTATGATTTTTAACAATAATAGGTAGTTACTATATAATCCTAAGACAATTTTCACTATCAATAATTAATGCCCACTCCATCAGTGAGACCACCTGTGGAATATTGTGTTCAGTTGTGGGCCCCTCAGTTCCAGAAGGACATAGAACTACTGGAGAGAATTCAGTACAGACCCATGAAGACGATGAAAGGAGTGGAACACCTCCCTTATGAGGAGAGGGTGAGGGAGCTGGGTCTCTTTAGCCTGGAAAAAAGGAGCCTGAGGGGTAACCAAATTAATGTTTACAAATATGCAAAGGGTGGGTGTCAGGAGGTTGGAGCCAGGCTCTGCTCAGTGCCATCTAGTGATAGGACAAGGGGCAATGGGTGTCAGCTGGAACATAGGATGTTCCACATAAATATGAGGAGGAACTTCTTCGTGGTGTGGGTGACAGAGCACTGGAACAGGCTGCCCAGGAGGGTTGTAGAGTCTCCTTCTCTGGAGATGTTTAAAACTCTCCTGGACATGTTCCTGTGTGACTTGGTCTAGGTGATCCTGCGGTGGTGGGGGGGATTGGACTGGATGATCTTTCGAGGTCCCTTCTGTTCCCTAATGTTCTGTGATTCTCTGATTCTGTGATCTCCTTCTAGTATTCTAATCCTGTGGGAAGACAAAAGGTAGGAAAGTTTGGAAAGAGCAGTCTGTTCCAATTCAGCGTGCTCAGCACCACACATGTCAAAAAGCAAAAAGGCAGTATCACAGGAGATCAAGTGAAGAGGAAAACGGATCTGCAAAATGTCACAATAGTAAGCAGCAGTAAAGGTCGATCCAAATCCTCTTGAAGCACAAAGAGCAAGAGGATAATTCTATACAGGCCACCATGGCCAGGCTTCTACAGAAAGCCATAATTCTCTGCCAGTCACCAGTCAGAACACCGGTTGTCATGCCTTGAGGTTGCACTGTCTGCACTTGATGTATGTGCTCTCAGCTCTCCTTTTCAGTGTGGAAATTCGATATAGATAGCAGGAGGACAAGAAAGAGCACTAATTCAAGAAAGCATCTGTCTAATTACAATATGTGAAAGCCAAAAGTAAAGTTTTCTGTGAAGCTAATGAATTACAAGTACTTTATCTTCTTTTCCCCTTGTTTCGAGGGGCTTGCGGGGCTCTGCACACGCCTGTGCTGTAGGACAGAGACCACTTGATGGCGGTGTTGTGCAGCTCCCCTGCGCCAGCTGCAGAGAAGCTACAGCCGCTCCCGCTCTTTGCAGCCAGGACAACCAGGGCGGATACTACAAGCCTCAGGACTCCTTCAGCTCACGGCTAGCGTTGCTCACCAACTAGTATCCTGACCAACCAATACGCTGCAGACCTTCTTGGAAGCAGAAATAACTGTGACTCAGTTTGAAGTCGTTTAAACAAATCCATACTTAGCATGAGTAAAGGGCCACTACAATATCTTCCTATTTTCTAAAGTGAACTAAGTTTTTCAGAATTCCCCCTTAAACAGTTCAGGCTAAAAAGTAGCTATGGGTTCATCTTATTACTTCTCTCTTTTCGTGTTGCCAAACGTTTATTATCTTCTTCCCTTAGCCTAACTTCTCTTTTTGCTCTGGTTGATACTCTTTGAAGTTTTAGACAGGTCAAAGCTGGCATAAAGTGAGCAACCTGGCAGAATGAGAAGTCATTGCAGTCTTAGCATTAAAGCCTGAGCGGGGTAAACCAGCCAAGTCTAAGACATACTGTTGTGACTAAGAGATCCACAGTAACAGGGGCTAGCTAGTTTAAAAGGAGCTTGGCTCCTTTGTCTTTACACTGGGGCCTCTGAAAAAATCACTTCTGTTTTAATCGTGGGTAGACAGCTATAAGTTTGACAGGTCTGTTTTCAGGTGGTCCTGGCCATTGGTCTGAATGGGTTATGTTGCTTATTCAATCACAGACAGTTGGACATGGCTACAAATTAGGACAATTACCTGCACTCTGGATGTTTAAGGTACCTTAGTGCACGGTAGCTGGTGCTCAAAAATACCTGGCACCTGAGAGCTTCTGGTCCTGTGAATGGTTCATCTGGTTCACTGGAAATGGTTCATCTCTGTCTCTGCTGTGCAAGCTAACAAGGTCCATCATTTTTCTAAGTTACTCCCACCCTCATTTGTTTTGGGGGGGTTTTTGACACTGAGTGATGAAAAAGATGAGGAAAGATTTAAAGTAGAACACACAGGTACCCAGGCAGTCAGCTCTGGTGCCCTGGATAATGCCTGTTCAATACTCTTGTGTTGTAAGCCCAGACTGCAAATGCACAGAGTGACACACGCCTGTCTGTTGGTCCATAGAGGTCCTGTCTTCCACTACTGAACAGATCTCCACCCCTCCCTAGTGGTTCTAATGCTGGATCTTCTTTGCTGCTGCTCTGGTTGTATTGAGTGGAACTTACCCATCTCTTTAAGCCAATCTAGCTGCAAATTGCTTCTGAAATGATAAGCTCTGCCCTGTTCTGATAAGCAAAAGAGTCCTCGTTAACTGCACTGTGCAGTTAATGAGCTCTAGTTTGGTAGCCTGATAAAACAGCCTACATAGTCAACTGTTTCCACGCATGCAGAAGCTGTTTTCACATCTTCACTGAAGACTTCTTTTGATGTCTTTTTCAGAGAAGATGGGCCGGGGAGCACATTTCAAGATACAATGTTTGGGAGCACGGAGGTATTTCAGTGGACACCTTTCTAGGTGAAACTACCATGAGAATGTGCCGAGAGTGGGGTGTTTGGCCACCAGGCAGGGACAGGTGCTGGTGCTTGGCAGATACCTAACCGTGGTTATGTGTTCAGCATTAACTGCCAGCCTATGGGCACGCAGTTTGGCCAAAGTGTTTGAGCTCTGCCTGATGTGCTTATCAGAGTTGTTGGCAGTGGGGTTCCCCTGGGAAGTGAGAGGTGCTGCACGTTAACACATGTTTTTAAGCACCAGACCTACACAGTTTTTGAACATCTCCAGGGACAGCAATTCCATCACCTCCCTGGGCAGCCTGTTCTGATACTTGACCACTATTTCAGGGAAGAAATTTTTCTTGACGTCCTATCTGAACCTCCTCCAGCACAATTTGAAGCCATATCCTCTTGTTCTACTGCTAGCAACTTGGGAGAACAGACTGACCTCACCTCTGTACAGCCTCCTTTCAGGTAGCTGTAAAGAGCAATAAAGTCTCCTCTCAACTGCCTTTTCTCCAGTTTCTTCAGTTGCTGCCATGTTCTCCCTAACCAGAAACCTGAGCAGGTCTGACTACCATGTCTACATATAATATCTAATTGATACTGAGGCCTAAAGGCTTAAAGTGAGCGCAGACTACAGCCTAGTGAAGATAAAATTGAGTTAAAGTGAGATTGTGACAACTCGTTGGAAAATCTGGATGGAATTCTTATGTTAATAGGTGATCGTGGGATGTTAGTAAGATTTGCTCTCTAGGAATATTGTTGGCTGTTGTTAGATAGTCTTATGGCAAAAGTTCATCTGAAGACCCCTTTTCAACTTCATGGGTGCTTTTGGAGTAAACTCTGCTCCTTAACGTAACCAACGCAACCTAAGAAATACTGCAGGCTGTTTGCTCTGAAAGGCTGGGACTTACTAAACTGGATCCTTCATCTGAGGGACTGTTTAAATTGCCTTAAACTGCCCTAAACGTTTTCCCCTATCAAAAGCTGCAGTTGTGAGGTGGAGATACCACCAGATTTGTCTGCAGGTCAGACTTTTAACCTCTTTCTGTCCCAGCCCCAAAAAAGGGTTTATACGCCCCATCAGTTTTAATCTGCAGTCCCCACAGTCGCGCGTGTGGTGGGGTTGGTCTGCATTGTGAAGCACAGCGCTTGCCAATGGTGTGCTCGAGACTTCCAGCATCAAACCCAGCCAGTTAGATTTTCACACAGTGTCAAAAGAAGCCACCACAATGGAAATAGATTCATGGCAGCAACACCCTGCATAGATGCCAGGGGGGTCTTTGCTGCCGTAAGCCCAAATAAATTTCCATGCTGGATCCTTTAATTTCCTAGAGTTCAATCTCTAACTCTAGCAGCAGCAATTAGGACATATTTCAAGACGTTTAGAAACCTTTAGTCCTTATGAATTACTGCAAACCAAGAAAGTAAACTTCCAGCCCAAATTCTGTTAGAGACACCTCCTTACAGGATGCGTCATTGTCCACCAGGCAGTCAGGGAACCACACACTAAAACCACCGAGCACCCAGGGTTCAAAGACAGGGAACATACCCTTCCCCACCCTGCTTCCTCCTGCTTTTGTAATGTAGCCCCAAACTGGTAGGACACACCCGCTGGAGCATGTTAACCGTTTACTAACCGAATGCCGTTATCCACTGTGCTGCCCAGAGAGGAAGTTTTGAAAAAGCTTTTAGCTTTCTTGAAGCCAAAGTTTTCCAGCTTTTCTAGTATTCTATTATCTGATTTGGACAAAAATTATTTCTTAGTCTAAAGCTGACGACCATGAAATGCTTGTTTCCCCCAATTTACTGCCTGCGTGTTCACATCACTAAAGTTTTCTTCAGGCTTGACTTGTTCCCACCTGACCCCCTCTCTCCCTTTGCTTCAAACACCTCCCCTACCAGGGCTTTGAAATGAAGACTGAAAAGAAGTTATGAATACCCCCCCCCGATCACTTATGTAAGCGCTGAGTTTACAGCTGCTTGTGAGGAAAAGCCTATATATCCCACAAAGATTTATATTTGTACAGAAATATTTGCAATGCCAACGGCATTGGGGATTTTGACAGCTGCTGGGAAAAAACCCAAACACGCTTCTTTTTACTTTAACATGGTCATGTATAGCTATTGCAGGCTGCAACATCAGGGGGTGGGACTTCAAAAAATAGAATTAAAACTTGAGAAACATGGGAAAGTATTCTGAATGTATTAGTATAGATGCTATTCATT
Source organism: Rhinopomastus cyanomelas (assembly GCA_013400115.1). Classification (NCBI taxonomy): domain Eukaryota; kingdom Metazoa; phylum Chordata; class Aves; order Bucerotiformes; family Rhinopomastidae; genus Rhinopomastus; species Rhinopomastus cyanomelas. The sequence goes on from VXBP01010245.1 coordinate 20,803, forward strand.
ATCTGGCCATACAAATAAACCTAAGTATACCAGTAGAGAGGTAGGAATGCTTCTGTCCTATAAAACTTTTGGGTTTACCTCTACCCCTACAATATGGACTGAAATGCTAAATGTGAAAGTAAACGTATAAAGTTATGGATGTGATATAATAGTTACAATAAATGTAGTTTGATAGCAATAATACGAATAAAATCCACAAAATATGTCTGCCAAGATTATGTCTTAGCAGATTGCTCCAGCTTCCCTTTGCGTTTTGCTCTCCCTCACCCCATCTCAGGCCAGAAAGCAGTCTCAGAAAAATGGGATGTTTTGCCCCAGGACAGAGCTGCAGCTCTGATCTGCAGCAACAGAAATCCAAGTAAATTACACTGCTAGGAAAATTGAGCCATTATCGGCTCTGCTATTTCACATCCTCCAGATGAATAACCTGCTGGTGGCTGTTTTCTCTGGCTCCTGACTGCAGAATGCCTTTGATGGACACCTACCAGGAGTGCGGGGGAGCACCTCCTGCACATTCATCTGACTTTGCTGATTGGTTTAACTGAGGTTGTTTAGCCTGGAGAGAAGGAGGTTGAAGGGAGACCTAATTACTTTCTACAAGTGCCTGAAAGGAAGTTGGAGTGCAGAGGGGAAAGACTCTTCTCCCTTGTGGCAAACCACAGGACTAGAGGAAATGGCTACAAACTGTGCCAGGAGAGGTTTGGGCTGGATGTTAGGAGGCATTTCTTCACCAAAAGGGTTGCCAAACATCAGACAAGGCTGCCCAGGGCAGTGGTAGAGCCATCATCCCTTGAGGAATCTAAACAATGCATAGAAGTGGTGCTGATGTAGTGGTGAACTGGCAGTGCTGGGTCAAAGGTAGAACTTGGTGTTCTTAAAGATCTCTCCCAACCAACGACATTCTGCGATTCTATTTACACTTCCTGCGATGTTTTACTGATCAAATAAAACTACTTAAATATGCTGGCAGCTGTGGTGAGCTAGCCAACCAAACGATGTCATGACACGGTTGCAATCCTTTCTTCAGCCAGCAGCAGCTGGTGTGTGTTTGGATGGGGCAGCAGCAGCTGCAGTTTCCCCAGTCCCTTGTCTCACCTAACTCTTGAACCACCAGGGTTTCCTCTTGTCTTCCTCTGGAGCACTCAAAGCTCCTTGTAGACTCTGTCACGTGTGTTGTGCAGGTAGAGTGAAGCTGCATCTCCTGATGAGATGGCTGCTGTTGTGTGGTGAAGCCATGACCCTGAGAAGATGATGGTCACTGTATGGATTAGTGTCTTCACACACACCTTGCAGCACCAGAAAGCAGCAACCATCTTGTCAGGGATGTGGCTTCATTCACCCTGTAAAACTGAAGCAGCAGCAGATGGTCTTGTGCGTGGCAGTCTCTTGGCCAGTGTAAGGAGGAACAGAGAATACAGAGCAAATCTCCTTCTGGTGGTGCAGGAGATGTCTATTGTTTTTCATGAATGTGTGTGTGTGTGATGGAGGCCTTTCAGCCAGGTAAGACGTGACAGGGTCATCACCCTTGTGGTATCAGCCTCTGTAAGAAATCACAGAATCACAGAACATTAGGGATTGTAAGTGACCTTGATCATCCAGTCCAATCCCCCTCCCACAGCAGGATCACCCCGACCAAGTCCAGGTGGGTTTTAAACATCTCCAGAGAAGGACACTCCACAAACCCTCCAGGCAGTGGCCTGTCACCCGCACTGGGAGGAAGTTATAGAGTCACAGAATCAGTCAGATTTGGAAGGGACCACAGGATCATCCAGTTCCAACTCCCCTGCCATGGGCAGGGACACCCCACCCTAGATCAGTCTGGCCAGAGCCCCATCCAGCCTGGCCTCCAGGGACGGGGCCTCCATCACCTCCCTGGGCAACCCATCCCAGGCTCTCACCACTCTCACTGTGAAGAACTTCCTCCTCACATCCACTCTAAATCTACCCATCTCCAGCTTTGCTCCATTCCCCCTAGTCCTGTCGCTACCTGACATCCTAACAAGCCCCTCCCCAGCCTTTTTGTAGGCCCCCTTCAGATACTGGAAGGCCACAATAAGGTCACCTGGGAGCCTCCTCTTCTCCAGACTGAAGAGCCCCAACTCTCTCAGTCTGGCCTCATAGGAGAGTTGTTCCAGCCCTTTGACCATCCTCGTGGCCCTCCTCTGCACACACACCAGCACCTCCACATGCTTCTTGTCATAAGGGCTCCAGAACCGGACGCAGTGCTCCAGGTGGGTTCTCACCAGAGTGGAGCAGGAAATTGTAATTTATTCATTCTCTTGCAGCAGCTTTGCCCTTGTGCCCGTACACAGGTTTGTAATGCCTCTGAAGTGAGAGTGTGCTTTCAATCAGCCTGAAAATTCAGAACAGAGTACATGCCGTAACCCAGCTGCTAAAGGGACAATTCAACTCTGAGCATGTTCCCCTTTGGGAGTGGACTGGGGCTGCATCTCCCTTTCTGAAGGCTGGCTGAGGTGATGCTTTAGTCCCACTCTTGAAAATCGACAGGGTGGATTTTAACAAGGGGTTAGAGAGTGTTTCATTTTGTTACCCCATTTATTATTCTTCTGGCACCTGCTCCTTCCTCCTGCGCTGCGTTTTCAGGTGATGTGCGCACAGGGTGCTGCCTCCATGACACAAAGGGGAAATAATGGGAGAACCTGAAACGACACTGTTGCTGTGGCAAGGCATGGGGTATGGTTTCCATGCACCTGGGATCTGCCAGCCAGAACTGCAGCTGGGCGACGACCTGGCATCCGGTCGCATACAACAAAACAGAATAGTGCTCTGGGTTGTTATTGCACAGAATCACAGAATCATTACAGATTGGAAGGGACCTTGAAAGATCACCTAGTCCAATCCCCCTGCCACCGCAGGATCACCTAAACCAAGTCACACAGGAACACATCCAGGCAGGTCTTGAACATCTCCAGTGAGGGAGACTCCACAACCCCCCTGGGCAGCCTGTTCCAGTGCTCCGTCACCCTCACCGCGAAGAAGTTTCTTCTCAGGTTGATGTGGAACCTTCTGTGTTCCAGCTTACAACCACTGCCCCTTGTCCTATCACTAGATGACACCGAGAACAGCCCAGCTCCATCCTCCTGACACCCACCCCTCAAGTATTTATAGACATATATTGTATCCTGACTGAAAAAATGGTTTCCCGTGGCCTCTTCTTGCCTCTTTGGTAGCATTCTGTGAATCACAATGGTTGCCTCTATGAGAAATGACACACCACTCAGGGAACACCCGGGGATTTGGCTCCAGTGGTGGTAGCTGCAGTACAGCAGATAAAAAAGAATAGGTTTCTACCTATCCATTGCCTGGCTGTAGAGTCAGAGAAGACCTTTTGCTGTCCTGAGAAGCCTCTGGAAACACAAGGTCTGTGACTAGCCAAAGGTAGCTTCAAATGATATCACTTCACATTGTTCTAAGAGCGTTAAAATAAGGAGTTAGTGCAAAGCATTAATTATATGGAAATGCATATTGAAGATTGAATTCTGCCAACCTCCCTATGTAAACAAGTCCTGAAGTAGTTATTGATGATCTTCAAAGACCAGGTCACCAAAAGTGAAAGCAATGAATGTTGTTTGCCTGGATTCACTTGTCCTTGAATCATAAGCAGATTAAAATTGCCCTGGTCTGGAAAATCAGCTACAAACAGCCGAAACCAAACAGCAGAACACAAGAGGAAAAGAATGATCGTGTCTCTTTAAATAATGCCTCATTTCCTTTCCAGTCAGCAGGAAGGCCACACAGACTCTTCATAGGTCTTGTAAAATGGAAAGGTGAGTAGTGACTACATCAGTTCTCTCAGATGCTTGGTTCAGTAGCAGTTCTGGTAACTAACTACTGCTCTTATTGCCAAGAGTGACACGAAAAGAGAAAGCAGGTTTGATTCTTCTAACAGAAACTTCTCAGCTACTTTTCCATCCACACAAAACTGGGGCTGCTTTAAATTTTTGGGTTGACCTATAAGACCCTGGGCAAGAAGCAGCTGTCAGATGCTGGTACAAGTGCCTGACATTAGATACTCTGGGGGCACTTTGCAAGTATTATTGCTCCCTTTAGCCAGAGGAATCAGAAGCCATCTCTGCCTTGGTAGCAAAGATCTGAGGTGGAGAATAAAGCTGTAACTTGGCATGCCTTTATGATGTTTCCATAAAGATTACTGAAAGAACAGGCTCAGAGCTGTGGGAGTTTACTCCACAATTCTCAGCAATTATATGCATTCAAGCACTTGAAATCTTTAAGTGATCAGCACTTCAGAGAAGCACAATTATCCCTACTGAGGGACTGGAGCACAAAGAAACAAGCTAACTTTACTACTGCTGCCTGTAAAGTAGAGACCTGCTTCCAGATTAGCCACTGGACCACCATGCCTCACCCTGCTAGGATATCTGTACTCTTGAGGTGTGGGTTTTGTGCAAATCTGCTTCCAAATTTGTTGTCGTCTTCATGGAAAGATGAAGTAATGGGCTAACAGCAGGGCAGAGAACAAAAGAATCAGAACGGAGACAAGACAGCCCTGTTATCCACATTGCTGTAATGTTGTGTAATGTTATCTGTTGTATTTTCTCGTGTTCTCTTTCTACTCAACAGGTGCAGTGATTTTTCCATGTTACTGTAACACTGTCCATTCTCTGCTCATTCTCCTTGTTCCCTATCAATTCACCTTTTGTGTTCCCATATATATTTCCCAGAGATTCCCATATGGAGTCTTCAAACTCCCAGGCTGACTGAACACGCTGTTTGTCTCAGTCACCTTTGGATATTCTTCCCTGCAGGTCTGAGTTGGAAGCATCTTCTTGAAATGTTCTGTGTAGTGCAGTCAATGTAAAAATGTCAGAATCAAAATTGAATTGGAAAGAGAAAAGCAATGTGTGATGATACACACACATTGTGCTAGCGCGTAAGATTAACAGCTATTACTGACTTCATGCATATAAAAACATTTTGGTGTGAAACCGAAAGCCACTGACAGCCTGGATTTCCCTGCCTGACAGAAGACTTCCTGTGGCTCGGCTTCTGATTGCTAACACTGACAGAATGCTGTAGGAGACTATTGCAAAGCTGCGGTGGGGAGCCAGCCCGAGAAAGCTACGTTACTGGCCATTTCACACACACACGGGGTCTCACCTGTGACAGACTTCTGAGGAACGAACTCCACAAAACAACAGCACTTGGAAACGCTGAGATCTGATGTTTTCACACAACAACAAATGAAAGAAACAAAGGACATCTCTAGGACAGTTAATACAGTGCCTCGGATTCAGGTTGAGATTAATGCTGTGAAGGCTTTGGATCCTGGAAGAGTATGAGCCAACTGTGAAAACAGATTGGTCTGAAGCTCTTTTCCTTATGCCTGTTCAGTCCCATGGATTTGGTGAAGTCCTTCCAGCCTTGTGCTAATACAAGTTTAGGGCACGGTCCAGCACTTCTACAGCTGTCTGGAAAATCCCCAGTCTTATAAAACCTTCCTGCCAGCAACAGGATTTTTTTTCTTCTTCAATATTCTGTTACACAATCTGAGAATACAGTAATTTAGCCTGAAAAGATCTGATTAGAAACGTGCTGTAGTTTGTAACTTTAGATTTCTTGCCTGAAGTACTGGAAGGTTGCTGTGGCAACTAGTGAATTTTGACTTGGAATCCCAAGGTGAGTTTTTGCAGCTCTATGAACAGGGAGAAGCTTTGGAGCCTCCATTTTCAGTTTTCTGGCTGCTTCTTCTTTTTGACTTCACTTTCACCTGTTGTTCAGAGAAGACCCATAGCACTGAGCTAGGCAGAGTGGCCATTCTTCCCTGGAAATGAGGTAAATAGACTCAAGCATCACTGGAAGGAAAGCTTTGTCTGAATTGCATTGTTTTCTGAACCAAGAGGCTCACTGCCCCCCGTACAATAATCCATCCTGCAATTTGCCTTTGCCTGGGGACAGCGATGCGGGTCCAAACCCCTCCACCATCCAGCCAGGTCCTCCGACAATCAGTTGAATGATTTAGTAGGGGAGCAGGGTAGAAGTGCTGCCTCAGCTGGCTGTCCTCTGTGCGGACCGTAACCCGGTACGTGGAGCTACAGAAAGCTGGAAAATGGCAAGCATCCTGCGCTCATGAATCCCGAGGGATTCACCCTATTACTGGCTTCCATGTTAGGGCCTGAATCTGGGAGTGCTTACAAGCTGGTTCTGTCTATGGTACTCTTCTGCTGGGAGTTAAGTATCTGTAAGTGGTCAGGCATGTCCAGGATTAGGTAAAAAAAACCCTAAAAATGCTGAGCAGGGGTTTGAAGATCTTTAAGTTTAAATGAGGTCTTTTTACAGACAGCTGGACATCTAAAAGGGCCTTTGAATCACCTTAAGCACCTGGTTCCACAACCTAGTGGGTTTTAATGAGATTTAACACTCACGTTTACAGAATTGGAGCCTAATTCCACAGAGTGTCACATTTTTATATTTTTCCTATGGCTGAAACTAGTTTTTAGTGTTGGGAGTGTTGCAATACTGTAATAATTCATATGCCTTATGGTAAAGAGATGTCTGGGACATATATGGATTGAATTGACCTTAATTTTTGTGACAAAGCAGCTTATTTTAAGTTCTTTTCTGTATACTACCCTTCACAAAGACCTGAGCAGCTTGTTGTGAACGACTTGAACAAGTGCTGACATTTATTTCATTTCCACTGAGTATGCAGAATGACATGGTAATGTTTAAAGCCGGCAGATTTACGTGGAAGCATACATACATATTTTAATCTGGCAGATTTGTAAAAACTCCAACTGCATCTCTAATTGAATATGTCCTTTTGGTTTAATTTGATGTCCTTTTTCACAATGCACCCTTGAAATACATAACTAATTCTGCAATAACTTCTCTTCCCTTCTCCCCAGGATCACAAACAAGAACAATGGTTGATGTAATTAGAAGCAGCAGAACAAGGTCTGTATGCGAGTGCATTCGTAATGTTAATAAATACACATTTATGGCATTTTAAAGGCCTTTTCTTTCGTGGGAGCTATTTCTGCCCCTACAGGTACACTTCCTTGCTACACAGCATCTATTAAGCACTGTTACTTAATAAATGCTTACTTATTTATTACATTACAAGAAGTAAATACACAAATGCAACTAGTATAATCCAACGGTGCAGTCAGAAAGCCTCCCTGAAAGTGGCTAACAAAAGCATTCATCTAGTTTCATCCTGCAGCAAACTACTTTAATATTGCAGCTGCCCAGCTTTTCAGTAGGACTCTCTTAGCCTGATGTGTCCTTTACGAGGCAATGGCACATATTGCTGCACATGTTCAGTCATGCTACCTTTGTTCTTCAAAGAGAAATGTTCTTCTCAGTGCACAGAAGCAGCTGCTGAAGAAACCGCTTCAGACCGGGGGTTGAGAGAACTGATGGCAGCAGCACTAAGCAAGCTCCAGTAGAGCCTGAGAGAGCAAGGCGGTGCAGAGATACCAAAGGAGCTTCTGTGAGAAACAAAAATATCAGCATCAGGAGCCCAGGTGAGACTGAAAAGCCACTGGAGGTGGTTTGGCAGTAGATCTAAGGACTTGTGTTATTCTTGATGCAAAAGGGTCCACCTTAGAGCGTGAAACAGAGCATTCTGCAGAAATTACACCAGCCGCTTTTTCCTTTGCCTCCCCCGTGATAACCATGATGCTGATTTTTTGCAGCGGCAGCAGCAAAATAATTGTGGGGGGAGTTATCTGATTCTTGTGGAAGCTGCACTGCTCATTGTTCAGTTAATTAATTACAAACTCCCGTGCACACAGACTACAGAGATGTCCATAGCGGGCTAAGTTACCCATGCAGGACGCAAGTGCCTCCTGAGAGTGGTGGCAGAAAGCCAAACAGGCAAAACCTGACGCTTGCTACTTAATTTACAGACTTACACTTAAAAATATTTTATTCTAATCATTTGTAGCGAGAGATTTTCCCTCAAAGAACCCCAAAACTTCATGTGAAACATGCACAGCGATTTCTGCAAGTGCTCAGGCTTTATTTCAGGGATTTTTTGCGCTGCCCGAGCCATGCAGCGGTCTGCAAGGGGAGCCTACTCCGATACAGTTTGAAAAGTGCATTTTGTACTTGGCTCTCCCTTTGATCGAATTAATCTGGGCTTTTCTCTAGTCCTAAATGAGGCCTATGGGCTGACAATGTAGCTGTTTAAAGGGGATTTTAGGGGATAATAGCCAATGCAAATAGTGCCATGAGAATGGCAACTTGCTTTTGCACTTTCAATCGCATAATAACAGCAAAGAAAGCTTTTAAAATGAATTGAAATTTTGTGGCATGCCATCTGGGATTATTTGGGGAAACAGTTCTGAATACTAGGGTTGTGTAAAAGAATGGTGCTATGGGGCACTCTTAAGCTGACACGTTTCAGATGGCACCCTTATGCTAACTGCTGCAAAGTTGGCTAGCATTTTTTTATTATTTTCTTTCTCCTGGATTATCTGCAAAAAATTCTCTTTGCTGGTATTTGGGCCTGAAAAACTTTTCTATTGTTAAAGAGTTCAATTCAAACCCCTTGCAGCTGCTGATCCCTTTATTGTTCCAAATGTTATGTATACGCGTCTCAGATGAATGCAGCCAAGCCTTTTAGTGCCTTAATAGGTGTCTGTATAAAGGTCATTTATTCTGCAGTACTTGTTTTAACAAAAGTTTATACACAAACAACAACTACAGCTAAAACATTCACATTAATCAATGCTCCTCGCAGTGTAAAATGCAGAGAGAAAAAGCCCAAACAGAGAAACTATGGCCAAACATGAGAACCCTTTCTGTTTTCAACGGTGAAGCAGCATATATTTTAGACTCCATCATCAAAAGCCAGATGGAAAATAATTTTAAAGCTGTTCTGAGCAAGGACTGATGATTCCAGACTTTCCAGGACAAGCACAGTTTTGATGAGGTCACTGAAAGGTTTAATACACAGCAATCGGTGGAAAAGTGAAAAAAACAATGTAGAGAGAGTTCCCCTTTCCAATTAGTTTTGGAACTGAGCTTTAGGCTGGCCAGCACCTTGACATTTCAGCTGACATAGCTGCCTGCCTTTCTTTTTCCTTTCCTTTTGTCTTAGCTCCAACTGGCTGCCCTTATAAATGCTCCTTGAGGAATCGGGGTGCATGTCAGAGATCTTAGATGAGAAGAACACAGCACACTTCTCTGGCATGCAAGATTTTTCTTTTTATAGAAATATTAAAATACCATCTGTAAGCTTTAGGAATGTAGGTCATGTCCACTGAGAGTTTGAATTTGAGGTTATGACAGATGTTGGGTGGTGGGTTAAAAATTTGGCTCCAAGTCTGTAAATATAACTTTGTTCCATTGACTTCCCTGGAGTTAGTTCTAACTATCTGAAGTACTCAACTGAGCTCAGCAGGACATAGATCCATCAGTGGGGTGAGGCTTGTCAGGAAAATAATGTGCCACCTATGGTGGGGACACACAAGAAGCAGGGCCAAAGAAGACCTTCTACTTCCACATCAACCTGAGAAGGAACTTCTTCGCGGTGAGGGTGACGGAGCACTGGAACAGGCTGCCCAGGGTGGTTGTGGAGTCTCCTTCTCTGGAGATGTTCAAGACCCGACTGGATGGGCTCCTGTGTGACTTGGTTTAGGTGATCCTGCTGTTGCAGGCGGATTGGACTAGATGATCTTTCGAGGTCCCTTCCGATCAGTAATGATTCTATGATTCTATGATTCTATGATTCTATGATCTTTCGAGGTCCCTTCCAACCTGTAACATTCTGTGAAGCTGTGACTGCTGCTGACAGGGTTATTGCTGCACTCTGCTCCACCAGGCTGCGTCAAGCTGTACCCATCCGCTCTGTACAAACCCTTCGTTGCTAGGGCAGAAGCCTGAGAAAAACCGATGCTCAGCCTGTGTTGATCTGATCAACAGCTGTGGGCTGTGCCAGACAGGTGAGGACACAAGTCTGTCAAGGAAGGCACCGAGAACACCCTCTCTTTCCAGTCTCAGGTGCTTTGCTAGCGCATCTCTGTTGCTCTGAAGTGGTACCTGTGAGACACAGGCAGGCTGCCCTCATGCAGGGCCCCGCAAACCACGCGGCTCTTCTGCAGCCCTATGCAAATAGGTGGCAAGCCCAGTGTTTGGGAAGTCGGTGCACTCACCTCACTGCCTGCTGTTAAGCTCAGGGACAGCCACATGCTGCTCTAGCTGTAGCTGCCAGGTGGTCATCACAACTACCTACATGTATAACGCGTTGTAATCCCTGCGGCTGCAGCAGAGACGCAGCTCGCTGTAGCGAGGTCTGCAGCTGAGCGGGGTGGCTGCAGTTTTGCCAGAGAAGATAAGGTGCCAATGCACTTGACTAGTGAAAGCACTGGCCAAAATCCCAAATCAGAAACCCCAAATCCTCCTTATTTGGGCAGAAAAATCCCATTGCTACACATATTCTGAATGTTTTCAGAATAACAGAAGAGTGCTTCAGTGGGAGGGAAGCAGAGCAGCCATGGAGTGGCGCTGCAGAATGCACCACAGAAGGACAGAAGGGATGGGGAATGCCCTTTACAGCCGTGGAGGGCAAAGGTCTCTTCCTTCCAGTAGAACTGGCTTTACTGGTACTAATAAAACATAAAGTAGTATTAACCCACCCCCCATAAAAGAACATGCTGCCAAGCATGAAGGCATGTTTCTTGTGTGAGAGAATTCCTCAGCTTCCGCTGAGCTCATTCCACCTTGAAAGGTGTGATGTGGTAGTGTTGGCTTACAGGAGCAAGACACCACTTGGTATCTCTTGGTGCATACCTGCCCAAGTGCAGAACTCTGGGGAACCATGTCTGGCACCAGGTTCTTGACCGCATTCCGGACGCAGCAGTTTTGCCCCAGAAGAGGAGCTATAACTGTGGTTTTTATAGCAAAAGGGTCATTGACAGCAGTCTGTGCCACATTCCTTGACTGCTCTGTGCCAAACTGCATACAACTCGAAGGACTAGCTTCTGAAGATGTACATGAGAGGTGAAGTTGCATGGGCCTGAGGATGTGTTGTAAAGATTTTACATACTGCTGCTGCTTAATTAGGGCTTACGTAGTTTAAAGCTAGAAGATGGCTTTTAACAGCATCAGTGCATGTTATGCCAAGGGAAAGACTTTTACAGAGGAAAAGAAACATCCACCATCAAAAAGTAAGGGGAGGGCTGAAGGGAGCTGCTGAAATTTCTACTACTGCTGCTGCTGCTGTGGGAGCAGTAGCTCTGTCTGGGAACAAATGCATCCGCCAGCCAGGGGCCACCAGTAAATGTAAACTAGGGAAGCCTTAACTGCCCCTGGTCCTCCCTCTTCTCTTCCCTGCATGATGATAGGAATCTTTTTCAATTCTAATGGAAAGGACTGGTCTTTCTATCAACAGCATGTCTCATGAAGAAGATCAGAAGCTGCCTACACACTGTTTGAATTGCTTTATTGCAAAATGGGGCTATGCTCTGCCTGGTTTTATTTCAGTTTAGTCCTTTTCCATTCATTAAGACTAATATAATAACATAACAAGGAAGCTGAGCTCAGTTCATTGAAATCTGACCCCCAGTGTTTTAGGTTAAAGTGATCACACCATTTTCAAAATGTTATTAATCTATTTTAAGTCATGTAATTGCTTGATCGACTCTGCCAAATATATTAATTAAGCTCTCCAGGGAAATTACTGTCCAAGAGCATTCATGAAATATTTTTGTGCCTGATTCAATTTTTCTGAAACAGGTGAGATGCTTGGGGTTGTGCCTATGTCAGGCCTGGTTTCATAAGGGAAAGGCGCGCTTGACCAACCTGAAAGCCTTTTATGAGGACATAACCAGGTGGACAGATGGTGGCAGAGCAGTGGATGTGGTCTATCTTGACTTGAGGAAGGCATTTGACACGGTCTCTCACAGCATCCTTGCAGACAAACTGAGGCAGTGTGGTCTAGATTTTCGGGTAATGAGGTGGATTGTAAACTGGCTACAGGGTAGAAGTCAGAGAGTGGTGGTCAATGGGACAGAGTCTAGTTGGAGGCCTGTATCTAGTGGAGTGCCCCAGGGATCGGTGCTGGGACCGGTCCTGTTCAATCTATTCATTGATGACTTGGATGAGGGATTGGCATGCACTGTCAGCAGGTTTGCTGATGACACAAAGCTGGGTGGTGTCGCCGACACCCCTGCAGACTGTGCTGCCATTCAGCGAGATCTGGAGAGGCTGGAGAGCTGGGCAGAGAAAAATCTAATGAGCTATAACAAGAGTAAGTGCAGAGTCTT
>VXBP01010245.1:39426-80587 GCA_013400115.1 Rhinopomastus cyanomelas
TCACCTCCCTCGACCTGCTGGCCTCTTAGTCCTCAGCTGCTATGTATTTCTACTTCCAGAAAGACTGGGGATCTAGTCTTCAGATTTTTGTCTTGCACCTGGTTCTTCATATCGGGGTGGTTTGCACAGAGATGGAGGTGTATTCATTTAGGTAGAGCTCCTGGGTCTTCTGAAAATGTAGAACTGTGAAGATGCTGTTGTAGTTTGGCTCACTTGTTACCAACAGGTGCCAGCATTGTGTGTTTTTGTTGTTCTGCTTTGCTGGATGTCTTTGCTTGAGATGAGTAAGTAACACCCCACACACACAGATGCACACGTAGCTTTAAAACATCCCGCTCTGAAGGACTGCCACAAAGAGAAGCACTTTAATCCTGGTCATGCTAATGAAGGCTCTTAGGAGAACTTTTCATACTGCAGATTGTTAAATTAAACAAAGCTCATTTAGTGATACAGAATTAGTGGTGCCTTTGGTGCCTTTGTGGTGAAACAAAGAATATAAAGCCCTGTAAGTCTAGCTGATGGCAAGGAAACTTGTCATACTGCCAGACACCCTTCTCTTAAAGAAGGGCTAGACTTCTTGTCTGTGCTTTATTGGCTTGATCCCTCAGAGCGAATGGGCTGAGCATGCTGCTTTGCAGACTGTTATGGAAAAACCCTCAATCGTTACTTTTTGTACAGCAGTAAGTAAATATCTCAAGTTTTATTTTATCAAGTATTTATTTATTTATTAAGTAGTAGTGACTACTGACAGTGACTTTTAAGTCAAATTAATGATACATTTAATGGGCACGAGACTTGGTGGATCGTTTTCAAACATTAAAAACAGTGGTGTCTACACTTAAGATACGTGTTCATAGTTAAGGCCTTAAGTAACAGATTTGCAAAGAGTCTTCATACCTTCCTCACAAATGCTTGAGAGTGCAGGCCATAATCTGTAGTAAAAGCCTGGTTTGATATCTACTTTTTAAAGAAATAAGAGTAGGTGGATTCCCATCTTAGCATCTGTACCTGTCCAGACACCTTCAAAACTCACAGATTAGGTGCCTACATGTATGTTGACATCTGCAGTCAGCACAGGCTGTCAGGGTTATCTGGGCACATGTAGTCCACCATGGCATCACCGAATTCAGTCACAGGCACAGACCAAATTGTAAGGACACCTCAAATTCACACATGTCCTATATGCAGCAGCAAAGACTTTCCTGTTGTAGCTTTTTCCCTTTTCAGGGGCAAAAGAATTTTTCTCTTACTTTGACATTGTATTGAGACACTTTTGCCCATTTTTAATCCAATCTGCCATGACCCAGCTGGTTATTAACAACCTTCTGTCTGGATGAGTCAGGATACAATTTATTTTTTGAGTTTCATCACTCCCTGGGGGACCATTCTGCAAAAAAACCCACAAGGACAGGTTCCTTTAAGGTAGTCAAGACGGATTTTGGGGAATCCTGCGCAGGGATAAAAAGGTGAAGTTTTCAGGAGGCATTCTTCATAAAGGCAATATTTCGGTGGCACCAGACTTGTCTTAACCTGGGCAACGTGAAATTGGCTGACTCAAAAAAATATTAAAGGTTTAGACAAAATTGTTTTCAAACTGAGAAATGATGCATCTGTCACCAAGCCACCCTTATTTATGCAGTTCTGTTGTGCAGGACTCTAATGACATTCTCAGTTGTTCAAAAGCTAGAAGCTGATCCCCCAAAGCCTTATCTTAAACCCATGATTTGACAGGCTGTATTTGCTAACGTGTTGAGGATTTCCTTTGTCATTTTGAACAGCATTCTTAAAACAACACAGTGCAGAGCAGAAATGATGCCTTATTTCCATCCAGAAGTGGACAAGTGCACAACACTAAGATGTTAGTAATCTACTTAAAATTGCCTTTTCTGGTGGGAAACTAAGTGCGGAACTAAGCAAACTACGCAGCATATCAGCTACCTGCTGCAGTGCGCTGCCTCGATGCTGTGTGCAGTGGTTATTAGGAAGTACAAAGCACCCAGTGCTCAAATGTAGGAACAAAATGCTCTATTGCATTGGCATCTTGAAAAGGAGAGGCAGACAGCCTGGTGCACGAGTGTGTAAAGTAAATAAATGAATGTTCTCAGATTCTGTGCTACAGCAGATTGTGAAAAATCTGAGTAGAAGTTAATAGCAAAGGATTTTTATTGCACAATTAAGTGTAGATGTTGTGAAGAAATGTGTAAAATAAGCGTATTTATATTGCTGCTGCTCATGCAGAGCACACTTGCATTGCTTGCATTAAAGGAACAATGCAACAGAAGTTAACTCACAAGAGTCTAATACCCACAGTTGCTAAGATTAGCAAGAAATTAGTCCTATAATTTGATCTGAGTCTCTTGGCTCAGTGACACACCTGCTAGTGTAATACTGAGCTTATACACTGGCAACTACTGCTGCATTACGTGACTGATCGAAATAAACCCAGGTCTGAACTGCAGCCCAGTATCAGGGGTGCTCTTAGGTCAAATTCATAAAGCTTATGCGTTGGGTCGACCCTGGTCAGCAGCTGAGAACCCACACAGCTGTTTGCTCATTCTCCTTTCCCGTAGAATAGGATGTAGATATAAAGTTAAAAAAACCTCAAGGATTCAGATAAAGACAGTTTAACAGGTGAAGCAAAAGCTGTTCATGCAAGGAAAGCAAAATAGGTGTTTAGTCACTACTCACTTCCTGGAAAGCGGGTCCTCAGCACATGTAGTGGTTATTTGAAAAGACAGATGCCATAAACACAAGCATTCCCCCTTTCCTCCTTTCCTTGAGATGTTATTGCTGAGTTCAACATCATACACACTCTCCCTCTGGCCAATTCAGGTCAGGTCTCCTGGATTCATCATCTCTCAGGTTCTTGCTCAGCAGTAGCCTGCTGACTACAAGCACTGCTCAGCCACGGTGTTACCAACACTGGTTTAGTCACAGATCCAAAATGCAGCACCATACAGGCCACTACGAAGACATGTCTGAGCCAGACCAAATACAGCTTATCAGGACAGAAGGTGTGCCATAGAATCATAGAATCATTGGGGATTGGAAGGGACCTCGAAAGACCTTCTAGTCCAATCCCCCTGCCACAGCAGGATCACCTACACCAAGTCACGCAGGAACACATCCAGGGGGGTTTTAAATGTCTCCAGAGAAGGAGACTCCACACCCTCCCTGGGCAGCCTGTTCCAGTGCTCTGTCACCCTCACTGGGAAGAAGTTCCTTCTGATGTTTATAGATCTTGAAAGATTCACTATAAATCTCTCCCCTCATTCTCTGTCCCTTCCGATCTCCCATTCTGTCTGCTGTATAAAAAAGTAGTGCTCTTCATAAGCAAAGCATGGTCCTCATCAGTACCTGTCACTCTTCTCTGGCAGAAAATGAGTGAAGGTTTTATACTGGCTTGTTGTGGCAAGCCATCCTGTCTGCAGTCACCTGAATCCTTTCTGCAATAGTGGATGTCACATCTCTTCTGAAGAATGGTAATTCCACAGGACATGCTGAAGCAAACTGAGCAGCAGTGTAAGTTCAGCTTTAATAAAAAGAGATGGTAACAACACTTGCAACGTGTCAACAGTTTTATCTGATGTATGGAAGAAAACGCAATGCCGTAGATCAGCTCAGCCTGACTCCTGTCAGTGCGTCTTACGTACACAAAACTGCAAGTGCCCAGCAGAAGTACAATGCACCAAAGCTGCTGTGTTCCAGTGGCATAAGAACGACTGGCATCGTAGCCATGGCTAGGAGTAATATAGAGGATGACAAAGCATGGGCTTTATGATGTCCTAATGGGGGTTTTGTTTATTTCAGAGTGACAAACAATATCTAAGTTGTTCTGCAGACTCTCAGGGAATATGCTCTTCGTGCCTACAGTGCCACAGCTGAAGGTATGTACCAGAATATCTTGGGTATCACCAGCATTCGTAGGACTAGGCTTTAGATCACTCTGCTCAGCAATGACATAGTGTGTTGTTACAAATGTAAGGTGAGGCACTGAATTTCCCATCTTAGAGTCAGCCACTCCACCCAGAGCTGTCCTGGTGGCACAGTACTCACCATAACCTTGCCCAGTTCCCAGAGTTAGCCCTGGGTGTTTCGGATACACATTCCTCGACAGTTTTGAAATTTGTTCTCCAAATGGAAATGGAACTTCAATCTAGTTTAGCCTGGTTTCCAAATTAAATTGGACATATGTACCTGCTTGCCCATGAGTACTCTGCAAACAATATTGACAGTTCACCAATTTCAATCACACTAACAAGGGCATAGGGGACTCTCAGATAACAATTAAGGTTACCTCTTACAAAACCCAGCTGAGTAGGAGACAGATATAGTTAATCTGGCATTGAAAGAACACTCGCAGTAGCCTTTCAGCTGTCTAGTCAGGCTGACAAGCAGAGTGAGCCAAACGATGAGTACATTGATAGTTTGGAACCATTGGAAGTGGGTGAATTACTCCTGTGCAGAGAGCAGACGAAGGTACTTCAGCGAGCTGGGGCTTTCAATCAAACAAGAAAGCACAAAAGAGGAACTACTGCAAATAATATGTGAAGATAGAATCACCAAATCGTTAAGGTTGGAGAAGATCTTCAAGCAATGCCATATTTCCAACACTGTTTGAACACCTCTGGGGATGATGACTCCTCCAATTCCCTGGGGAGACTATTCCAGTATCTGACCACTTTTTCTGTGAAGAAATTTTTCCTAATGTGCAAGCTGAACCTCCGTTGGTACACCTTGAGGCCATTTCCTCTTGTCCTGTCCCTCCTGACTTGTGTGTAGAGGCTGACACCCACCTCTCTACAACCTCCTTTCAGACAGATACAGAAGGTGATAAGGTCTCCCCTGAGGCTCCTTTTCTCCAGACTGAACAACCCCAGTTCCCTCAGCCACTTGTCAGCAGGCCTGTGCTCCAAGTCCTTCACTAGCTTCTTTGCCCTGTTTTGGACCTGCTCAAGTACTCCAGTGTCCTTCTCCTGTTGAGGTGTCCAAAACCAAATGCAGTATTTGAGGTGAGGTCTCACCTGTGATGAGTACAGGGGGACAATCACTTCTCTAGTCCTGCTGGCCAAACTATTTCTGTTGCAGGCCAGGATGCTGTTGGACTTCTTGGCCACCTGGGCACACTGCTGGCTCATGTTCAGCTGGCTGTCAGTCAGCAGATTTGGGTTTGTTTCTGCAGAATGGTGAAAAGATGCTGAAAGCACCTGTAGGACAACATGGTACATTAGTCCTGTTCTCAGCTAGGCTGATGTATTCCTTCTTTCCTTACCTGAACAGGTCTACTCTGTCTGACCCCTCTCTTTATCCTCTCTACCTAATTGTGCACCTCAGAAAGAATCCTCTGAACATTTGTGAATCCTTTAACACCCTTTACAGGTTGAAGGATTTCTGAAACAATGGGGCATCTACCTTTGTCCTCCTTCTATGTTTGCTGTATTTTACATTAACTAGCACAGTACATGAAAAACAGAGTCACTTTATTCCTCAAAACAGGGGAAATTTGACATCTTTTTAGATTTTTCTCAATAGCTAAAGCAGGGAAAGAGTTTTCTAGTGCTGAGGGAGGGAAACTGTATTATTTTCCACTAGTATCTTGCAAATATATTGTGCTTGTAATTTAAATAAGCAAGGATCATCAATTCTTCTACCAAGTTATTTAATTTTTATTGCTCACCCTGAAATGTAAACGTAAAATGAGAAACTTAGCTCATTATTTGTCAGTTTTTATCTGTTTTATTTTCATTGAGTCATTTGACTCTTCAATTATTTTGTACAAAACATGTTTCAACAGTTTCTACTCCATCCATTCAAATGTCTTTTATTTTTAATGCTAAATTTAAAATAGAATTAAAATATCAAGGTGAACAAATAAAAAATTTAGGAAAAATTACCCTGTAATCCAAATTGAAATATTAACAAAACACTTAAAAATAACAAATGTCTGCTGTAGAAAATTGTATGGAGTAAAATCAGTATCTTGAGATAAATTTTGTATTTTGTTTTATTCTTGGAGTAGCTTATTTACACCAACCAGAGGAATGCATTGCAGAACATCTTTATATGTCAAATTAACAGATGTTTTCATTTGAGGGTCCTGTTATTCTCTAGCTTTCTTAAACATATGAGATCATAGAATTGCTGGTTGGAGCAACCATTAAGATCATTGAGTCCAATCATTAACCTAACTGTACCAAGATCACCACTAAACCATGTCCCTAAGCTCCATACCTACTTGACTTTGAAACAAATCCAATGATGAGGATGAATTAATACATGTAAGTATTTTAAAAAAAACAACTTCAGAAGTTGTTTTTTAGTAACACCTCAGCAGATTGTGCTTCCATTCAGTGGGACCTGGACATGCTAGAGAGCTGAGGGGGGAGAAATTTAAGGAAGTATAACAAGGGCAAGTATAGAGCCTTGCATCTGGGCAAGAACAACCCCAGGTACCAGTATAGACTGGGGACTAACCTGCTGGAGAGCAGTGTAGGAGAAAGGGACCTGGGGGTCCTGGTGGGATGACTATGAGCCAGCAATGGGCCCCTGTGGCCAAGAAGGCCAATGGCATCCTGGCGTGGATCAGAAGGGGGGCGGTTAGCAGACCAAGAGAGGTTCTCCTTCCCCTCTACTCTACCCTAGTAGACCACATCAGCCACAGAAAAGGAGACTAAGAGGTGACCACATTAGTGTTTATAAATATATGAAGGGTGGGTGTGAGGAGGATACAGCCAGGCTCTTCTCAGTGTTGTCTAATGATAGGGCAATGGGTGTAAGCTGGAACATAGAAGGTTCCACATAAAGCATGAGAAGGAACCTCTTTGTGGTGAGGGTGACAGAGCACTGGAATGGACTGCCTAATGGGGGTTGTGGAGTCTCCTTCTCTGGAGAAGTGTGAAACCTGCCTGGATGTGTTCCTGTGTGACTTGGACGACGTGATCCTGCTGTGGCAGGGGGATTGGACTAGATGATCTTTTGAGGTCCCTTCCAACCCCTAATGTTCTATGATTCTGTAATTCTGTGACTTTAATGATTTATTTTAAATGTATATAGGGGGCAAAAAATGGAGGCGACTACGCAGAGTTACAAAACACACATCTTTTTTAAACCCATCACCTTAAGAGGGCTGCAATCAACTAACTTTACCAGGTAAAAATTGAATGAAGTATCAAGGAGAGAAAGATGGATCAAAGGCAATAGGAACTGGTTGTGGAGAAATACAAAGGAAAAAGCAAGACATTAGAATGCCAAGAGCGATAACCAGAGATTTAGAAATCTTTCAAGGTTACAGCTTAATCCATCCGGAACCATTGTGAGTACGGGCCAGAGGCAGTTGCATAGGATGATACTCTAAGCCATAAAGTCATCTACAAAAATCACACACTGCAACTCTCTAATTACAGCACTGGGAGCATAAACCATAGATCAGTTGCAAGGTCTGCCTCACTTCCAGCTGCAAAGCCTCCAGCAGCAGGAATGATTTCTCCTGCTTTTATCTGCTGGCTTTGAACCTGAATGCTATTAAATGAGGCAGCTGAGAAATGCAGAGTCAGTAGCAGCCCTCCAAAGGGAATACTGCACATGCAGCTTTCAAGACAAGCAGAGCCCACCTACTAGTTGAGAGAATGCAAAAGGTCACTGCATGTGGGTTATACAAAGAAGAGTGATGTGAAACAAGAATAGTAAGTGCTAGGAAATGAACTGTATTCTGAACAGTCCACACCAAGTATTGTCCTCGTTCAGATACCAGCAGTAGAGTTAATGCAGTTCAAGAAATTACTGCTCATTATCCATTAAATTTGACTCCTTCATAATTCACTGACCATGAGCTCCAGCCTACTAGCACGGCAGTCTTAGGAGACTTTCCATCAGATGAGATACATTTTGAAGGGAAATTTTCCTGCTGAAAGAAGGTAACAGTAATACTGGTGTTTGAACCTACTTATAATTGAGATCCTTTCTTTCCTATGTGTCTAGGTTAATGCAGTTTGCGTGTCAAATCTTCTCATCTTGGCTGTTTTCAGAGTGCATAACACTCCTTCACAAGGGGTACAATCCCTTTGTTTTTTACAGCTGCAGATTGTGACATGAGAACCTTGATGCTGTGGTCCGTTACTGTCAACAATCTACAGAGGCATATTCTGGAAGCAGTGAGCTGCTAATTAAGAATGCATCACGCACAAAAGAGAACAACAAAAGAAGTTCTTCACTTACAAAGAAAATATTTTCTATAATGGTCAAATGTCTTTCAAAAGGAGGAAAGCAACCAGCCAAAGTACGAGACAAAACAATTTACCAGCTGAAAAGTGCTGCAGCTTGCAAGATGTCACCACAGCTTTTCTTGAGACTCGCTTTAATTTTCCCGATCGAACTAAAAGCTGGAATTTTCCTTTTAATTTTTTAAAAATGTATTTTAGCTTGAAGAACAGAGTTTGAAGGTAAATCAGTCAGTATGGAAATCAAATCAATGATATGACTGATACTTTATTGATACTGTATATGTGTATGATATCACATGCTATATGGTGCATCTCCTGGTCGTGAGGAAAATGGCATCTGACAGCTTCCGAAAATTTGTGTAGGAGGGAACAAATACATCATTTCAATTGTCAAAGTGCTGCATTTGAGAGCTTCAGGGCTTAACTGTCTACAGTGTCCAGAGGATGGGTGCAGTGAAAACACATCCCTGCTCAAACATTTCCAAATGGTTTTTCTTTTGGCATTTGGTTTCTACAACTACCTCACCCTTCATCCATACATCTATATTGAATCTAAGTAGTGAGAAAAGCAAGACAACTTTGTGGTTGCAGGTGCTTTGAGGTTTTTATTCTGTTCTCTGCAAGATTTTGTGAAGCATGAAGTGCAAAATGTTGGAAAATATTTGATCAATCCATGCTCTGAATTTGTAAGTAAATCTTCATGTCATATGCTGGATCCTAAGAGCGATACGCATACTGGCAGGAGTCAGATCCAATCATATGTGACCCACATAAGCAATGAAATCTAATTGAACCTTTGCAAATTGCAGATGTTGGTACGAACTGCTTGCTTGTGAATAACCTTCAGAGCATAACTCATTCATCTAATTATCCACTGGGTGACTCTGAATAACAAATATAATTGAGCACACTACTCTTCAACAGCTCTTGAACAGAAACATGCTTGATCTGTCCAATTATTCACGAGGTATTTGTTCAGCTGCAACAGCACTGGCAAATTATATCACTACTAATATGATGGCCCCAAGCCTGCTAACTTTATTCACATAAAACTCCTACTAACAGCTCCCCAGCACCTACAGAATATGGAAGCAAAGGCTGGGGGTTCAGATGTCGTGACTGATGGAGAGCTGTGTGCATGGGTGCGACACCCGTTGCTGCATGGGTTTTAGCGTCCAACAGGAGCGCAGTTTTGTATTCCACGAGAGACTGTCAGGCTTGTCTACACCTTCCTGTTACAAAGATCACAATGTCCTTCTCCTTGCAATAGAGCATTTCCTATATGCTAGACATTCTCGTGCTTTTCACAGGTGATGGGTGGAGCTGAGTCCCATGTTTAAGATCCTCAGGCCCAGACGCCGTACACAGCGTACGCACACTCATTGCAATCCAACTGTACAATACTTCACTCATGGCTTCTGCCTGTTTTTCTAGGTCCATTCTGCTAAATCTACATAAATTTGAAATGAGAGGGCTCAGCGTAGACTTTCTGCTGGTTTGTGTTGCAGCAGCAATGTACTTCGTGCTTTCCTAGCTCACTCTAATGGTGTTGATTCTGGTTGATGTTTAGATCACATAGCCACCTTGTTTTCTTGTTATTTCAAGACAACACACATCATATCGCGCTCTAATGTCTCTCCTTTGTTACCTCGTCTGGCATCACAAATTGAAGCTTGGCATTTCCATCTTTCATTATTCGTGCCCTTTAATCAACCACTTGTTTCCTTCATGCCACCATCTGAATACGAGCTGTGTTCCCTTGAGAAAACAAAGGAGCTACTCACGTTGGCAGCAAAAGATTACTAATTTCTCAGCATCTCTAGGAAAGGATGTTTAAGAAAGGGCACAATGCTTCATGGCAGTGAGTGAGGAAAATAGTCTGACAAACAGCACTGTGACAGCACAGTGAGAGAAGAATGAGAGGCAGAGGTGCTCTAGGTGCTGCAGCAGAGCCTCCACAGCCCATGGAAGACCATAGTGGTGCAGTTGCGTATTTCCTGAAGAACTGCAGCCTGGGGAGAGCCCACATTGGAGCTAGTTATTTCTGAAGGACTGCAGCCTCTGGGAAAGACAAATACTGGAGCAGGGAAAATGAGGGATGAGGAAGGATCTGTAGAGAGGAGCTGCTCTGCTCTGACCACTACACCCTTGTTCCCTGTCATCCTGCATTGCTTGAAGTTTGTGGTGGGTGGAAGAGTTGGGACTGTAGGAGTGAAGTCAAGTGTGAGTGAAGGGAAGGTGTTTCAAGTTGTTCCTCACTATTCCAGTTCAAATTCTGATTTACTTTAATTGGCAATAAATGAAATTAAATGTCCCCAATTCGAGTGTTTTGTGCCTGTGGTGGTAATTGGTAAGTGACCTCCCTGCCCTTATCCTGAGACAGCTTATTTCCTCCACCTTGTCCTTCTGAGGAGGGGTGAAGTAGGAGAGCATCTGGGTGGGTATCTGGCAGCCACACAAAGACATGTAACCTCCTGAAGGTGAAAGCGTTTTTAATAACAAGCATTTTTCATTAAGTAGCACTGAGAGTAAATCTATGACAGCTTCATGAAATATGAAAAATTCTACACACATCTAGGATCTAGTGTGCGTTGGGTGGGTCTTACATGTTTCCCATCAAGGAGACACTTGTCACCATATTCTCCTTGTTGAGTTATCAGGCTTCAAGTTTGTGGTGCTGCCAATGTAAGGATTGTGAGTGACTGGAAAATCGGAAAAATGATCGCTCTGGGAATCCCTCCTCACTTGGTCCTCACAGGTGATGATTTGAAGACCTGCCTTCAAAAAAAGAAGCCAGCCAAGTTACTTTCCAACAAGGAAATGCCTTTCCATTAAAAAACCTCTATGATTTTTTTTCGTGTTTCTTCCCACAACAATCTGAGTTTTGGTGGATTCCACTGACAAGGAAAGTTTCATGTTGAAAATCTCCACAAGATGTCAATGAAAGCACAAACTGTGAAGACAGATTAATTTTCCTGGTGCACAGAAGAAAGTGGAAACAAGAGACCAGGTCTTTTAACCCTGAATACTGAGTCTAGGCTATTTTAAGAACAACTGCTGTTGGGCTGCTCATGAGGTAGGTGGTCAGGTTTTTGATCTGTATGAGATTTAATCTTTTAGTCTTTGTAATTCTTGATTTCTATTTCTGTTTATCCTTTTAGCTACCTTTTATAATAAAGAAGGAAGACTGGGAAAGCAAGGAGATACAGGATTGCCCTGTGAAGGACACATTTGGGGAGGGAGGAAGAGAAGTCTCCAGCCTTCTGGAGGCACAAATGTATGTAAGATAAATGTGTCACTTACACAGCAGCATCATAAGAAATATGCCCGCCAACTACAGTTAATAAGGT
Source organism: Rhinopomastus cyanomelas (assembly GCA_013400115.1). Taxonomy (NCBI): domain Eukaryota; kingdom Metazoa; phylum Chordata; class Aves; order Bucerotiformes; family Rhinopomastidae; genus Rhinopomastus; species Rhinopomastus cyanomelas. The sequence continues at coordinate 50,996 of VXBP01010245.1, forward strand.
ATTCTCCTGATCTTGACCGGCCAGAGCCACCTCTCTGAAACACCAAAGACTTTTAAAAGAAAGATGATGCTACAGGGTTACTGCAGTTAGGACTTGTGTACAGTCCTGTGAAAGACTGACTTTAGCACCAGCTTTACAGACCTGTTATTCCACTGGCACAAGTAGTACAATTCCAACTGTCAATAATTCAAGCATTATCCTTGGCATTTATCCTTCACAGCTATACTGTCCCTTTGGATATGGAGTCTTTCATTAAAAAGAAAAAAATCCCACCTGTCTGATGTCTTTACGTTTCCACTGAGGCCATTTTATGCTGATAGAATTAAAAACGTTCCTGGATTCTCAGTGTATTTTATTAATTAAAGAGCTGGAGGGTATTTGACAAAAGACCTACTTCACAAAGGAGCTAACTGTTTGTAACCCAAGATATAAACTTTACTATCGCTTGTGTCATTCAGCAGCATGCTGAGGCAAAGCTTTCTGCCTGAAATGCAAAGTACTGCTGACTTTTTCTTTCCCTCTGGATTTTGAAAAATGCTAAGGTTTGCCCAGTAACTCACCAGTTGAGAAGGTGGAGTACAGGGTCGTAATTAAAATCTTACAAATAACGTATTCTGCTTCTTCACTCAGCCTGACAACTCCTTACCGCACCACCACTATGTGCTTTGTTCATATCACACTGAATCCATCAAACTAAGCCGATTTGGATCCTCAAGCCTGTAGGAAGAGATTTACTTCACGTGCTATATATTAGTGATAAATGATCAGCAGCTGAGGGAAGTGTTGAGGGAACTAGAGAAAAAGAAACTAAGGGGAGCCCTTACCATTGCTCTTTACAATTATCTGAAAGGAGGTCACAACGAGGTGAGTGTTGCTCTCTTTTCCCAGGTAAGAAGTGATAGAACAAGCGTAAGCGGCCTCAGGTTGTGCTGGGGGAGGTTTAGATTAGTTATTAGGAAATATTTCTCCACCAAAAGTGTTGTTAGGCATTGGATCAGGCTGCCCAGTGCATGTCAGTCTGGGATGGCCTGAGTTTCTCAGCGCCCACACCTGCATCCCTTGGTGCAGGTCTCTAAACTAGAAGAAGATCCAAGGCCCAAACTGGAGTGGTTTACCATTCTATTTTCTCAGGTTCTGTGAGGGCATTGATGACAGAGTTTCTAGTTTGTATGCACCGACTTGCATAACCTTTTCTGTATAGTTAATAAACCTTTCTGGAGTTTCCCTAAGCCATCGATTGTCTGGTGAATTTTATCCGAGATGCCACTGAGACCTCACTGCTTTGCTTTCCTTTCTTTGATATTGAATTGTGGTCCTGAACCCACCACAAAATTGGTGTCGAAACCCGGGAGCAAAGCACTTTGAGTTTCAACCCGCTACAGAATTGCACATTTTTAATTGAATAAACTTGTATTAAAAATACTGTTGTTCAAGAAGAATTTGGAGAATCATCAAGGAACTCCCACCACAGCTTTCTGGGACTGGATAGTAACATGGAACCTCTGGCCACTTAGGTTGGTGAAACGAATTGGACTCTTCAGAGCATCGCACTCCCTAGATTCATAATCCTCGTCAACTGTGCTTAGGTAAAGGAGTGATGGGCTGTGTCTAAACAGCCAAATGGTGCTGCAGCTATACCTTTTGCAGTGTTGTTTAAATATCCAGGATGCCAAGATATGTGCTTGCTGCTGTATATGATACAGATGTTGTCTGTGCACGTGTCTGGAAAGCAATTGTAATGGATACAGATGTGCATCGGCATTTAAAAGTTCCTGCTACTGCCTTATTGGCCCCTTGTGTTTTAGTCCAGGAATGCATCACGCAGTCTGATGCTGCTGAAGCACACAGGATGCAGAATATCTTGTCTGGGGTGACTTCAGTTACGGATGTGCTTTCTAAAGCTGTCAGCTCCCTGTGTTTTTTAAAAACAATGTTCCATAATGCAAGAGCAAATGGAACGTAATGATGGGAATGTCTCATACTTTAAACAAATTAAAGGAATTTATCTTCATACCCGGGGTATGCAGTCGCATTTTGGATGGTGTGTGAGATTAACTTCTCTGAATCTATTGCAGTAGTGGCTTTTAAGCGGATGTTGGCAGTTTGGAGAACCTAAAGATAACACAATCAAGACAGGGAGACCCAAAACTTTGTGAAAACTTTCTTTCCTGGGTGTTGATCGGGAGTCATCCTATGCAGGCAACCCTGCTGTGAAATCGGTGCACCCGGTGACAAACATCTGCAGGAGAAATGCAGCAGCGAAACAGAAACACGTTTTAAAAGAATTGTGTGTGACTCTCATAAAAGTACTTGATGATTTCGTACATGTGGCCAGCTGAAATGCCCCTGGGAAGCAAAACATGAGAAATAAGCACAACTCTGCCATGATTCAGTGTAATATGAGCACATTCCATAATTTTAAAGAACTATAATATCATCTACCTTTCAAAATATGACTATCCCTCTTGCACAGAAGAAACGGCCAGAGCTCTCTGGTATTTCTGTGCATTTTTTTCACCCATGTCTTTTTGCAAATAGTATTCCTATGTTATTCTGACCTTAAAAATTAGACAGGAATATTTTCAGGTATTACCCAGATGTGGGTACTAGTAACTAGCAAGACTGTACTGCTGAGGCTAGTTAAAATCAATAAAGTAAACCAGCTTTCCAGTGACACAATATTAAGAGAAGCCTTTAGAGAATCACATTTAAAAGATGCTAATAGCATTTTCCTAGATGACAGCAGCAGCCATGGAGCACACCGAGGCCTGGTTCCAGTCAATGCCAAGTGCTAAGAGTTTATGGCTCATAAATTTCAAATTATGCTTAGCTTCATAGTCCTGATTCATGGACTCTAATGGAAAATGTCCTTTTGGCTCCCACCACAGAATGAGTATGACTCCTGCAGTGGGTATGCACAAAAATGTGGCCAGCTGGCCTGGAGTCATGTTGTGTCTACTATTGTCTGAGCCCCGCACATTGCAGCGGGTGAAAAGAGGCTGCTTGTAGGCAGAAACAATCGGTGGATTGTCTCAAACTCCAGGCCTTCTCTTGCAGAATGGAAAACATTTTTTATTGTCATTGCATTAGAAAGCGTTGAAGGTCTCGGCACCTCATACAGTGGACTATGAATGACCGGAAGACTTATTTTAATAGATGAAAGCAATAAAGCATAAGTTAACAAGGAAGCATACTGCAAACACACAGACAGAATACTCCTTGGGTACCTCCCAGGGCTCACGTTGCCTATCTCTGCTTGTCTCAAGAATTGCCTGGTTTCCGGGCTCTTCCCTTTGTCAGGAGCCAACGAGACCCGCACGTACCCTTCTTTGCATTCCTCGCTGACACCGTCCAAGGTGTACAAATCAAACTGGCTGAAAGGTCTGTGCTAACATGTAACTCCGATGCAGGAGACGCCAGGTTCTAAAGAAATAAACGTGTGGCAGACTGATGGACTAGGTTGCAGAAAAAGATACTGCTTTGTGAGTTGATAGAGTTGGGAGAAAACAGATGAGCTTCAGGATGTTTAAATTCTGCTTTAGATGTGAAACGCAAACTGCCTGGAAATCTGCAGGCTTTTTTTCAAAACCAAAGAGGGATTTCCTTCACCCTATGCTACTCATTTTTGTCTTTAGGATGCTATAAGTACTGCTTCTTGCTGATTCTGCTTATTACTGTGATGTCTTTTACAATTGAAATAGCCGTAGCATGACCTGATCATGCTTCAACCTCCATTTGAGAAACTGGGAAATTACGTTTGGTTCCAATGGAACACATGTGTTGTGCTAATTCTTTGTATCACATAAGTCCAATCAGACGTTAACTGCACTTGTTTGAAAACCTCCAGAGTCTCTAAAAAGCAGCCACAGAGGGGCAGCAGACATTTACACTCAAACAATATGATGCTGGTTGTATGGTTTCCTCAGCAGTTCAGTTTTCTGTGTAATAAAAATAAACCAAACAACTCTGGAAAGCTGGGCTTTTTCTTTGGGAAGCACAACCTCAATTTCACTTACTTCCTGAAAACATCATTTAAAATGTAGGGTAAAAATGCATCCTTACAGGCAAAAAAATGGCACACTTACAAATCTTTTTTTATTAGTATCTTTCTCAATCATCTCTTTCAAAAAGGTCTGGTACTGAAGAACAGGCTTATTGGATTGTCCCTATAACTTCTGATTTTCAGAAAAAGTGTTAAAGGAATACACAAAAAAATCACTCGACCTTACTGGCAGAGAAACTGCTGGCTTGTTGTTCTGCACTAAAGGTATCAAACAAAAGGTCTGAAAACCCTGGGAACGAGTAATTTCCTGTATAGCAGGTCTGTCTTAGTACTGATAGCAAGTGAAGATTGGACGCCAGTTCCAGTGTAAGCCTTCTGCAGTGAGAGAGAAACCAAACCAAGACTTTTGCAAACATCTTTGTTGATTCTTCAGGTCAGAAAGCAGTTTGGTAGACAAATGGGTGTACTTACATTTTAACCCTTATTACATGTTTTCTGTCATTTACACGGTGATTTCTTTGTTCTGCTGTAGAAGCCACTGTTTGCGAGAGTGGACATACAACTAAGAGATGATTACTTCATATAATTTCAGAAATGCAGGGCTCCATTTTAAAAACAGTAGCGTGTGTACGCTTGCACGTGTAAGAATCAGCAGTTTGACTTGAGTAGTGCCCTTTAATAAGCTCCAAGCAGCGTACAGGGTCGTAAGTGTTTCCTGAAACAGGTCTACTTAAAATAGCTGACAAGCAACTTGTCACTTTCTGCTTGTGATTTCTTGTGGTGTTTGTGTTGCAGTTACAGAGCTTTAAAGAAAAGCAGCCACAACTTTGATTCCTTCATTTTCAGCAGTTTAATTTTTTAGAATGTGACTATATAAGCCGAAAATTCCTATGTTTGTTCACTCAGATGTGACCACTTTCCCAAAGTTAAAAGGAAAGCTGTTCAGTTCAGTTTTAGTGATCTGGATAACGCGAGAACCCTGTGCTTCTCCTATTTTGAGAAAACTGCTCGGCTGTTATTTTTTCTTGGATAACTCCAAAATCTGTTGAATGCAATGCTTCAGACTTGGCACGAACAAGATTATTATGGTGAAGTAGGAGGTGTGCTACATTTTAATTGACATGGCAAAAGAACCCTCAAGCTCTGCGTATACAAGTTCTGCATATAGCACGTTCCACATACTCTGTATGAGTGTTTCTAGTAATATATTCAAATTTTGAGTCTGGAGGCAGAGACATCCACATACCGATGCAAAACAAAGTTGTCAGCTGTGTACAAAGAGGCAAATAAGGGATTTGTTACTGTGCCTGAACAGCCAGGCTAACAAAGCTGCTGCAGGAGGCAGCACTCTTCTCTGGTTACGTTACAACACAAAAACTAGATCTATGGCTTGAAGTGTGCCTGTCTATGGGGACAGCTATCCATATAGACTCTGTTTAAGCTGGAACTAAAATAGCAGTGTCACACCATGTTAGGAAAGACGTTCACCCTGTTTGAATCCTGAGTATACTGACAAGGATGCTACCAAGAGGAAGCAAAGATTCATGTTCCGATATAACAAAGTGTTACCTGCACTGAGGGTGCAACTTGCCTCTGTCTCCTTATTTTTGATTTTCAAATCCTCACATTACTCCCTAAATGTTATATTGGGCTAAAAATGAAAAGACAGGTGAAAAATCAAGCTATGCGTTTCCTGTATCCTGCTGGAGTAGGTTTCTTTTAAGGTTTATCTTTACTGAAACAGATAAATTTGAGTCCGTTTCCTCCAGGCAGCTTACCGACTCTAACTAGAGAGCAGTGACCTACACCAGCATTGCTAAAGTGAGAGTGACCACATTTTGTGGTGATACAGCTCCAAAGGGTGATTTGATCAGCAGCTTAAAATCTTAGCAGTTGAATTAACTAGCTCCTGGCAGCACAATGTCGGTGTGTCTGCACAGGCTTACTACGAACTCATTCCTCTGCAGTACATCCCTGTAATGATTTCCCATCCTTGTACTCTGCTGGTTCTTCTCTCATGCTGTGAACCCCATTTATTTTTCATAAAGATGTTCTTTTTGCCAAACGGTATTTCAGTTGCATCAGGGAACTGGTGCAGCTTTCCATGCAGCCTTACAAACCATTGGGTTAGCACAACTAAGTCTGCAGTAATTACGTGTCTAGTGCTGCTGCTGCTGATTTCTTAAAGTCTCCTTGCTGCCGAGAAAAAGGCAAATGGGGTCACACCCTAAATGAGCATCAGGATCATTCAAAAGCTTCAGCCAAATCCGATCAAGGTTATGGCACTAATGGACACATGAACAATGGCTTGACGCATAGAACCGGACGAAATCACACTTGTGACAGCCGCGTACAATGAAGTGAGCTGTGCATCTGAACGTGTGAGATGTAAATAAGCTGTGCGCTGAAAGGCGTGCAATTACAATGTGACAAAATTGCTTCTGATTCATCCTGGGGTAAGTCTGTCACTGCTAGAGCAAGGCTAGACTGTTTCTAGACATTGAATCATGTGTGTGGCTTTAAAAAATGTGGACGGCTTAAACTACCGGTTAACCCATTCATGTCTCCACTGCTTCTGCTAGATCTGTGGATGCTGCAGTCGCTGTAGAAACACTGAGCTATTTTAGTGACAGCTAGCCCAGGTACTTCCAGTTCTCTGGGCAATCAGCCAGTAATTCCGTGAAAAGTATTCACTTACATGTTTGTTCAGCATTTCAGCTGAAATTCAGTTAAATATTTGCAGCAGCATCAAACAAAGGAAAAAACATACGTCGGTGAGAAAAAGCCCTCAGAAATGGAGGGGTGGGAGGAAATGGTCCAGAAAATGATGGAGAAAATCCATGCAGCTTCACACTGTGTGACTTGCTAGAGCATCACTTGTAAGACTTCCACCAAAGAGATTCAGTCCAAAGTACTTTGGATGTCTTTTATCCACCAGTAGTCAGAATAACTGGAACCAGAAGTGAAGTTTAGAGGAACAGGAAGAAAACAAAAGGGAGAACAGAGGGTCTCACAGGCCCATCAAGTTTTTGGTTGAGAACCTGAGCACCTTTGTCACAAATGCTCATTGGTCACGAGCAGGGCACAAAAGTGCACTCACTGGTTGGAGGATGTCTGCTGAGCCAGACGTGGTAAAGCCTGTGCTAGTGCAGACAATGTGCATCTGTTCCTGAATCGCTCGCAATACCCTTTCAATTATTACGCCTGTGTTGTTTGCCAAATGGCTTGGATGAGCAGATTTTTATTCTAGCTTCTTAATAACCTACTCAAACATTTGCTATTAATATGGTTGTGAAATACAGGTTTCTTTGTTACTGTAACACAGTCTGAAGATAATTGTAGCTGTCCACAGTACCTGATGAATAACAGCCATTCCTTAAACACTGCCGTGAACAACATTCCCTTTCGACAAATGCACAGAAACAGTTCATAGAAAGGGCCACGGACAGCATCACAAAACCCAAGCGTTTGGTATTCGGATGAGCGCTCGTGAACGCTGCCTTACCAAATGCCATGCCACATTTATGACTTCAGGGCAAAATCTATGAACACCAGACAAAGTGAACATATTAATTAATGCTAATTACATCCTTGCAGTACAGATGGGTTCTATTCTCTTGACATGAGTATGTAATACATTTGGCATAAATGTCAGCTAATGTGTTTAGGCAGGAAAATCTGTAGTTTGCAAACACACAATCAACTGTCTTTTACTTGTGAAGACTTTATGTGCTGCAGCCCATCCACACTGACTTGCAATGTGAATGGTGCAGATTTTCACTGCCATATTTACTGTTACAACGACTCCCGGGGATCCTCAAGCTTTTTGCTGTGCCTTCTGCATGAGCTTTAGTACAGCATGGATGCAGATACAGTATGAGCAGGGGCTGCAGAGCCTCCTCTGTGTCACATAACTGAGGATGGAGAGAAGGAAATACTTTCCACTTCAAAATCCACCCTCTGAAATCTACCCTACGTCCAGCTACTTAGAGTCACTTGAATACTTCAGTGCTACCTCTAATGTTTCCAGACGATTTTCCTACACTATACGTGCACATCTTCATGACAGCTAGTTATAGTCCCTGGTGAGGATAGGAGATAGCATTTCTGTCTTCACACACGTCTATTCTTTTGGAGTTCTGAGCATCACCATTACTGATCTCCAAAATGTATTCTGTTCATAGAGTCATGGAATCATAAAAATCATAGAATGGTTTGTGTTGGAAGGGACTTCAAAGGTCATCCAGTCCATTCCCCCGCTGCAATAAGCAGGGATATCTCCAACTAGATCAGGATGATGAGAGCCCTATCCAACCAAACCTTGAATGTCTCCAGGGACAGGGTATCTACTACCTGTCTGGGCAACCTGTTCCAGCATTTCACTGCCTTCTCTGAAAAAATGTTAATTCTTTACATTTACCTTGAATATACTCTCTTTTAAAACCACTACGCCTCGTCCAATTGCAACAGGCTTTGCTAAAAAGAACAGCTTCATCTTTCATGTAAGACCCCTTAAGTATTGAAAGGCTGCACTGTGGTGTCCCTGGAGCTTTCTCTTCTCCAAGCTGAATGATCCAAACTCTCAGCCTTTCTTCACTGGAGCTGTCACAGACCTCTGATCATTTTTGTAACCCTCCACTGCTTGACCGTGTCTTTCTTGTGCTGACCCCAGAGCTGGACACAGTACTTCAGCTATAGTACTCAAGCTACTCAAATCACCAGAATGGAGGAGAGTGGCACCTTCTTCAATCCGCTGGCCACACTCCTTTTAATGGTTGGCTTTCTGGGCTACAAGCACATATTGACAACTCATGTCCAGCTTCTCATCCACCAGTATGCCCAAGTCCTTCTCTACAGGGCTGTTCTCAGTCACATCATCCACCAGCCAGTATTGATACTTAGGATTGCCCCGTCTCAGGTGCAAGACGTTGCACTCAGCCTTGCTGAACCTCACGAGGTTCACAAAGACCCACTTCTTCATCTTGTCTAGGTCCCTCTGGATGGATCTTGTTCCCTGGGTTTGTCAACTACACCACTCAGCTTGGTGCCACCTGTTCAGTGGATCAGTAAGGCCTGCAGTTCTGCCTGGCTTCAGCATGCAGATGCAGAGCAGTAGAAAAGCTATCCAGCAGTGAAGTTAAAGGCCAGACAAAACAAAGACAGGTCATCTTTACGGCTTAAGGGGGTAATTGTCGTTGTTCTGTAATTTCCCTGTACAATATTTCCAGAGTGTTTGTTGCAGGTGAAAATACTGACTTCACAGCACTTTAAGATTTATTGATGTCCAGGGATAGATCAGAGAATTAACTTTGAGCAACACTTAATCATTAACCGATTTAAAATCAACAGGGTGATTCAGTAGAATATATTATAATCAAAACGGCAACTTAATTATAGATCTGATAATGACAAGATTCACACTAACTGCAAGGTATCTTGAACTGATACAGACATAAACGGCGAGTACAGAACGGTGCAGTTATTTGGATCCAGTGGGATATATACATGTGCATCTAGACTTGTGAGAACAAACGTTTATATTCAGATACATAGATAAATTGAGAGGTGGATGAGAAAGAAGTGAGTCTATCATTGAAATTTCCTTCTCAATTTGAGAGCAAATATAGTGGTTTGGCATTCTCAGTGGATGATAACTGAGTCTGGGGAAGGCTGACTTCAAGCCAGAGAGTGGTGGTCGGTGGGACAGAGTCTAGATGGAGGCCTGTGTCTAGTGGGGTCCCCCAAGGGTCGGTACTGAGACCAGTCCTATTCAATCTATTCATTGATGACTTGGATGAGGGATTGGCATGCACTGTCAGCAAGTTTGCTGACGACACAAAGCTGGGTGGTGTCGCTGACACCCCTGCAGGCTGTGCTGCCATTCAGCAAGACCTGGACAGGCTGGAGAGCTGGGCTGAGAAAAATTTAATGCGCTATAACAGGGGCAAGTGTAGAGTCTTGCGTCTGAGCAAGAACAACCCCAGGTACCAATATAGACTGGGAACTGAGCTGTCAGAGAGTAGTTTAGGAGAAAGGGACCTTGGGGTCCTGGTGGACAGCAGGATGACCATGAGCCAGCAGTGTGCTCTTGCGGCCAAGAGGGCCAACAGCATCGTGGGGTGGATCAGAAGAGGGGTGGTTAGCAAATCAAGAGAGGTTCTTCTCCCCCTCTGCCCTGGTGAGACCACACCTGGAATATTGTGTCCAGTTCTGGGCCCCTCAGTTCAAAAAGGACACAGAGCTGCTGGAGGGAATCCAGCGTAGAGCAACGAAGATGATGAAGGAAGTAGGATACCTCCCTTATGAGGAGAGGCTGAGAGACCTGGTCTCTTTAGCTTGGAGAAGAGGAGACTGAGGGATGACCTCATTAATGTATATAAATATGTGAAGGGTGGGTGTCAGGAGGATGCAGCTAGGTTCAATGTCATCTAATGATAGGACAAGGGACAATGGGTGTAAGCTGGAACATAGGAGGTTCCATATAAATCTGAGAAGGAACATCTTCACAGTGATGGTGACAGAGGATCGGAACAGGCTTCCCAGGGGTGTTGTGGAGTCTCCTTCTCTGGAGATGTTTAAAACATGCCTGCACATGTTCTTGTGTGACTTGATCTAGGTGATCCTGCTGTTTCAGGGGGATAGGACTAGATGATCTTTTGAGGTCCCTTCCAATCCCTAATGATTCTATGATTCTATGAGTCTATGATCATAGCCTTTCATACACTTTGTACCGGTGATGTTTCCTAATTCTGGGGAGATGTTGGACACAGCCTGCTGGGATCTGGAAGAGCTCAAAGGGCTTCAGTTTAGGTTCACTATTTATGGGGTCCAAGACAATCAACTCACATCAGGTATTGCTGAGCTCTGGTCATCTTGCATGTTAAAGCAATTTTCTGCCTCTTAGGCAGACTCAGAACCTGTTCACTTCCAAGGTTTGATATCAACTCCCTGTTGGCTATGACCCAAGTACAGGTGTGTGACCCAGGTACTGGGCTCTCAGGAGGTGACAACTCCCGAGTGCTAAGGAGAGCAGTGCAAGGCTGGGGAAAACTGAGGTCCAGCACATCAAGGAGATGCCTTAGTGTTCTGGTTCGCTGCCTTTTGCATCCACTTACCCTGGGTTGTTCTATGGCAAAGGAAATCACATCAGGGCTCAAGTGAGCTTTGAGTGACAGGGGGCCTGTAACACCACGTATTTCAGCAATGCCATGTATGAGAAGAAGTGCCTCTTGGATGAATATTTATGGTATTCAGGAACATTTATTTAGGCATGGAAGCAACAAACTTCTAGTGAGCTTCTGTGTGCCTCACTCCCTTGGTAAATTATGGTATCTCAATGCACACAGTGAGATGTGTGCATTGTAAAATTCCACTTAAGACAACACAGTTACTCGTAGCTTAGTGTCTGTCCTTTCCCTCCCATGTAATTTGTTTTCCTTTTTTCTATTTTTCACTTTTGTCAGGGTAAATTACATTTCCCTTTGGAGCAGACAGAGGTGACAAAAATCAGATTTCAGGTGTTCTAGAAATACAATATATTCATTTGAACCTGACGCTCACTAATTGTCTGGCAAGCTGTTACTGAATAATTCTAAAAACATTCCCAGCTATCATTTGTTGAAGAGTTACCAAAGCAGTCCTATGAGCAGGAATTAATTCTCTGGTTTTTAAAATCAGAAAAGCAGCACCCCCAGCATGCGGTGTCACTCAGTCTTTAACAAAGGTGTCCTCTATGATGCGTTGGTTTTAAGTCCTGGCTCTGCAGGTCAGTTTACTAGTGCAGACTCCCATGCCTGTGCAGGACACACTCAGCATCGGGCTCATTCCATGAAGTTCATTTCCGTTTGATCACAGTACAGTACCGACTCTGTACTCAGAACTCCAGCACAACAATGACTACAAGATGCTAAGGTTAATTTAGCTTAATGTAACATTATGTAGCACATTAATTTCAAGTAAAACATCTTATTAAAAGATTATTAAAACAGACGATTAAAAAACCACATTTCGGCTCTTTATAACAAGATTTATTATACTAAAATGGTATTGGGCACTCTTCCACTGACTTAATCAACCTGATGTCTGTGAGCTTGGCTTGAAACAGGCATATAAAATGAGGTCTTCAGCGTTTGTTTCATGACTAGCAATTATTTTTAATACTTGGAGGAGGTATTGCAGAGCTTTTAGGAGGTGACAGTTTGACAGTAATAGTCCTCCTCAACATCCTAGGTGTTTGGGGAACGCTTGTCTTTAGCTGGTTTAAAATAAGTGTCTGCAGCACAAGAAGCTTCAGTATGTAGCTCATTCAACATGATTTCAATGTTCTACAGTTTAAGGCATATTGAATATGTCTCCAGTATTTCGTGGATTGTTCAATTTGAATAAGATTCTTAGTCCTTCCCTCAAACGCCTTTCTTCTACCACTTGTAGTACTCAAATCAGTATCACCTTATCTCACAGCATACAATCTCACATCAGATCTCTCCTCTCTCAACACACAACTATGATGTGTAAGAGTTGCAGTATTTTTTAAGATGTATATCCTCTAGTGAGCATCACAGCTAAACCTTTAGAGAAAGACAGGCAGCAGTGTGCGTTTTCCTCTGAAATTCAGTTTTCCTAATCTTGATCCTGCCTTTTTTTGGTTACATGTTTTGTGGCACAGACGATGTGCCCATTCAGAATGGTTTCTCCTCCATCTGAGCCTAGGTATTGTAGCTAACACTGTTTTCCAGACAGGTTTCTCACATTCACTATCAAAATGCAGACAGCTCTACATCTACCGGTGAGTGACAGCAGCCTACAACATTCTCTTGCTGGATTTCAGAGAAATACCTTACTGGTTATGATCCAGTTGCCCTGCATGCTGGAGAGGAGGTGTTTGTGCATATCTGGAACCACTTTAGTAGCTCCAAGTCACTTCTCAAATTTCTGATTCTGTATAATACTTGCTAAAAGCCTGCACGCAGTCAGTTTAGTGTACTGTGGACACTGCCTCATTGTTTCCTGTCCTGTCTCTGTCAGCTACCATCTCTTTTTGCTTCTTTTGTCTTTCACCTATTTGGGAAGAGACTGAGTTTTCTTAGGTTGGTAGAAGCCAGTCTCCTGCTACTAAAATATGAATAAATAATGATAGTGCCTAATTATAGCAAATATTGGTACAGTTCTAGTTATCTTTGAATCATGTAGCTAAAGCTTCTGGTGCTGTTTTTCTGCTCACAATAGTTGTTCTGGTTCTACAATGAAGTCCAAAGAGCTAGACTGTGAAGAGTGCAACAAAGGAAAACATTCACCATCTGTCATTTGAAACACTTCCAAAAAATATAGTAGTGGAATACAAAAAACCACAAAGAGTAAAGACAGTAAGCAGTGATCACTCGTCAATTCACCGGCAAAATATAATGCAAATTCCTTTAAATAGAAAGTGTTGATTGATGATTCAACTTCTCTAACAAGGTACTAACATGACAACTGTGACATGACATTGGAGATACCCCAGCTACTGCTTCTACAACACTTGCTGTTGCAGTAGAATCTGATTATTCATATCCAGTCATTATTTGCTATTATCTAATGGATATTAACAAGGAAATCTGGCGTGTCAAGATTTCGAAGCATTTTACAAACATTAGCAAATGAAGCATACACAAGTGTTTTATTTGTCTCTCATCAATATACTTCAACAGTTAGCCCACAAACTGAGTCTATCATACAGTGCACTTCCATATGTCTGCTCCTCTTTCTCAGAGGGAATGGGAAACAAACACTTTCCAAACACTTAACACTCTTTCCTGCATTTGCATTTGAAAGCAAACCCAGCATCTGTTGCTCTGACCCTTTTCCCCTTATCCTTATATTATCAGTGGTAGGAGTGTTTTGTTACTGTAGGTGTTTGTTTCTACAACTCTTGGGCATGGTGAGAAATAAAAGCAGGGTAATCATCGCTGTAACCTAATCCAGACCCATTCTGCAAGGACCACAGAATCCTTAGGAAGCCACTTTCATGCCTTGTCTGTCAGTCCTCCAGATTTATCCAAGTCTTGTTACTCAAGCACTATTGCCATATAGTTCATAGGATCATAAATGTTGGCTATTAATGCAGTAAATCATAGAATCCTTTAGGTTTTAAAAGATCTTTAAGATCATCAAATCAACCCATTAACTTACCTACCAAGTTCACCACTAAACCATGTCCCTAAGTTCCATATCCACACAACTTTTAAACATATCTAGGGATGTTGACTCAACCACTTCCCTGGGCAGCCCACTCCAATGCCTGATGACACTTTCAATAAATAAGTTTTTCCTAATGTCTAACCTAAACTTTCCTTGGTACAACTTGAAGCCATTTCCTTTTGTCCTGTCACTTGTTGCTTGTGAGAAGAAACCAACGCCCACTTCTCCACAACCTCCTTTGAGGTGGTTGTAGACAGCAACAAGGTCTCCTCTAAGCCTCATTTTCTTCAGACTAAACAGCCCCAGCTTCCTCAGCCACTCCTTGTAAGTTTGTTCTGCAGACCCTTGATCAACCTTATTGCCTTTTTTTGGACCACCTTCACCACTTTGATATCTTTCTCGTATTGAGGTGCCCAAAATTGAACATAGTACCTGAGGTGTGACCTCAGCAGTGTCAAATATAAGGAGACAATCATTTTCCTACTCCTGCTGGATCTTTCTGTTGAGCACCTTTCCAGCCACTCTCTCAAAAGCCTGTAACTTTGCACAGGTTGTTGTGAACCAGCATGCACAGGAGCTGACGCTTGGTCTTGCTGAAACTCATACAGTTGGCCTCAACCCACTGATCCATCCTGTCCAGCTGTCTCTGAAGGGCCTTTCTACTCTCAAGCAAATCAACACATCCACCTAGCTTGGTGCCATCTGCAAACTTACTAAGGTTACTCTCATTCACTATAATAATCAATAAAGATACTAAACAGGGGTGGCCCCAATATGGAGCCACATGGTAGAGAATAAGCAATCAGATATGAGAGACAGTGCCGTAAAGGAAAGAGGGAAAAATGGACTGATCTGACGGGACAACCTTAGAGAATTATCTCTTGTCTCTCTCGTTAGATACTGTGCAAGTACCTGAAACTAGGCTTCTCCTGTCTTACACACCTGTCAGTTTTGTATTTTTTTTTTGGGAAACTGAGCTGAAACACACTGAGGTTTCATTTCAGAGTGCTCATAGCAGCCTATGAAGTTAACTAATGCACCTTAAATTTAATGATGTCACTATGAAAAAACCCACACCGTAAAGGTCTCAAACGAGTACTCAAAATGGGTTCTTTTGACCTAGTGTCTCTATGAGTCATCACAGTCAGCAAAAGAGAGTAGTATCTCAACTCTCGTTTGTGAAAATAAGTGCTTGGGAAGTATTCAGTTCCTGTACTGATGGTATTGTGGAAGAACCTGTACAAATATTGATAATTCTGAACTGCATACAATAAATACTGCACAGTCAACACAGCACACTGAGGAGAAAGCAGTTTGCTGGGGAATCGGTCATCGCTAAGGGAACTCAGTGCATCACAGGTGCTGGGTGAACACTAGCTTTGCAACTTCCAGCTTCTTTTAATGTAGTTTTTATGTTTAATAATTGTGGTGGCTGCCTGTAGTACTTCTAAAACTACTAAGCTTAGGGCTTTAGAAGATATTTAGAATGTAGTTCTTAAACTATATAATAATTTTAGGTTATGGAAATTATGGAAGATAATTTCATAATCTATTGTCCTGTGGATGAGTGCTGTTTCATACTTTAAAATCAGATTGTGAAATTCCTCCTTATTAATACTTTGTAATTTTGTGACCTATACAGGAAACCAAAGGTATTTCTTTCTTTCAAAAGTAAGTCTCTTGGGGTAAGATTTGGTGCTTTTTATATCCTCTATTATTCAGCAGACTCAAGCAACATCAGCCTGTTAAAATCATGTAAAATTAAACATTAGCAAATTAAGTTAAAAATCTTTTAGGACTAACAAGGAAAAAACAATAAAAATATCATCACCTCTGAGAGTCACCATGAACTGTTGGTTTGAGGTGGATGTACATACTTAGGCTTTTTCTGGGCATATATGAGAGGAATCTGATAACTGTTTGGAGCATCTCTTTAAGAATCTTGCATTTTGCTGATGCAGGGTTGGCTAGGGCAGCCAGACGGGAAACAGTGCCATAAAATCATATGAGACATCTACAGGAAATCTGAGTGAAAACCATTTTTTTAAAAGGGGTGAAAGCAATGGGGTTAAATAAACCAAACTTCCGAAAATCAAAGAGAAGGCAGTCAAAGACCTTGGTCTTAGCTAGCTGCAACAAGGGAGTGAATTACTAAACTTTAAATCTCTTCTGGCACGACAATATCACTGCCAGTCAACAAAAGGGAGAAACAGCACATGTAATCAAGGAACAGTAGGCATGTCAAAGGATTATGTACATTGAGAGGGAGGACTATAATAGCAGTCCTTCTGATTCTGTAGTGGGTTTCTAGGTGAAATGATGAAAATTTCAAACATTGATGGCTCACTTATGATACTGATGCAGTCAGCCCAGAATCCTTCTGCTTTGCTCCATCAGGTATGAATCATCTCCCTCAGTTATTCTGCCATCATTTGCTACATCTTGGCTTATCTTAAAGTCAAGGATGAAGGGCCACGTTTTTCTGCTCAAACCTATTTTAAAGGGCTTGCAGATTATGTGCCTCCCTTGCTTTTGCTCCTAGCAAATGAGTTTTCCCCAAGCCATTTGAAAGCTTTTTGCTCAATTAAGAAAGAAAAATATATGTGGCTTTAGAAATACTAACTTTGGAATATAACTGGAACAGAACAGTTACCCAGCATGTAGCTCTGCACAAAAACATAGCCTTGCAGTTTTAAATCATAGTTTGTAAAAATGATATTGCTCACTCAGATCTTGTTTCTCCAGATAGTTCTGGGATACTTGCTACTGAGAATAATAGTCAAGGTTGCCATAGATATGGATAATTTGGGATGCCCCTTTAAGAGTCTTACTAAGTTAGTAGGTGATAGTGAAGATTCTGCAAAGGTTATCTCAGATTTTCTGCTGTGAAAGAAGCCAGAAGACGCATTTCCTCCTCAGATGCATCGTGTGGGTTGGCACCGAACTTTCCTACTACGGCTTCTGCTAGTAGGAGTAATAGCAAGTACGCTTGCCTGGCACATGCTGATCTGTGTGATCTGTTCTAGTGACCCAACATGTACAAAAATCCGTTCCTGTTCCAGTCAGCAGATGTGGGCACAGCTAGACTGCTGAGATCCTAATGCTCATTCAGTATTTTCTTTATAAGGTAAGTATTTATTTACTTAAGTGTGGACACAGGCCAGTCTTCAGAGCTTTTTGTAGGATGACAACTGGTATTCCTTCAGCACCTCACTGCCTGTCAGCGATAAAGAAGCATGTTTAAACATTTGTCATCTTTGCTCCTTTCATCACCCTGCAAGCCTACCTTTAATGTATAAATGCTGCCAACATCCGGCACTAAACTCAAAGCAAAAGGTACGTTTTTTCCCAAGTAAACTATTTAGATGACTTGGCCTGAATTTTTACCAAAGGAATAAGCAGTTCCTGAGATCATATACTGAATATGGGAATGCTACTGTGCTTAGTGTAACACAGCCAATTGTTATACATTGTGCTTTAAAAGAGAAATATGTAAAAAGAAAATTGAAAATGTCCTTAGAAAAATGCGAACAGATTACCACCGGCTGTTTGAAGAATGAGCTAGGGAACTGTGACAAAATAGAGAATAAGACTAAGCAGTGAGTGGCAAGTCAGTGGAGAGGAATTTGACTGTGAGAAACAGTTGCTGAGCACGTAAATAAAATTACAGATGATTAGAGATGGAGTGGGAAAGAAAATAAATATACACAAAGACAGCATGAATAGCTGCATGCCAGCAGGCAGTCAAAATAGTATGAATTTATCACAAACATTTCAGACAAGCTATTTCTCAATGTCAGAAAAAAATAAGGCTCTGATGGAAGCTGTACACATATATAGTCCAATAACTTCTTTTTCTGCATCCACTTCTGCATCCCTTTTCCACTGATTTGTTATTTTCGTTTCCAAAGTATTTCGTGGCATTGAGGCCCACAATCTAGTTATATATCACATTAAGACATACCAACATTTAACTTGCTGCCTGCAAGTTTCATTCAGGGTCTGATAGGTTTTGTGAGGTCGGAAATAATTAATAGGCACTGCCATTCACATTATTCAAACCATTTACAATTTTATAGACCTATATAACCTATTCTTCTCTGCCTCTACACCTCTCTACCATCTCCTATCCAAGCATGAAAGCACTGGTTCTTTCTCTTCTCCCTTGTACAGAAGCTGCTGTTCATCTCAGTGAATCACTCTCCTTTGTAGTACCTTTTAAAATTCTACAATAGTTCTCTTGAAAACGTACAATCAGAACAGTGTCGAGGGTGCAAAAGGAAGATCAAGATGAGCCGACACAGTAACATAATGTGATTTTTTGTTCTATTCTCCTATTCCTAGTAATTTCTAACATTCTCTTTAGTGTTTTTTTAAAATCTCCAGCGATTCCAGAACGCTTCCAGTTTGCAACAGCTGTTGTGTATTTACAGTTAGGGCATTTTTACCTCATGTGCCTGGTGCTGGACTTGTCACGAGTTAATTTGGTTGTTTTTACTGAAAAGTCCTTCAGTATTTTGAGATCCCAATGGATTCCTTTTCAGTCAGTTATATGATTGTCTAGCATGAAAAAATCTTCATCATCTGAAAACTCTGTCCTTTCACAATTCACTCCTTTTCCATATGACCATGACTGCTTTGCATACCAAAGATTCTTTCTCGGATTCTTACACTGGTAGGTTCTTCTCATTGTAAAACCTAATTGCTTAACCTCATTTTTTAATCTTATGTTGGAGTACTTACTAAGCACCTTTGATAAGAGTAGCTGTGAAAAAACCTATCAATTAACTTACATTTATATTATTTCCTTCAGAGATATCTAATAGATGGAAGTCCTACTGAGTCTTTGTCAGTATATTTATCCGTGCATCTACTACAATAATACTTATTTTGTACAAAGAAAAACTGATGGAAAATCTAAGTCAGATTTATGCGCAAGTAGTTCCCAATATTTCTCTTGGAGGCTCTTTTAAGCTTGATGTCATGTCGATGTCGAGTTAATTTAGCTTTTGCCAATACAGTTTTACCTTTGTTGTGTGCTGCTTGTGGTCACTGATCAGACCCACTGATGGTTTGGTGAGATGTTTCTTTTCAATGTGGTTAAGATTGCTTTGAAAATTTAGCTAGGGCTTCTTCCATGTAGCGTTTTTGGACTTATCTGTGATTTTACATTTAACTTTATAGAGATTTTCCCGGTTTTTTTTTCCTCTTTTGGCATAACTACTTTCTTTTAGAAGTTGTTTCTATATTCCTTTGCAGTTTAAACATACTAGTGTTGTTTTGGTTTTAAATGCTTTTGATATCTTCCTAATTGGTATTAGGACTATATAATATTCCAAAGGTATTAATTGACTCTTAGTCTGTAAGATAATGTTCTTATAAAGTCTCCAATCCATGTAAAGCAATCCTGCTTTCATGTTTTTCTTTTCTTAAAATTGGAATGCAACTGTTGAAGAAGTCTTGTGTATTACCTTTCCCTTCTCAAGATGGGCTATTTGCATTTGCTTCCTGACTGCTAGAGATCTTAGTCACAGGACAGAAATAACTGAAGTCTCAGTATTAGAATTTTCTACTTCATTAATTTCTTCAGCAGTTTGTGATAGCTGTCATAATTCTGGTAATCTGATAAACTACAGCTCAAATATCTTACTTCCCCTATTTATGAATGTAGTTCACAGAGATTCATGGACACACGCGCCCTGGTAGCATCTTGACCTTACTTCCCTATATGGATTTTTTAACTGTTAATGCCTGTGTGCTACCCACACAGCACTTATTCTTCCCTGAGAGCAATAGTTCATATTTCCAACCTTGAGGTACATCTTTTGTAGACAACGGTTTGAATTCATCCAAATAATTTTAAATTCTCATACTGGCCTTCTCTATGCTTGCAGGTCTTGCAGCTTGAAATTTAACAAACAAATTTAACAAACATACCAAGTTATCAATTGATATATTTAATGGCATTGGACCAGGACTGAGCCTTAATGTAATTCTCTACGCTGAGAGTAAACCATTAATACATTATTTGCATGTAGCTTTCTAGATATATTAGCTTGCTTATGAATGAGAATCCCACATAAGAAAACATCAGAAGACTTGCTGAAATCCTGCTAGATTCCACTTATCATTTTCTCAAGGGCTGTTGCTCAGTAAGAAGGAAACTGGCTGACTTGTCTTGATTTGTTCTTGGCAGGTGTATGTTGTCTTTTACATATCCCCTCTATCTTCTAAATGCTTTAATAATAGTGACTTCCATTAGTCTCTTCGGTGTCTGGTGGGACTGAAGATAAATTGACAGGTTTGTTAAATTCTTGGCTTGTTTTTTTCCTCTTCTTCAAATACTGAGTTTACCCTATTCCAATGTTTACGTCTTATAAAGCAGGATGAGTTAACATTGATGCTGAGTTAATGGAATCCAACTGTTCTTTTTCTGTGTAATAGCCTAGAGCTACTACAATCCCCTGTGGGCTGTAAGCTTATTCCTTTGCACATCACAGACTGAATTCACCGGCTGTCTGGGGCCCAGCCTAAACTATGTAGTCTGTGTGACAGTAAAAATTGGGAGACGCAGTGTGTTCACCAGACCAGCGATAAGTCCAAATTCACCTGTTTTTTCAGAACGATTCTCTAATATCTGTTCTGCTTCATACATCTGTTAACTGTGCTAGCCCAAGGAGACATATTATAAGCAAAGCAAATGTCAGAATTCACCTGAGAAAGCATGCCATGCTGATGAATAAAAAAAATGCTGTTTTGCACACCAATCTTTTCTGTGACAGCTTAAAAATAATGAATCAGAGTGTCACCAAGTGCCCTGGTGCACTTCTTCACGGGCAAAATATCCTCTGCCAAAATACCGTCTGCCAATCTCATTTCAGTTAGGTTTCGTTAGCATAAATTTAATTTACACAGGTATTGTACAATGCGAAAGAGAGGCTCAGTAGGGCAGTGTCAGAGCAGCTCAGGCCTGCTCGTTATGGGGATTCATTCTCTGTTTGAGGTTTGATTCCTCGAGACTGTTTGTCATTGCTGTCTAATTCCAACTTGAACAGAAGCTGATGGAACACGTTGCTACCAATGTAAATGGCCACGTCTTTTATTGCTGAGCTATTTTTGTCACTAATCATCTGATTTCTGATTTCTTACCTTTCTTATGCATCCCTTTGGACACTGCAATAGGAACAGTGCTGTGTCAATCTTTTCTGTCACAGTTGTTGTGTACTCTCTTTTGTCCAGATACGCCTTCTGCTTTGTATCTTTCTATTTGTACCTTTAGTTTCTTGTCATTGAGTTTATTTTAATGGAAGTGTTCTTCATGTTAGACTTCTAGTCCAAATTAGACATGCCAAGTACTGCTATCCAAGAAGCAAATCTAATTTGCAGTGCAAATGCAAACCGCATTTAGCTTTAATGCGGTGACAATCAACTGCCTATCTGAATAAAGCTCTCATATCTTTTCAATTTCTATAGTTTTAAGCCACACTTCCTGAAGAAACAAGATCTATTCTGTTGCACATTCTGTCAGTCCAAATCTTGCAATACCTTTGGAACCTCCTTGAAAATTTCTAACAATTTTGACAGAGTGCTCAAGGTCTCAGTGTTACAACATTCCCACAAGCTGAGTGGAGCCAGACAGAGTGTAGAAACCCCATCAGTCTCCCGCCGAGGGCAGAGATGAGGTGCACCTCTGTTCATCCATATGGATATGCTCTCTCTTAGACATATGCAGACTAGCTTATCAGCTGCCCATCACTGGTATACATTAGGCAGTGCAACATTCCATTTTTCTTGCAGTTCACATTTTGATTTATCATTGCAGGTCTTCTTTACATGAAACAGTATTTGTATGCTGGTTGGGTTACTTGTATTTAGATCATTTATATATTGCATTTCTACAACTTGCTCTTATGTGTTTTGGCAATATTATTGCTGAAATTGAGCTTTCTTATGTTCTGGTTCCCACTGTTTGTCCTCAGACATCTTGATGTAGCTTTATTTGTTCCTTGATGTTCAGTAATATCTTGCAAGTTTGGTAATGAAATCAGAATTTCTCAAACAAAATTTAAAAGTTTGCTATTGGCCACATTATAGGACTTGATTTGTACACAGACACATGCACATATTCCAACAAGCTTGTGGAAATAGTTGCTTCCTTTTTTGAACAGAAATTATCTTCTTATTTCTGGATTTGCTAAGCACTATTGCTCTGATTAGAGTAGAGCCTGGATGGTTATATTTCCTGTTTGCTTTAACTACAAAAGCTAACAAAATGTTCAGGAAACAGGATAAACTCATTAGAAGCCATAAAACCACAGGAATCTTGGTGTAATGAATTGTGTTGCTTGTTCTTCCTTTCTTGACTTCCTACTTCTTCCTCCCCTTTTCTTTATACTTCCCGCTGTCAGTCTTGCCTGCATTAGTTTTAAGCTATTGCACCTTATTACATGTGTTCGTTCTAAATCTGTTCTATTCTCTCTCCCCTCTTCTCAAGAATCTCTCTCACTTTCCTTCGCTAAGACTCCTCTCAGTTCCATCTCACTCTCATATTCCTCTAAACTACTCACACACTCTACTGCTTCCCATCCCTTCCCACACTATTTCCATACAACTACATGTGTCCATACACACAGAGAAACATATGCCCTCATCTAATGTTCTCCAGCATGTTCCCCTCCTCAGCACACTGAGGTATGCTTAGGAGTATACTTTATCTTTTCTACTGAAAGGTTTAGGAATTCTCATGTCTCCTCTTCCCTCCCCTCTCTCTCTCCTCTGTCTTTGACAGTCTACATCCTTTACTACTATGTACAGAAGAAAGAAACAGCTGACAATGCTTTACACTCACGTTGAACTTCACTAGATTCGTACATGGGAAAAGCTTTTGCACATACATGTGTGGTACAGAACATGATCAACTTGTCAGTCAGCATGCTAATCCAAATCTTTAATCAGCCTCAAGCTGCTTATCCAGGTAAGTTTTCCTCCATTTCTTTGTGCACATCATAAGTATAACTAAACCCTTAAAGCATGCAGGTGTCAATTTTTCTAAAAGCAGGCATCTAATTGTGTTGCATATGTGTAGTTTGTATTAATTGGATTAATCAGGGATGAGAACATGAATTAAATTAACTCTATATTCATGCTACAGGAAGATGAACACTCAATGTGGTAAGAAGCTGCAAATTCATTATATATGCTGTAAGCAAGTACTTCATTTTTCCTAATATATTTAATTGATTCATTCTTTTGTTAAAGAAACTATCTGTACCATGAGATGCATGTTCTTAAACCCAGCTAGGCAGGTATTGGTAAACTACAAGGGAATAAAAAATAAGAAGGGAAGAATATCTGCACCAAAAATTGCCTTTCTTAAAGCAAGGCTTGCACCAAAGTCAAGTGACAAACCATGGTGTGCCTGCGAGTGATACATGAGGAAGAAATGAGAATACTGGAACTCAGCTGGTAGTTGATGTCAAGAGGCCAATGGCACAAGTGCCCGTGTCTCATCAAAAACACACAATCTATGTTTTCAATGCAGTTAGATTGTTCTTAGCTTATTCCTTGTAAGAGCAGGTTACTGGCCACATGACGATGCAGAGTATCTCCTTGGTGCGTTACAGTGGTCATTTCTTGTCACCTGCAATTCACCAAAGGTTTTCTTCTCAGTTGTTTCTAGGTATGCAGACTCTTTTTGAAAAAAGGCATGTAGTCTGTATAGCTAAGTCTTCCGACAGGAACTGCTGTCAGAAGAAGGTGCAGCACTGAAATGGGAAACCTGGGTTCCAGTTCTCCTGCACCCACACTGGAGACTAAATCACTAGCTCATGCTTTCCACAGAAGTGCTGCAATCATGAGCTAAATGCTTCTTGGTCGGAAAACTTTCCCTGCTTTCATGTGAAGCTGTGGCACAGTGTGACCAGGAATCAAGGCTGAAGGGTATAAAGGAAAAAAGCACAAGAGGTTGAGTGTTGACAAGGCTCTCCTAGGAGAGAAAAGAATTATAAATGGTTCCCTTGGCTAAACTTCCTAGTAATGCACTAGAAAGCACAGTAGGGAATTAGACCTCATGAGAAGTCTAATTAATTATGATTTTTACTAACTTTGTAGATAACTGAATTATGGGTAAGATCATACACACAGAAGTTTATTTTTATCCCAAAAGGGTAATGAAGCTTTGTGCTAATTGGGGAACAGAGCATGAAGATGCAGCTGCTTGTTAGACTGGAATACATATTGACTAAGATTCAGAATTATTCTAGCCTGGAGATTTCCCCTAAAATACTGTCACGGCTAAGCGTAAGCGTAGTGTAAACATTGCAATTATGCAAATGTAGATTTGATGCAAGTATAACTGAAGTTAAGATTCCACTAAACCCACGAAGCATATAAATATACAGTTTAAAACTGTGACTACTGTAAGCAAACTGTATTGGGTTATAAAACAGCATTGTGAGAACTAGTTCAGATTGTTTCATTTGTAGTGTATAGAAAACTTTTAATGTATTTTCCACAATGACTGACCCAAGAAAAACCAGCTTAGAACCATTTGAGTGATCATACCTTTACCTGAAAGTCAGCAAGTCTGAGCTCTAAAGACTTGTTTATTCATTTTCCATTTAAGCATCATTGGATGCAAATGAATAAACAGCACTGGGAACTGCAACCAGAACTGTGTATTGTTCTTTCCCTTCCCCAAGTTAATTACATTCTCAACAGAATCAGCCTGGCTTTGTTAATCTCTCTTTAGCCACCCAGGTCTTGCTTCCCTGATTGCACTGTGCCTTTACTTAACAAAAGATGTCTCTAACTTGTAGTTTAGGATTTAAAAATCAAGGTCTTCTGCTTCCTTGGTGAGTGTTCTACCCCTCTGTCCATCATGGACCTGGAGACACTAACAAAGGAGTCTTAATGTGCCCGAAACAATATAAAATGCTCTTAGACTTTTATATTTAAACTGTGTTTATCGTGGGGCTTACAAATGTCCTTTGTAAACTGTAGAGGTTCAAGACTTGCCTGGATGTGTTCCTGTGTGACTTGGTCTAGGTGATCCTGCTGTGGCAGGGGGATTAGACTGGACGATCTTTCGAGGTTCCTTCCAATCCCTAATGATTCTGTGATTCTGTAAATGAATGAATTATGGGTAAGATAGTCCACATACTTTATTTTTACCCAAAAAAGGTAATGAAGCTTTAAGCAAATGGAGGATGTTCATCACGGGATGCTGTCAACGAGAGCATCAGATGTAGCCACATCACATTGGTAAGATGAACTGAGTGATTTATTGTGGTATGCTGGAATATTTGTATAGGCAGCGAAACACCTTTTGACTATGACCTGTGACACTGCTTGATTAGCACACAATATGTCTGAGAGACTTCAGAGTTTATGCAACCATGCCTTCATCTCTGCAAAACTGAACTGTGCTCAGTGCAGCATCACAGCATTGTTTCACTCCAACTTAGAATTATTTTCTCCTAGGAAAATCTACTATGAAGCCACGTGCTTCATCCAAATTGCATCCCAAATACAGGAGAAAAAAAAAAAGTTAGTGTATGTGTGAAGAGAAGTTTTACTAATCAAATCTTACAGCTCAAGGCATCTCAGCAGGTGTTACTACCAGCTCTTTGGCAGAACAAAACCTCTCAGTGGACACTAAACCTACTATCACAACTATCTGAGATAATGCTTCAATATCCTCTAGCAAAAAATACCTCCCTTTTCAGAGTACTTCATCATGCGTTTTGGAAGCACAATCCAGTAACTAAGAAACTGTTCTGAATTTTTGATTTCTCAAAGCCATTAACCACAACAGAGAAACAATTAAAAAATTTGGTCATCAAGTTTTAATAGAAGTACCAGTCCAAATATTTCACCAGTTCCATGTCATCTGAAGAGCAATGAATAAAGATTCTGTTTCAAAGTCTGCTGGCTATGTTGGGAACATTAGCCAGAGAACAAAAGCTAAGCTCAGAAAGAGCTCCTCTAGCATTGTATATTATGCCTGAAATTCATATAAAATGGATCAAAAGGATTTTCATCCTTACCTTTATTATATGGAAGAGAACCCTGCACTTTTTAACACTCTATATGGCTTAGCTGTGAAGTTCCATGTCCACTGGATACAGCTAATTACAGATTGAAGAATTACTTCATCTTTAACGGAGGAATATTCCAATGTTCAAAGTCAGGCAACATGCTTGTTCTTTATTGGCACAATGAAACTCGATTTGGATCTTGGTTCCAGTTTATCCTGTTGGATGAACAACTTCACTGTTTTGAAGTGAGTTCTACTAGGATCTTTGACACCTTGATTCAAAGTTCTCATGACCAGTCACTTTCCCCGCCAACCCTGCTCTGCAAGTACCTGCCTGAAGGCACAATCTGGTCAATAAGGTAGAAACTGCCTGATCTGTGTTAGCAACTTGTATCAGTCTCACAACACCTTATGCATGACTAGCTATCTGACTGGTCAAAGTCTGTGTGCGTTTCTTTGCCCACATCACTACTTAGTCACACGATACTCTATACAATAAATTACACACAACATTGCACAAACCTGTTACAAGATCAACTAAGGAACTGAGAGTCGTATGTGCATTGCACACTGCCTATTTTTTCTGGTCTTCCCTGAGAGTGGAATACAAAAGTTACGAAAATGTCATTACGATAGAGTAAGATTTCAGCTGCTATTTGACCATCCTCCAAAACCAAGCAACTCCACCTCTGCAACAAAACTAAAGAGGGAAGTACTTAATTTAACAGGAATTTCAAAAACTGGAAAGGGGGAAGGTAGAAGGCCAAAGTGTCTCATCTTTTATGATGAAATGAGTTGGTGTGGGGATGAAGGAAAAACAGCGGGTATAATTTACGTGGATTTAAGCCAGAGCAGCCCTCTATCCAAATCCAAACGTAACTGAGTGGGAAGCCTACGAGGCAGGTGTACACAGATGTAGCTGACTGGAGCATCAGGGTGAAAAGTTCGAAATCTTGCTGGCAGATAGTTATGGGTGGTGTTCCTGAAGGGCTAACACTGTTCAACACAGTGACCTCAGTTATGAGTTGTGCCTCTCAGCACATGCATGAAGTGAAACTAGGGGTCTCAATGCAAAAGCTGTATGAAAGTCAGTACTGCATCTCTGAGGTAATGAAGACTAATGACACAGCATGCTGCACCAGGAAGCATACAGCTGGTATGAAAGGAAATTATTACTGTGGGAGACTGTGTTGAAGGCTTTGCTGAAGGCTTGATAGACCAAACCCACAGCCTTCCTGTCATCAGCTTCTTAGAGATGGATGTCACATTGGCCAGTCTCCAGTCATCTGAGACCTCCTCAGTTAGCCAGGACCATGGACAAATAATGAAGAGCAGCTTAGCCAGTGCTTCCACCAGCTGCCTCAGCACCCTAGGATGCACAGACTTGTTAGAATCTAAGGTCAAGAGTACCCAGAAGAAGGTAACCAAGATGATTCCAGGGGCTGTAGCATGTGACCTAAGGAGAAGCTGAAGGAAATCAGTTTCTTTATTTTGAAAAACAAAACACAGAGAAAGGATATAGCCCCTATGCTTCACATAGGCTGGGGATGAAGATGGAACCTTTATTGGGAGGTGAATAGGAGAAAGACAAGAAGGAATGGCCATAAGCTGCAAAAAGGAAAAAAAAAAACCACACTGAGAGTGGCATGGAAGAAGTTCAAAGAAGTTGAAGTATGGAACTTCCACTCAGATTTTCAAGATTATGTAAAACATGGCCATGAGCAACCTGATTTGACTTTGAAGATAGGCCAGCTCTGAGCAGGAAGCTGGGTGAGATGATTTCCAGCCCAAATGACTCCACAATTTTATATGGAGTTTGACTCCATATTGTCTCTAAAATTGTGCATGGGATCTGTAAGCAATCATGACTTTTCTGACACTGAGCAGGAATTAATATAGTTACACAACTGGCACAAATAATACTAATGAGCTTTGAATTTTTCCATTGTCTTTGATCCTTGCACTTAGGAGACAGCATTTTTTAAGTTGGCAACTCAGTGTTTGAGAGGTGACTTACAGCAAAGGTATGGTTAAAATGCTTCACTGGGGTGTTGAATTGCGGAATGCCATTGCCACCAATTTGGGCAGGCCCTCTTCCTCTCCAACATTTGATTCGGTGCAAGGGTTCACATGTACACTGGTTTCCTTTCTTCACCATTTAAATCTTTACGCATTCTTCTCATAAATGAGGTGGCTCTCCAGAAATGTTACTAGGTTTTATCAGTACAGTACAAGGAAGGGGTGAAAAAATTACTACTGGATAGCCCACCATCGAGACAACATGTCTTGACAAGCTTTTCTGAGGCAGAAGCAGACTTTTGGATGATTGTTTCTGGAAACACATGAAACACATCTCCCTTTGGCAACTCAGACAAACGATGATTAGGATTGTAAGAAATCAGACTTCTGTCACTCCAGTTCCTTTTGCTGTGTGTTTACCAGGAAATGAACAATGCTTCATTTTTTGTGTTAGCTGGTGACATTTGGACACTTGAATTCCCATTATGACTTGTAGGTTACTTTTATTGTTCTTATTTTTGATCACTCTTTAAGATTATATTTGCAATGTGGCTACTAATGTTCATAATAAAGAAGCTAAATTGCAGTTTCTCTGCTGTTTTGCCATTTGCAGTACAGTGGTGTCAGTGAGAATGGAAGATGATCTTAATTTGAACCTGATACCCACAGCTTCTGGGAGGTGCAGAATGTTAATTCTCTGAGTTTGTAACTTCTTGGGAAAGTACAACAGTTGGTGGGGTATCATGCAGGAAAAGAGTTTACATTTGTGTTCTTTGCACTTTGCTACCCATGAGCTTCACAGATTTAGAGGAGCTGAATGCAGCTACATGGCTTGGTGGAGTTTAAGCCTCTTCTAGTCTATGTCTAATAGATGGCCAGAGCTCAGGATAGAGCAAAGCTCATCAAGATGAAAGCACCTCTGGGCATAGGCAGAAACCCGTGTTTGGTTGCATAACATGAAGGTTTCATAGAATCATAGAATCATAGACTCATTGGAAGGGACCTCGAAAGATCATCTAGTCCAATCCGCCTGCAACAGCAGGATCACCTAAACCAAGTCACACAGGAACCCGTCCAGTCGAGTCTTGAATATCTCCAGTGAGGGAGACTCCACAACCCCCCTGGGCAGCCTGTTCCAGTGCTCTGTCACCCTCACCGTGAAGAAGTTCCTTCTCAGGTTGATGTGGAACCTCCTATGTTCCAGCTTACAACCATTGCCCCTTGTCCCATCACTACATGACACCGAGAACAGCCCAGTGCCATCCTCCCAACACCCACCCCTCACATATTTGTAGACATGAATGAGGTCACCCCTCAGTCTCCCCTTTTCCAAGCTAAAGAGACCCAGCTCCCTCAA